>CAWUDS030002741.1:0-200799 GCA_963859935.3 Lathyrus sativus
AGGACAAACACTATCGCACAATCTGACACAAATCCAAGTGACAGATCCCCCACCAAAAGGATGGCTGAGCGAAACTCACACCAGCCACTACCATCAAAACGATGATAGGACAAACACCATCGCACAATCTGACACAAATCAAAGTGACAGACCCCCCTCCAAAAGGATGACGGAGCGAAACACACACCGGCCACTACCACCAAAAGGATGATAGGACAAACACTATCGCACAATCTGACACCAATCCAAGTGACAGACCCCCCACCAAAAGGATGACGGAGAGAAAAAAACACCGTCCACTACCACCAAAAGGATGATAGGACAAACACTATCGCACAATCTGACACAAATCCAAGTGACAAATCCCCCACCAAAAGGATGGCTGAGCGAAACTCACACCAGCCACTACCATCAAAATGATGATAGGACAAACACCATCGCACAATCTGACACAAATCAAAGTGACAGACCCCCCTCCAAAAGGATGACGGAGCGAAACACACACCGGCCACTACCACCAAAAGGATGATAGGACAAACACCATCGCACAATCTGACACCAATCCAAGTGACAAACCCCCCACCAAAAGGATGACGGAGTGAAACACACACCGGCCACTACCACCAAAAGGATGACAGAGCGAAACACACCCCGGCCACTACCACCAAAAGGATAATAGGACAAACACTATCGCACAATCTGACACAAATCCAAGTGACAGACCCCCCACCAAAAGGATGACGGAGCGAAACACACACCGGCCACTACCACCAAAAGGATGACAGGACAAACACTATCGCACAATCTGACACCAATCCAAGTGACAGACCCCCCACCAAAAGGATGACGGAGCGAAACACACACCGGCCACTACCACCAAAAGGATGACAGGACAAACACTATCGCACAATCTGACACCAATCCAAGTGACAGACCCTCCACCAAAAGGATGACGGAGCGAAACACACACCGGTCACTACCACCAAAAGGATGACGGAGCAAAACACACACCGGCCACTACCACCAAAAGGATGATAGGACAAACACTATCGCACAATCTGACACAAATCCAAGTGACAGACCCCCACCAAAAGGATGACGGAGCGAAACATACACCGGCCACTACCACCAAAAGGATGACAGGACAAACACTATCGCACAATCTGACACCAATCCAAGTGACAGACCCCCCACCAAAAGGATGACGGAGCAAAACACACACCGGCCACTACCACCAAAAGGATGATAGGACAAACACTATCGCACAATCTGACACAAATCCAAGTGACAGATCCCCCACCAAAAGGACGGCGGAGCGAAACTCACACCAGCCACTACCATCAAAACGATGATAGGACAAACACCATCGCACAATCTGACACCAATCAAAGTGACAGACCCCCCTCCAAAAGGATGACGGAGCGAAACACACACCGGCCACTACCACCAAAAGGATGATAGGACATACACCATCGCACAATCTGACACCAATCCAAGTGACAGACCCCCCATCAAAAGGATGACGGATCGAAACACACACCGGCCACTACCACCAAAAGGATGATAGGACAAACACTATCGCACAATCTGACACCAATCCAAGTGACAGACCCCCCACCAAAAGGATGACAGAGCGAAACATACACCGGCCACTACCACCAAAAGGATGATAGGACAAACACTATCGCACAATCTGATACCAATCTAAGTGACACACCCCCCACCAAAAGGATGACAGGACAAACACTATCGCACAATCAGACATCAATCCAAGTGACAGACCCCCCACCAAAAGGATGACGGAGCGAAACACACACCAGCCACTACCACCAAAAGGATGATAGGACAAACACTATCGCACAATCTGACACAAATCCAAGTGACAGATCCCCCACCAAAAGGATGGCGGAGCGAAACTCACACCAGCCACTACCACCAAAATGATGATAGGACAAACACCATCGCACAATCTGACACCAATCAAAGTGACAGACCCCCCTGCAAAAGGATGACGGAGCGAAACACACACCGGCCACTACCATCAAAAGGATGATAGGACAAACACCATCGCACAATCTGACACCAATCCAAGTGACAGACCCCCACCAAAAGGATGACGGAGCGAAACACACACCGGCCACTACTACCAAAAGGATGATAGGACAAACACTATCGCACAATCTGACACAAATCCAAGTGACAGATCCCCCACCAAAAGGATGGCGGAGCGAAACTCACACCGGCCACTACCACCAAAAGGATGACAGAGCGAAACACACCCCGGCCACTACCACCAAAAGGATAATAGGACAAACACTATCGCACAATCTGACACAAATCCAAGTGACAGACCCCCCACCAAAAGGATGACGGAGCGAAACACACACCGGCCACTACCACCAAAAGGATGACAGGACAAACACTATCGCACAATCTGACACCAATCCAAGTGACAGACCCCCCACCAAAAGGATGACGGAGCGAAACACACACCGGCCACTACCACCAAAAGGATGACAGGACAAACACTATCGCACAATCTGACACCAATCCAAGTGACAGACCCTCCACCAAAAGGATGACGGAGCGAAACACACACCGGTCACTACCACCAAAAGGATGACGGAGCAAAACACACACCGGCCACTACCACCAAAAGGATGATAGGACAAACACTATCGCACAATCTGACACAAATCCAAGTGACAGACCCCCACCAAAAGGATGACGGAGCGAAACATACACCGGCCACTACCACCAAAAGGATGACAGGACAAACACTATCGCACAATCTGACACCAATCCAAGTGACAGACCCCCCACCAAAAGGATGACGGAGCAAAACACACACCGGCCACTACCACCAAAAGGATGATAGGACAAACACTATCGCACAATCTGACACAAATCCAATTGACAGATCCCCCACCAAAAGGATGGCTGAGCGAAACTCACACCAGCCACTACCATCAAAACGATGATAGGACAAACACCATCGCACAATCTGACACAAATCAAAGTGACAGACCCCCCTCCAAAAGGATGACGGAGCGAAACACACACCGGCCACTACCACCAAAAGGATGATAGGACAAACACTATCGCACAATCTGACACCAATCCAAGTGACAGACCCCCCACCAAAAGGATGACGGAGAGAAAAAAACACCGTCCACTACCACCAAAAGGATGATAGGACAAACACTATCGCACAATCTGACACAAATCCAAGTGACAGATCCCCCACCAAAAGGATGGCTGAGCGAAACTCACACCAGCCACTACCATCAAAACGATGATAGGACAAACACCATCGCACAATCTGACACAAATCAAAGTGACAGACCCCCCTCCAAAAGGATGACGGAGCGAAACACACACCGGCCACTACCACCAAAAGGATGATAGGACAAACACCATCGCACAATCTGACACCAATCCAAGTGACAGACCCCCCACCAAAAGGATGACGGAGTGAAACACACACCGGCCACTACCACCAAAAGGATGACAGAGCGAAACACACACCGGCCACTACCACCAAAAGGATGATAGGACAAACACTATCGCACAATCTGACACAAATCCAATTGACAGACCCCCCACCAAAAGGATGACGGAGCGAAACACACACCGGCCACTACCACCAAAAGGATGACAGAGCGAACACTATCGCACAATCTGACACCAATCCAAGTGACAGACCCCCCACCAAAAGGATGGCGGAGCAAAACTCACACCGGCCACTACCACCAAAACGATGATAGGACAAACACCATCGCACACTCTAACACCAATCAAAGTGACAGACCCCCCACCAAAAGGATGAAGGAGCGAAACACACACCGGCCACTACCACCAAAAGGACGATAGGACAAACACCATTGCACAATCTGACACCAATCAAAGTGACAGACCCCCCACCAAAAGGATGACGGAGCGAAACACACACCGGCCACTACCACCAAAAGGACGATTGGACAAACACCATCGCACAATCTGACACCAATCCAAATGACAGACCCCCCACCAAAAGGATGACAGAGCGAAACACACACCGCCCACTACCACCAAAAGGACGATAGAACAAACACCATCGCACAATCTGACACCAATCCAAATGACAAACCCCCCACCAAAAGGATGACGGAGCGAAACACACACCGGCCACTACCACCAAAAGGATGATAGGACAAACACTATCTCACAATCTGACACCAATCCAAATGACAGACCCCCCACCAAAAGGATGACGACGCGAAACACACACCGGCCACTACCACCAAAAGGATGATAGGACAAACACTATCGCACAATCTGACACCAATCTAAGTGACAGACTCCCCACCAAAATGATGACGGGGCGAAACACACACCCGCCACTACCACCAAAAGGATGATAGGACAAACACTATCGCACAATCTGACACCAATCCAAGTGACAGACCCCCCCACCAAAAGGATGACGGAGCGAAACACATACCGGCCACTACCACCAAAAGGATGATAGGACAAACACTATCGCACAATCTAACACATCCAAGTGACAGACCCCCCACCAAAAGGATGACGGAGCGAAACACACACCGTCCACTACCACCAAAAGGATGATAGGACAAACACTATCGCACAATCTGACACAAATCCAAGTTACAGATCCCCCACCAAAGGGATGGCGGAGCGAAACTCACACCAGTCACTACCACCAAAACGATGATAGGACAAACACCATCGCACAATCTGACACCAATCAAAGTGACAGACCCCCCACCAAAAGGATGACGGAGCGAAACACACACCGGCCACTACCACCAAAAGGATGATAGGACAAACACCATCGGACAATCTGACACCAATCCAAGTGACAGACCCCCCACCAAAAGGATGACGGAGCGAAACACACACCGGCCACTACCACCAAAAGGATGATAGGACAAACACCATCGCACAATCTGACACCAATCAAAGTGACAGACCCCCCACCAAAAGGATGACGGAGCGAAACACACACCGGCCACTACCACCAAAAGGACGATAGGACAAACACCATCGCACAATCTGACACCAATCAAAGTGACAGACCCCCCACCAAAAGGATGACGGAGCGAAACACACACCGGCCACTACCACCAAAAGGACGATTGGACAAACACCATCGCACAATCTGACACCAATCCAAATGCCAGACCCCCCACCAAAAGGTTGACAGAGCGAAACACACACCGCCCACTACCACCAAAAGGACGATAGGACAAACACCATCGCACAATCTGACACCAATCCAAATGACAGACCCCCCACCAAAAGGATGACGGAGCGAAACACACACCGGCCACTACCACCAAAAGGATGATAGGACAAACACTATCTCACAATCTGACACCAATCCAAATGACAGACCACCCACCAAAAGGATGACGAAGCGAAACACACACCGGCCACTACCACCAAAAGGATGATAGGACAAACACTATCGCACAATCTGACACCAATCTAAGTGACAGACTCCCCACCAAAAGGATGACGGAGCGAAACACACACCGGCCACTACAACCAAAAGGATGATAGGACAAACACTATCGCACAATCTGACACCAATCTAAGTGACAGACCCCCCACCAAAAGGATGACGGAGCGAAACACACACCGGCCACTACCACCAAAAGGATGATAGGACAAACACTATCGCACAATCTGACACCAATCTAAGTGACAGACCCCCCACCAAAAGGATTACAGGACAAACACTATCGCACAATCTGACACCAATCCAAGTGACAGACCCCCCACCAAAAGGATGACGGAGTGAAACACACACCGGCCACTACCACCAAAAGGATGATAGGACAAACACTATCGCACAATCTGACACAAATCCAAGTGACAGATCCCCCACCAAAAGGATGGCTGAGCGAAACTCACACCAGCCACTACCATCAAAACGATGATAGGACAAACACCATCGCACAATCTGACACAAATCAAAGTGACAGACCCCCCTCCAAAAGGATGACGGAGCGAAACACACACCGGCCACTACCACCAAAAGGATGATAGGACAAACACTATCGCACAATCTGACACCAATCCAAGTGACAAACCCCCCACCAAAAGGATGACGGAGCGAAAAAATACCGTCCACTACCACCAAAAGGATGATAGGACAAACACTATCGCACAATCTGACACAAATCCAAGTGACAGATCCCCCACCAAAAGGATGGCTGAGCGAAACTCACACCAGCCACTACCATCAAAACGATGATAGGACAAACACCATCGCACAATCTGACACAAAGCAAAGTGACAGACCCCCCTCCAAAAGGATGACGGAGCGAAACACACACCGGCCACTACCACCAAAAGGATGATAGGACAAACACCATCGAACAATCTGACACCAATCCAAGTGACAGACCCCCCACCAAAAGGATGACGGAGTGAAACATACACCGGCCACTACCACCAAAAGGATGACAGAGCGAAACACACACCGGCCACTACCACCAAAAGGATGATAGGACAAACACTATCGCACAATCTGACACAAATCCAAGTGACAGACCCCCCACCAAAAGGATGACGGAGCGAAACACACACCGGCCACTACCACCAAAAGGATGACAGGACAAACACTATCGCACAATCTGACACCAATCCAAGTGACAGACCCCCCACCAAAAGGATGACGGAGCGAAACACACACCCACCACTACCACCAAAAGGATGATAGGACAAAAACTATCGCACAATCTGACACAAATCCAAGTGACAGATCCCCCACCAAAAGGATGGCGGAGCGAAACTCACACCAGCCACTACCACCAAAACGATGATAGGACAAACACCATCGCACAATCTTACACCAATCAAAGTGACAGACCCCCCCCCCCCCCCAAAAGGATGACGGAGCAAAACACACACCGGCCACTACCACCAAAAGGATGATAGGACAAACACCATCGCACAATCTGACACCAATCCAAGTGAAAGACCCCCCACCAAAAGGATGACGGAGCGAAACACACACCGGCCACTACCACCAAAAGGATGATAGGACAAACACCATCGGACAATCTGACACCAATCCAAGTAACAGACCCCCCACCAAAAGGATGACGGAGCGAAACACACACCGGCCACTACCACCAAAAGGATGATAGGACAAACACCATCGCAAAATCTGACACCAATCAAAGTGACAGACCCCCCACCAAAAGGATGACGGAGCGAAACACACACCGGCCACTACCACCAAAAGGACGATAGGACAAACACCATCGCATAATCTGACACAAATCAAAGTGACAGACCCCCCACCAAAAGGATGACGGAGCGAAACACACACCGGCCACTACCACCAAAAGGACGATTGGACAAACACCATCGCACAATCTGACACCAATCCAAATGACAGACCCCCCACCAAAAGGATGACAGAGCGAAACACACACCGCCCACTACCACCAAAAGGACGATAGGACAAACACCATCGCACAATCTGACACCAATCCAAATGACAGACCCCCCACCAAAAGGATGACGGAGCGAAACACACACCGGCCACTACCACCAAAAGGATGATAGGACAAACACTATCTCACAATCTGACACCAATCCAAATGACAGACCCCCCACCAAAAGGATGACGGAGCGAAACACACACCGGCCACTAGCACCAAAAGGATGATAGGACAAACACTATTGCACAATCTGACACCAATATAAGTGACAGACTCCCCACCAAAAGGATGACGGATCGAAACACACACCGGCCACTACCACCAAAAGGATGATAGGACAAACACTATCGCACAATCTGACACCAATCCAAGTGACAGACCCCCCACCAAAAGGATGACGGAGCGAAATACATACCGGCCACTACCACCAAAAGGATGATAGGACAAACACTATCGCACAATCTGACACATCCAAGTGACAGACCCCCCACCAAAAGGATGACGGAGCGAAACACACACCGTCCACTACCACCAAAAGGATGATAGGACAAACACTATCGCACAATCTGACACAAATTCAAGTTACAGATCTCCCACCAAAAGGATGGCGGAGCGAAACTCACACCAGTCACTACCACCAAAACGATGATAGGACAAACACCATCGCACAATCTGACACCAATCCAAATGACAGACCCCCCACCAAAAGGATGACGGAGCGAAACACACACCGGCCACTACCACCAAAAGGATGATAGGACAAACACCATCGCACAATCTGACACCAATCAAAGTGACAGACCCCCCACCAAAAGGATGACGGAGCGAAACACACACCGGCCACTACCACCAAAAGGACGATAAGACAAACACCATCGCACAATCTGACACCAATCAAAGTGACAGACCCCCCACCAAAAGGATGACGGAGCGAAACACACACCGGCCACTACCACCAAAAGGACGATTGGACAAACACCATCGCACAATCTGACACCAATCCAAATGCCAGACCCCCCACCAAAAGGTTGACAGAGCGAAACACACACCGCCCACTACCACCAAAAGGACGATAGGACAAACACCATCGCACAATCTGACACCAATCCAAATGACAGACCCCCCACCAAAAGGATGACGGAGCGAAACACACACCGGCCACTACCACCAAAAGGATGATAGGACAAACACTATCTCACAATCTGACACCAATCCAAATGACAGACCCCCCACCAAAAGGATGACGAAGCGAAACACACACCGGCCACTACCACCAAAAGGATGATAGGACAAACACTATCGCACAATCTGACACCAATCTAAGTGACAGACTCCCCACCAAAAGGATGACGGAGCGAAACACACACCGGCCACTACCACCAAAAGGATGATAGGACAAACACTATCGCACAATCTGACACCAATCTAAGTGACAGACCCCCCACCAAAAGGATGACGGAGCGAAACACACACCGGCCACTACCACCAAAAGGATGATAGGACAAACACTATCGCACAATCTGACACCAATCTAAGTGACAGACCCCCCACCAAAAGGATGACAGGACAAACACTATCGCACAATCTGACACCAATCCAAGTGACAGACCCCCCACCAAAAGGATGACGGAGTGAAACACACACCGGCCACTACCACCAAAAGGATGATAGGACAAACACTATCGCACAATCTGACACAAATCCAAGTGACAGATCCCCCACCAAAAGGATGGCTGAGCGAAACTCACACCAGCCACTACCATCAAAACGATGATAGGACAAACACCATCGCACAATCTGACACAAATCAAAGTGACAGACCCCCCTCCAAAAGGATGACGGAGCGAAACACACACCGGCCACTACCACCAAAAGGATGATAGGACAAACACTATCGCACAATCTGACACCAATCCAAGTGACAAACCCCCCACCAAAAGGATGACGGAGCGAAAAAATACCGTCCACTACCACCAAAAGGATGATAGGACAAACACTATCGCACAATCTGACACAAATCCAAGTGACAGATCCCCCACCAAAAGGATGGCTGAGCGAAACTCACACCAGCCACTACCATCAAAACGATGATAGGACAAACACCATCGCACAATCTGACACAAATCAAAGTGACAGACCCCCCTCCAAAAGGATGACGGAGTGAAACACACACCGGCCACTACCACCAAAAGGATGATAGGACAAACACCATCGAACAATCTGACACCAATCCAAGTGACAGACCCCCCACCAAAAGGATGACGGAGTGAAACATACACCGGCCACTACCACCAAAAGGATGACAGAGCGAAACACACACCGGCCACTACCACCAAAAGGATGATAGGACAAACACTATCGCACAATCTGACACAAATCCAAGTGACAGACCCCCCACCAAAAGGATGACGGAGCGAAACACACACCGGCCACTACCACCAAAAGGATGACAGGACAAACACTATCGCACAATCTGACACCAATCCAAGTGACAGACCCCCCACCAAAAGGATGACGGAGCGAAACACACACCCACCACTACCACCAAAAGGATGATAGGACAAAAACTATCGCACAATCTGACACAAATCCAAGTGACAGATCCCCCACCAAAAGGATGGCGGAGCGAAACTCACACCAGCCACTACCACCAAAACGATGATAGGACAAACACCATCGCACAATCTGACACCAATCAAAGTGACAGACCCCCCCCCCAAAAGGATGACGGAGCAAAACACACACCGGCCACTACCACCAAAAGGATGATAGGACAAACACCATCGCACAATCTGACACCAATCCAAGTGAAAGACCCCCCACCAAAAGGATGACGGAGCGAAACACACACCGGCCACTACCACCAAAAGGATGATAGGACAAACACCATCGGACAATCTGACACCAATCCAAGTAACAGACCCCCCACCAAAAGGATGACGGAGCGAAACACACACCAGCCACTACCACCAAAAGGATGATAGGACAAACACCATCGCAAAATCTGACACCAATCAAAGTGACAGACCCCCCACCAAAAGGATGACGGAGCGAAACACACACCGGCCACTACCACCAAAAGGACGATAGGACAAACACCATCGCACAATCTGACACAAATCAAAGTGACAGACCCCCCACCAAAAGGATGACGGAGCGAAACACACACCGGCCACTACCACCAAAAGGACGATTGGACAAACACCATCGCACAATCTGACACCAATCCAAATGACAGACCCCCCACCAAAAGGATGACAGAGCGAAACACACACCGCCCACTACCACCAAAAGGACGATAGGACAAACACCATCGCACAATCTGACACCAATCCAAATGACAGACCCCCCACCAAAAGGATGACGGAGCGAAACACACACCGGCCACTACCACCAAAAGGATGATAGGACAAACACTATCTCACAATCTGACACCAATCCAAATGACAGACCCCCCACCAAAAGGATGACGGAGCGAAACACACACCGGCCACTACCACCAAAAGGATGATAGGACAAACACTATTGCACAATCTGACACCAATATAAGTGACAGACTCCCCACCAAAAGGATGACGGATCGAAACACACACCGGCCACTACCACCAAAAGGATGATAGGACAAACACTATCGCACAATCTGACACCAATCCAAGTGACAGACCCCCCACCAAAAGGATGACGGAGCGAAATACATACCGGCCACTACCACCAAAAGGATGATAGGACAAACACTATCGCACAATCTGACACATCCAAGTGACAGACCCCCCACCAAAAGGATGACGGAGCGAAACACACACCGTCCACTACCACCAAAAGGATGATAGGACAAACACTATCGCACAATCTGACACAAATTCAAGTTACAGATCTCCCACCAAAAGGATGGCGGAGCGAAACTCACACCAGTCACTACCACCAAAACGATGATAGGACAAACACCATCGCACAATCTGACACCAATCAAAGTGACAGACCCCCCACCAAAAGGATGATGGAGCGAAACACACACCGGCCACTACCACCAAAAGGATGATAGGACAAACACCATCGGACAATCTGACACCAATCCAAGTGACAGACCCCCCACCAAAAGGATGACGGAGCGAAACACACACCGGCCACTACAACCACAAGGATGATAGGACAAACACCATCGCACAATCTGACACCAATCAAAGTGACAGACCCCCCACCAAAAGGATGACAGAGCGAAACACACACCGGCCACTACCACCAAAAGGATGATAGGACAAAAACTATCGCACAATCTGACACAAATCCAAGTGACAGATCCCCCACCAAAAGGATGGCGGAGCGAAACTCACACCAGCCACTACCACCAAAACGATGATAGGACAAACACCATCGCACAATCTGACACCAATCAAAGTGACAGACCCCCCCCAAAAGGATGACGGAGCAAAACACACACCGGCCACTACCACCAAAAGGATGATAGGACAAACACCATCGCACAATCTGACACCAATCCAAGTGAAAGACCCCCCACCAAAAGGATGACGGAGCGAAACACACACCGGCCACTACCACCAAAAGGATGATAGGACAAACACCATCGGAAAATCTGACACCAATCCAAGTGACAGACCCCCCACAAAAGGATGACGGAGCGAAACACACACCGGCCACTACCACCAAAAGGATGATAGGACAAACACCATCGCAAAATCTGACACCAATCAAAGTGACAGACCCCCCACCAAAAGGATGACGGAGCGAAACACACACCGGCCACTACCACCAAAAGGACGATAGGACAAACACCATCGCACAATCTGACACAAATCAAAGTGACAGACCCCCCACCAAAAGGATGACGGAGCGAAACACACACCGGCCACTACCACCAAAAGGACGATTGGACAAACACCATCGCACAATCTGACACCAATCCAAATGACAGACCCCCCACCAAAAGGATGACAGAGCGAAACACACACCGCCCACTACCACCAAAAGGACGATAGGACAAACACCATCGCACAATCTGACACCAATCCAAATGACAGACCCCCCACCAAAAGGATGACGGAGCGAAACACACACCGGCCACTACCACCAAAAGGATGATAGGACAAACACTATCGCACAATCTGACACCAATCTAAGTGACAGACTCCCCACCAAAAGGATGACGGAGCGAAACACACACCGGCCACTACCACCAAAAGGATGATAGGACAAACACTATCGCACAATCTGACACCAATCTAAGTGACAGACCCCCCACCAAAAGGATGACGGAGCGAAACACACACCGGCCACTACCACCAAAAGGATGATAGGACAAACACTATCGCACAATCTGACACCAATCTAAGTGATAGACCCCCCACCAAAAGGATGACAGGACAAACACTATCGCACAATCTGACACCAATCCAAGTGACAGACCCCCCACCAAAAGGATGACGGAGTGAAACACACACCGGCCACTACCACCAAAAGGATGATAGGACAAACACTATCGCACAATCTGACACAAATCCAAGTGACAGATCCCCCACCAAAAGGATGGCTGAGCGAAACTCACACCAGCCACTACCATCAAAACTATGATAGGACAAACACCATCGCACAATCTGACACAAATCAAAGTGACAGACCCCCCTCCAAAAGGATGACGGAGCGAAACACACACCGGCCACTACCACCAAAAGGATGATAGGACAAACACTATCGCACAATCTGACACCAATCCAAGTGACAAATCCCCCACCAAAAGGATGACGGAGCGAAAAAATACCGTCCACTACCACCAAAAGGATGATAGGACAAACACTATCGCACAATCTGACACAAATCCAAGTGACAGATCCCCCACCAAAAGGATGGCTGAGCGAAACTCACACCAGCCACTACCATCAAAACGATGATAGGACAAACACCATCGCACAATCTGACACAAATCAAAGTGACAGACCCCCCTCCAAAAGGATGACGGAGCGAAACACACACCGACCACTACCACCAAAAGGATGATAGGACAAACACCATCGAACAATCTGACACCAATCCAAGTGACAGACCCCCCACCAAAAGGATGACGGAGTGAAACATACACCGACCACTACCACCAAAAGGATGACAGAGCGAAACACACACCGCCCACTACCACCAAAAGGATGATAGGACAAACACTATCGCACAATCTGACACAAATCCAAGTGACAGACCCCCCACCAAAAGGATGACGGAGCGAAACACACACCGGCCACTACCACCAAAAGGATGACAGGACAAACACTATCGCACAATCTGACACCAATCCAAGTGACAGACCCCCCACCAAAAGGATGACGGAGCGAAACACACACCCACCACTACCACCAAAAGGATGATAGGACAAAAACTATCGCACAATCTGACACAAATCCAAGTGACAGATCCCCCACCAAAAGGATGGCGGAGCGAAACTCACACCAGCCACTACCACCAAAACGATGATAGGACAAACACCATCGCACAATCTGACACCAATCAAAGTGACAGACCCCCCCCCCCAAAAGGATGACGGAGCAAAACACACACCGGCCACTACCACCAAAAGGATGATAGGACAAACACCATCGCACAATCTGACACCAATCCAAGTGAAAGACCCCCCACCAAAAGGATGACGGAGCGAAACACACACCGGCCACTACCACCAAAAGGATGATAGGACAAACACCATCGGACAATCTGACACCAATCCAAGTAACAGACCCCCCACCAAAAGGATGACGGAGCGAAACACACACCGGCCACTACCACCAAAAGGATGATAGGACAAACACCATCGCAAAATCTGACACCAATCAAAGTGACAGACCCCCCACCAAAAGGATGACGGAGCGAAACACACACCGGCCACTACCACCAAAAGGACGATAGGACAAACACCATCGCACAATCTGACACAAATCAAAGTGACAGACCCCCCACCAAAAGGATGACGGAGCGAAACACACACCGGCCACTACCACCAAAAGGACGATTGGACAAACACCATCGCACAATCTGACACCAATCCAAATGACAGACCCCCCACCAAAAGGATGACAGAGCGAAACACACACCGCCCACTACCACCAAAAGGACGATAGGACAAACACCATCGCACAATCTGACACCAATCCAAATGACAGACCCCCCACCAAAAGGATGACGGAGCGAAACACACACCGGCCACTACCACCAAAAGGATGATAGGACAAACACTATCTCACAATCTGACACCAATCCAAATGACAGACCCCCCACCAAAAGGATGACGGAGCGAAACACACACCGGCCACTACCACCAAAAGGATGATAGGACAAACACTATTGCACAATCTGACACCAATATAAGTGACAGACTCCCCACCAAAAGGATGACGGATCGAAACACACACCGGCCACTACCACCAAAAGGATGATAGGACAAACACTATCGCACAATCTGACACCAATCCAAGTGACAGACCCCCCACCAAAAGGATGACGGAGCGAAATACATACCGGCCACTACCACCAAAAGGATGATAGGACAAACACTATCGCACAATCTGACACATCCAAGTGACAGACCCCCCACCAAAAGGATGACGGAGCGAAACACACACCGTCCACTACCACCAAAAGGATGATAGGACAAACACTATCGCACAATCTGACACAAATTCAAGTTACAGATCTCCCACCAAAAGGATGGCGGAGCGAAACTCACACCAGTCACTACCACCAAAACGATGATAGGACAAACACCATCGCACAATCTGACACCAATCAAAGTGACAGACCCCCCACCAAAAGGATGATGGAGCGAAACACACACCGGCCACTACCACCAAAAGGATGATAGGACAAACACCATCGGACAATCTGACACCAATCCAAGTGACAGACCCCCCACCAAAAGGATGACGGAGCGAAACACACACCGGCCACTACAACCACAAGGATGATAGGACAAACACCATCGCACAATCTGACACCAATCAAAGTGACAGACCCCCCACCAAAAGGATGACAGAGCGAAACACACACCGGCCACTACCACCAAAAGGATGATAGGACAAAAACTATCGCACAATCTGACACAAATCCAAGTGACAGATCCCCCACCAAAAGGATGGCGGAGCGAAACTCACACCAGCCACTACCACCAAAACGATGATAGGACAAACACCATCGCACAATCTGACACCAATCAAAGTGACAGACCCCCCCCCAAAAGGATGACGGAGCAAAACACACACCGGCCACTACCACCAAAAGGATGATAGGACAAACACCATCGCACAATCTGACACCAATCCAAGTGAAAGACCCCCCACCAAAAGGATGACGGAGCGAAACACACACCGGCCACTACCACCAAAAGGATGATAGGACAAACACCATCGGACAATCTGACACCAATCCAAGTGACAGACCCCCCACCAAAAGGATGACGGAGCGAAACACACACCGGCCACTACCACCAAAAGGATGATAGGACAAACACCATCGCAAAATCTGACACCAATCAAAGTGACAGACCCCCCACCAAAAGGATGACGGAGCGAAACACACACCGGCCACTACCACCAAAAGGACGATAGGACAAACACCATCGCACAATCTGACACAAATCAAAGTGACAGACCCCCCACCAAAAGGATGACGGAGCGAAACACACACCGGCCACTACCACCAAAAGGACGATTGGACAAACACCATCGCACAATCTGACACCAATCCAAATGACAGACCCCCCACCAAAAGGATGACAGAGCGAAGCACACACCGCCCACTACCACCAAAAGGACGATAGGACAAACACCATCGCACAATCTGACACCAATCCAAATGACAGACCCCCCACCAAAAGGATGACAGAGCGAAACACACACCGGCCACTACCACCAAAAGGATGATAGGACAAACACTATCTCACAATCTGACACCAATCCAAATGACAGACCCCCCACCAAAAGGATGACGGAGCGAAACACACACCGGCCACTACCACCAAAAGGATGATAGGACAAACACTATTGCACAATCTGACACCAATATAAGTGACAGACTCCCCACCAAAAGGATGACGGATCGAAACACACACCGGCCACTACCACCAAAAGGATGATAGGACAAACACTATCGCACAATCTGACACCAATCCAAGTGACAGACCCCCCACCAAAAGGATGACGGAGCGAAATACATACCGGCCACTACCACCAAAAGGATGATAGGACAAACACTATCGCACAATCTGACACATCCAAGTGACAGACCCCCCACCAAAAGGATGACGGAGCGAAACACACACCGTCCACTACCACCAAAAGGATGATAGGACAAACACTATCGCACAATCTGACACAAATTCAAGTTACAGATCTCCCACCAAAAGGATGGCGGAGTGAAACTCACACCAGTCACTACCACCAAAACGATGATAGGACAAACACCATCGCACAATCTGACACCAATCAAAGTGACAGACCCCCACCAAAAGGATGATGGAGCGAAACACACACCGGCCACTACCACCAAAAGGATGATAGGACAAACACCATCGGACAATCTGACACCAATCCAAGTGACAGACCCCCCACCAAAAGGATGACGGAGCGAAACACACACCGGCCACTACAACCACAAGGATGGTAGGACAAACACCATCGCACAATCTGACACCAATCAAAGTGACAGACCCCCCACCAAAAGGATGACGGAGCGAAACACACACCGGCCACTACCACCAAAAGGACGATAGGACAAACACCATCGTACAATCTGACACCAATCAAAGTGACAGACCCCCCACCAAAAGGATGACGGAGCGAAACACACACCGGCCACTACCACCAAAAGGACGATTGGATAAACACCATCGTACAATCTGACACCAATCCAAATGACAGACCCCCCACCAAAAGGTTGACAGAGCGAAACACACACCGCCCACTACCACCAAAAGGACGATAGGACAAACACCATCGCACAATCTGACACCAATCCAAATGACAGACCCCCCACCAAAAGGATGACGGAGCGGAACACACACCGGCCACTACCACCAAAAGGATTTTAGGACAAACACTATCTCACAATCTGACACCAATCCAAATGACAGACCCCCCACCAAAAGGATGACGAAGCGAAACACACACCGGCCACTACCACCAAAAGGATGATAGGACAAACACTATCGCACAATTTGACACCAATCTAAGTGACAGACTCCCCACCAAAAGGATGACGGAGCGAAACACACACCGGCCACTACCACCAAAAGGATGATAGGACAAACACCATCGCACAATCTGACAACAATCAAAGTGACAGACCCCCTACCAAAAGGATGACGGAGCGAAACACACACCGGCCACTACCACCAAAAGGATGATAGGACAAACACTATCGCACAATCTGACACAAATCCAAGTGACAGACCCCCCACCAGAAGGATGACGGAGCGAAACACACACCGGCCACTACCACTAAAAGGATGATAGGACAAACACCATCGCACAATCTGACACCAATCCAAGTGACATACCCCCCACCAAAAGGATGACGGAACGAAACACACATCGGCCACTACCACCAAAAGGATGATAGGACAAACACTATCGCACAATCTGACACAAATCCAAGTGACAGATCCCCCACCAAAAGGATGGCGGAGTAAAACTCACACCAGCCACTACCACCAAAACGATGATAGGACAAACACCATCGCACAATCTGACACCAATCAAAGTGACAGACCCCCCTCCAAAAGGATGACAAAGCGAAACACACACCGGCCACTACCACCAAAAGGATGATAGGACAAACACCATCGCACAATCTGACACCAATCCAAGTGACAGACCCCCACCAAAAGGATGACGGAGCGAAACACACACCGGCCACTACCACCAAAAGGATGATAGGACAAACACTATCGCACAATCTGACACCAATCCAAGTGACAGACCCCCCACCAAAATGATGACGGTGCGAAACACACACCGGCCACTACCACCAAAAGGATGATAGGACAAACGCTATCGCACAATCTGACACCAATCTAAATGACAGACTCCCCACCAAAAGGATGACGGAGCGAAACACACACCGACCACTACCACCAAAAGGATGATAGGACAAACGCTATCGCACAATCTGACACCAATCCAAGTGACAGACCCCCCACCAAAAGGATGACGGAGCGAAACACATACCGGACACTACCACCAAAAGGATGATTGGACAAACACTATTGCACAATCTGACACATCCAAGTAACAGACCCCCCACCAAAAGGATGACGGAGGGAAACACACACCGTCCACTACCACCAAAAGGATGATAGGACAAACACTATCGAACAATCTGACACAAATCCAAGTTACAGATCCCCCACCAAAAGGATGGCGGAGCGAAACTCACACCAGTCACTACCACCAAACCGATGATAGGACAAACACCATCGCACAATCTGACACCAATCAAAGTGACAGACCCCCCACCAAAAGGATGACGGAGCGAAACACACACCGGCCACTACCACCAAAAGGATGATAGGACAAACACTATCGCACAATCTAACACAAATCCAAGTGACAGACCCCCCACCAAAAGGATAACGGAGCGAAACACACACCGACCACTACCACCAAAAGGATGATAGGACAAACACTATCGCACAATCTGACACCAATCCAAGTGAATGACCCCCCACCTAAAGGATGACGGAGCGAAACACACATCGGCCACTACCACCAAAAGGATGATAGGACAAACACTATCGCACAATCTGACACCAATCCAAGTGACAGACCCCCCCACCAAAAGGATGACGGAGCGAAACTCACACTGGCCACTACCACCAAAAGGATGATTGGATAAACATTATCGCACAATCTGACACAAATCCAAGTGACAGACCCCCCACCAAAAGGATGACGGAGCGAAACATACACCGGCCACTACCACTAAAAGGATGATAGGACAAACACCATCGCACAATCTGACACCAATCCAAGTGACAGACCCCCCACCAAAAGGATGACGTAGCGAAACACACACCGACCACTACCACCAAAAGGATGATAGGACAAACACTATCGCACAATCTGACACAAATCCAAGTGACAGACCCGCCACCAAAAGGATGACGGAGCGAAACACACACCGGGCACTACCACCAAAAGGATGATAGGACAAACACCATCGCACAATCTGACACCAATCAAAGTGACAGACCCCCCACCAAAAGGATGACGGAGCGAAACACACACCGGCCACTACCACCAAAAGGATGATAGGACAAACACCATCGCACAATCTGACACCAATCCAAGTGAAAAACCACCCACCAAAAGGATGACGGAGCGAAATACACACCGACCACTACCACCAAAAGGATTATAGGACAAACACTATCGCACAATCTGACACCAATCCAAGTGACAAACCCCTCACCAAAAGGATGACGGAGCGAAACACACACCGACCACTACCACCAAAAGGATGATAGGACAAACACTATCGCACAATCTGACACCAATCCAAGTGGCTGACCCCCCACCAAAAGGATGACGGAGTGAAACACATACCGGCCACTAACACCAAAAGGATGATAGGACAAGCACTATCGCATAATCTGACACAAATCCAAGTGACAGACCCCCCACCAAAAGGATGATGGAGCGAAACACACACCGGCGACTACCACCAAAAGGATGATAAGACAAACACCATCGCACAATCTGACACCAATCAAAGTGACAGACCCCCCACCAAAAGGATGACGGAGCGAAACACACACCGGCCACTACCACCAAAAGGATGATAGGACAACCACCATCGCACAATCTGACACCAATCAAAGTGACAGACCCCCCACCAAAAGGATGACGGAGCGAAACACACACCGGCCACTACCACCAAAAGGATGATAGGAAAAACACCATCGCACAATCTGACACCAATCCAAGTGACAGACCATCCACCAAAAGGATGACGGAGCGAAATACACACCGGCCACTACCACCAAAAGGATGATAGGACAAACACTATCGCACAATCTGACAGCAATCCAAGTGACAAACCCCTCACCAAAAGGATGACGGAGCGAAACACACACCGACCACTACCACCAACAGGATGATAGGACAAACACTATCGCACAATCTGACACCAATCCAAGTGGCTGAACCCCCACCA
Organism: Lathyrus sativus; assembly: GCA_963859935.3. Lineage (NCBI taxonomy): Eukaryota > Viridiplantae > Streptophyta > Magnoliopsida > Fabales > Fabaceae > Lathyrus > Lathyrus sativus. The sequence continues at coordinate 20,667 of CAWUDS030002741.1, forward strand.
AAAGGATGACGGAGTGAAACACATACCGGCCACTACCACCAAAAGGATGATAGGACAAACACTATCGCATAATCTAACACAAATCCAAGTGACAGACCCCCCACCAAAAGGATGACAGAGCGAAACACACATCGGCGACTACCACCAAAAGGATGATAGGACAAACACCATCGCACAATCTGACACAAATCAAAGTGACAGACCCCCCACCAAAAGGATGACGGAGCGAAACGCACACCGGCCACTACCACCAAATGGATGATAGGACAAACACCATCGCATAATCTGACACCAATCAAAGTGACAGACCCCCCACCAAAAGGATGACGGAGCGAAACACACACCGGCCACAACCACCAAAAGGATGATAGGACAAACACCATCGCACAATCTGACACCAATCCAAGTGACAGACCACCCACCAAAAGGATGATGGAGCGAAATACACACCGGCCACTACCACCAAAAGGATGATAGGACAAACACTATCGCACAATCTGACACCAATCCAAGTGACAGACCCCTCCCCAAAAGGATGACGGAGCGAAACACACACCGGCCACTACCACCAAAAGGATGATAGGACAAACACTATCGCACAATCTGACACCAATCCAAGTGACAGACCCCCCCTCCAAAAGGATGACAGAGCGAAACACACACCGGCCACTACCACCAAAAGGATGATAGGACAAACACCATCGCACAATCTGACACCAATCCAAGTGACAGACCCCCCACCAAAAGGATGACGGAGCGAAACACACACCGGCCACTACCACCAAAAGGATGATAGGACAAACACTATCGCACAATCTGACACGAATCCAAGTGACAGACCCCCCACAAAAAGGATGACGGAGCGAAATACACACCGGCCACTACCACCAAAAGGATGATAGGACAAACACTATCGCACAATCTGACACCAATCCAAGTGACAGACCCCCACCAAAAGGTTGACAGAGCGAAACACACACCGGCCACTACCACCAAAAGGATGATAGGACAAACATTATCGCACAATCTGACACCAATCCAAGTGACAGACCCCCCACCAAAAGGATGACGGAGCGAAACTCACACTGGCCACTACCACCAAAAGGATGATAGGATAAACATTATCGCACAATCTGACACAAATCCAAGTGACAGACCCCCCACCAAAAGGATGACGGAGCGAAACACACACCGGCCACTACCACTAAAAGGATGATAGGACAAACACCATCGCACAATCTGACACCAATCCAAGTGACAGACCCACCACCAAAAGGATGACGGAGCGAAACACACACCGGCCACTACCACCAAAAGGATGATAGGACAAACACTACCGCAGAATCTGACACAAATCCAAGTGACAGATCCGCCACCAAAAGGATGACGGAGCGAAACACACACCGGCCACTACCACCAAAAGGATGATAGGACAAACACCATCGCACAATCTGACACCAATCAAAGTGACAGACCCCCCACCAAAAGGATGACGGAGCGAAACACACACCGGCCACTACCACCAAAAGGATGATAGGACAAACACCATCGCACAATCTGACACCAATCCAAGTGACAGACCACCCACCAAAAGGATGACGGAGCGAAATACACACCGGCCACTACCACCAAAAGGATGATAGGGCAAACACTATCGCACAATCTGACACCAATCCAAGTGACAAACCCCTCACCAAAAGGATGACGGAGCGAAACACACACCGACCACTACCACCAAAAGGATGATAGGACAAACACTATCGCACAATCTGACACCAATCCAAGTGGCTGACCCCCCACCAAAAGGATGACGGAGTGAAACACATACCGGCCACTACCACCAAAAGGATGATAGGACAAACACTATCGCATAATCTGACACAAATCCAAGTGACAGACCCCCCACCAAAAGGATGACGGAGCGAAACACACACCGGCGACTACCACCAAAAGGATGATAGGACAAACACCATCGCACAATCTGACACCAATCAAAGTGACAGACCCCCCACCAAAAGGATGACGGAGCAAAACACACACCGGCCACTACCACCAAAAGGATGATAGGACAAACACCATCGCACAATCTGACACCAATCAAAGTGACAGACCCCCCACCAAAAGGATGACGGAGCGAAACACACACCGGCCACTACCACCAAAAGGATGATAGGACAAACACCATCGCACAATCTGACACCAATCCAAGTGACAGACCATCCACCAAAAGGATGACGGAGCGAAATACACACCGGCCACTACCACCAAAAGGATGATAGGACAAACACTATCGCACAATCTGACACCAATCCAAGTGACAAACCCCTCACCAAAAGGATGACGGAGCGAAACACACACCGACCACTACCACCAAAAGGATGATAGGACAAACACTATCGCACAATCTGACACCAATCCAAGTGGCTGACCCCCCACCAAAAGGATGACGGAGTGAAACACATATCGGCCACTACCACCAAAAGGATGATAGGACAAACACTATCGCATAATCTGACACAAATACAAGTGACAAACCCCCCACCAAAAGGATGACAGAGCGTAAAACACACCGGCGACTACCACCGAAAGGATGATAGGACAAACACCATCGCACAATCTGACACCAATCAAAGTGACAGACCCCCCACCAAAAGGATGACGGAGCGAAACACACACCGGCCACTACCACCAAAAGGATGATAGGACAAACACCATCGCACAATCTGACACCAATCCAAGTGACAGACCATCCACCAAAAGGATGACGGAGCGAAATACACACCGGCCACTACCACCAAAAGGATGATAGGACAAACACTATCGCACAATCTGACACCAATCCAAGTGACAAACCCCTCACCAAAAGGATGACGGAGCGAAACACACACCGACCACTACCACCAAAAGGATGATAGGACAAACACCATCGCACAATCTGACACCAATCCAAGTGACAGACCATCCACCAAAAGGATGACGGAGCGAAATACACACCGGCCACTACCACCAAAAGGATGATAGGACAAACACTATCGCACAATTTGACACCAATCCAAGTGACAAACCCCTCACCAAAAGGATGACGGAGCGAAACACACACCGACCACTACCACCAAAAGGATGATAGGACAAACACTATCGCACAATCTGACACCAATCCAAGTGGCTGACCCCCCACCAAAAGGATGACGGAGTGAAACACATATCGGCCACTACCACCAAAAGGATGATAGGACAAACACTATCGCATAATCTGACACAAATACAAGTGACAAACCCCCCACCAAAAGGATGACAGAGCGTAAAACACACCGGCGACTACCACCGAAAGGATGATAGGACAAACACCATCGCACAATCTGACACCAATCAAAGTGACAGACCCCCCACCAAAAGGATGACGGAGCGAAACACACACCGGCCAATACCACCAAAAGGATGATAGGACAAACACCATCGCACAATCTGACACCAATCAAAGTGACAGACCACCCACCAAAAGGATGACGGAGCGAAATACACACCGGCCACTACCACCAAAAGGATGATAGGACAAACACTATCGCACAATCTGAAACCAATCCAAGTGACAGACCCCTCCCCAAAAGGATGACGGAGCGAAACACACACCGGCCACTACCACCAAAAGGATGATAGGACAAACACTATCGCACAATCTGACACCAATCCAAGTGACAGACCCCCCACCAAAAGGATGACGGAGCGAAACACATACCGGCCACTACCACCAAAAGGATGATAGGACAAACACTATCGCACAATCTGACACCAATCCAAGTGACAGACCCCCCACCAAAAGGATGACGAAGCGAAACACACACCGGCCACTACCACCAAAAGGATGATAGGACAAACACTATCGCACAATCTGACACCAATCCAAGTGACAGACCCCCCACCAAAAGGATAACGGAGCGAAACACACACCGGCCACTACCACCAAAAAGATGATAGGACAAACACTATCGCACAATCTGACACCAATAAAAGTGACAGACCCCCAACCAAAAGGATGACGGAGCGAAATACACACCGGCCAGTACCACCAAAAGGATGATAGGACAAACACCATCGCACAATCGGACACCAATCCAAGTGACAGACCCCCCACCAAAAGGATGACGGAGCAAAACACACACCGACCACTATCACCAAAAGGATGATAGGACAAACACCATCGCACAATCCGACACCAATCCAAGTGACAGACCCCTCACCAAAAGGATGACGTAGCGAAACTTACACCGACCCTTACCACCAAAAGGATGATAGGACAAACACTATCGCACAATCTGACACCAATCCAAGTGACAGACCCCCCACCAAAAGGATGACGGAGCGAAACACACACCGGCCATCACCACCAAAAGGATGATAGGACAAACACTATCGCACAATCTGACACCAATCCAAGTGACAGACCCTCCCACCAAAAGGATGACAAAGCGAAACACACACCGGCCACTACCACCAAAAGAATGATAGGACAAACACTATCGCACAATCTGACACCAATCCAAGTGACAGACCCCCCACCAAAAGGATGACGGAGCGAAACACATACCGGCCACTACCACCAAAAGGATGATAGGACAAACACTATCGCACAATCTGACACCAATCCAAGTGACAGACCCCCCACCAAAAGGATGACGGAGCGAAACACACACCGGCCACTACCACCAAAAGGATGATAGGACAAACACCATCGCACAATCTGACACCAATCCAAGTGACAGACCCCCCACCAAAAGGATAACGGAGCGAAACACACACCGGCCACTACCACCAAAAAGATGATAGGACAAACACTATCGCACAATCTGACACCAATAAAAGTGACAGACCCCCAACCAAAAGGATGACGGAGCGAAATACACACCGGCCAGTACCACCAAAAGGATGATAGGACAAACACCATCGCACAATCGGACACCAATCCAAGTGACAGACCCCCCACCAAAAGGATGACGGAGCGAAACACACACCGACCACTATCACCAAAAGGATGATAGGACAAACACCATCGCACAATCCGACACCAATCCAAGTGACAGACCCCTCACCAAAAGGATGACGTAGCGAAACTTACACCGACCCTTACCACCAAAAGGATGATAGGACAAACACTATCGCACAATCTGACACCAATCCAAGTGACAGACCCCCCACCAAAAGGATGACGGAGCGAAACACACACCGGCCATCACCACCAAAAGGATGATAGGACAAACACTATTGCACAATCTGACTCCAATCCAAGTGACAGACCCTCCCACCAAAAGGATGACAAAGCAAAACACACACCGGCCACTACCACCAAAAGAATGATAGGACAAACACTATCGCACAATCTGACACCAATCCAAGTGACAGACCCCCCACCAAAAGGATGACGGAGCGAAACACACACCGGCCACTACCACCAAAAGGATGAAAGGACAAACACTATCGCACAATCTGACACAAATTCAAGCGACAGACCCCCCACCAAAAGGATGACAGAGCGAAACACACACCGGCCACTACCACCAAAAGGATGATAGGACAAACACCATCGCACAATCTGACACCAATCCAAGTGACAGACCCCCCACCAAAAGGATGACGGAGCGAAACACACATCGGCCACTACCACCAAAAGGATGATAGGACAAACACTATCGCACAATCTGACACAAATCCAAGTGACAGATCCCCCACCAAAAGGATGGCGGAGAGAAACTCACACCGGCCGCTACCACCAAAAGGATGATAGGACAAACACCATCGCACAATCTGACACCAATCAAAGTGACAGACCCCCCACCAAAAGGATGACGGAGCGAAACACACACCGGCCACTACCACCAAAAGGATGATAGGACAAACACAATCGCACAATCTGACACCAATCAAAGTGACAGACCCCCCACCAAAAGGATGGCAGAGCGAAACACACACTGGCCGCTACCACCAAAAGGATGATAGGACAAACACCATCGCACAATCTGACACCAATCAAAGTGACAGACCCCCACCAAAAGCATGACGGAGCGAAACACACACCGACCACTACCACCAAAAGGATGATAGGACAAACACCATCGCACAATCTGACACCAATCAAAGTGACAGACCCCACACCAAAAGGATGACGGAGCGAAACACACACCGGCCACTACCACCAAAAGGATGATAGGACAAACACCATCGCACAATCCGACACCAATCCAAGTGACAGACCCCTCACCAAAAGGATGACGGAGCGAAACTTACACCGACCCTTACCACCAAAAGGATGATAGGACAAACACTATCGCACAATCTGACACCAATCCAAGTGACAGACCCCCCACCAAAAGGATGACGGAGCGAAACACACACCGGCCATCACCACCAAAAGGATGATAGGACAAACACTATCGCACAATCTGAAACCAATCCAAGTGACAGACCCCTCCCCAAAAGGATGACGGAGCGAAACACACACCGGCCACTACCACCAAAAGGATGATAGGACAAACACTATCGCACAATCTGACACCAATCCAAGTGACAGACCCCCCACCAAAAGGATGACGGAGCGAAACACATACCGGCCACTACCACCAAAAGGATGATAGGACAAACACTATCGCACAATCTGACACCAATCCAAGTGACAGACCCCCCACCAAAAGGATGACGGAGCGAAACACAGACCGGCCACTACCACCAAAAGGATGATAGGACAAACACTATCGCACAATCTGACACCAATCCAAGTGACAGACCCCCCACCAAAAGGATAACGGAGCGAAACACACACCGGCCACTACCACCAAAAAGATGATAGGACAAACACTATCGCACAATCTGACACCAATAAAAGTGACAGACCCCCAACCAAAAGGATGACGGAGCGAAATACACACCGGCCAGTACCACCAAAAGGATGATAGGACAAACACCATCGCACAATCGGACACCAATCCAAGTGACAGACCCCCCACCAAAAGGATGACGGAGCAAAACACACACCGACCACTATCACCAAAAGGATGATAGGACAAACACCATCGCACAATCCGACACCAATCCAAGTGACAGACCCATCACCAAAAGGATGACGTAGCGAAACTTACACCGACCCTTACCACCAAAAGGATGATAGGACAAACACTATCGCACAATCTGACACCAATCCAAGTGACAGACCCCCCACCAAAAGGATGACGGAGCGAAACACACACCGGCCATCACCACCAAAAGGATGATAGGACAAACACTATCGCACAATCTGACACCAATCCAAGTGACAGACCCTCCCACCAAAAGGATGACAAAGCGAAACACACACCGGCCACTACCACCAAAAGAATGATAGGACAAACACTATCGCACAATCTGACACCAATCCAAGTGACAGACCCCCCACCAAAAGGATGACGGAGCGAAACACACACCGGCCACTACCACCAAAAGGATGAAAGGACAAACACTATCGCACAATCTGACACAAATTCAAGCGACAGACCCCCCACCAAAAGGATGACAGAGCGAAACACACACCGGCCACTACCACCAAAAGGATGATAGGACAAACACCATCGCACAATCTGACACCAATCCAAGTGACAGACCCCCCACCAAAAGGATGACGGAGCGAAACACACATCGGCCACTACCACCAAAAGGATGATAGGACAAACACTATCGCACAATCTGACACAAACCCAAGTGACAGATCCCCCACCAAAAGGATGGCGGAGAGAAACTCACACCGGCCGCTACCACCAAAAGGATGATAGGACAAACACCATCGCACAATCTGACACCAATCAAAGTGACAGACCCCCCACCAAAAGGATGACGGAGCGAAACACACACCGGCCACTACCACCAAAAGGATGATAGGACAAACACAATCGCACAATCTGACACCAATCAAAGTGACAGAACCCCCACCAAAAGGATGGCAGAGCGAAACACACACTGGCCGCTACCACCAAAAGGATGATAGGACAAACACCATCGCACAATCTGACACCAATCAAAGTGACAGACCCCCACCAAAAGCATGACGGAGCGAAACACACACCGACCACTACCACCAAAAGGATGATAGGACAAACACCATCGCACAATCTGACACCAATCAAAGTGACAGACCCCACACCAAAAGGATGACGGAGCGAAACACACACCGGCCACTACCACCAAAAGGATGATAGGACAAACACCATCGCACAATCCGACACCAATCCAAGTGACAGACCCCTCACCAAAAGGATGACGTAGCGAAACTTACACCGACCCTTACCACCAAAAGGATGATAGGACAAACACTATCGCACAATCTGACACCAATCCAAGTGACAGACCCCCCACCAAAAGGATGACGGAGCGAAACACACACCGGCCATCACCACCAAAAGGATGATAGGACAAACACTATCGCACAATCTGAAACCAATCCAAGTGACAGACCCCTCCCCAAAAGGATGACGGAGCGAAACACACACCGACCACTACCACCAAAAGGATGATAGGACAAACACTATCGCACAATCTGACACCAATCCAAGTGACAGACCCCCCACCAAAAGGATGACGGAGCGAAACACATACCGGCCACTACCACCAAAAGGATGATAGGACAAACACTATCGCACAATCTGACACAAATCCAAGTGACAGACCCCCCACCAAAAGGATGACGGAGCGAAACACACACCGGCGACTACCACCAAAAGGATGATAGGACAAACACCATCGCACAATCTGACACCAATCAAAGTGACAGACCCCCCCACCAAAAGGATAACGGAGCGAAACACACACCGGCCACTACCACCAAAAAGATGATAGGACAAACACTATCGCACAATCTGACACCAATAAAAGTGACAGACCCCCAACCAAAAGGATGACGGAGCGAAATACACACCGGCCAGTACCACCAAAAGGATGATAGGACAAACACCATCGCACAATCGGACACCAATCCAAGTGACAGACCCCCCACCAAAAGGATGACGGAGCGAAACACACACCGACCACTATCACCAAAAGGATGATAGGACAAACACCATCGCACAATCCGACACCAATCCAAGTGACAGACCCCTCACCAAAAGGATGACGTAGCGAAACTTACACCGACCCTTACCACCAAAAGGATGATAGGACAAACACTATCGCACAATCTGACACCAATCCAAGTGACAGACCCCCCACCAAAAGGATGACGGAGCGAAACACACACCGGCCATCACCACCAAAAGGATGATAGGACAAACACTATTGCACAATCTGACTCCAATCCAAGTGACAGACCCTCCCACCAAAAGGATGACAAAGCAAAACACACACCGGCCACTACCACCAAAAGAATGATAGGACAAACACTATCGCACAATCTGACACCAATCCAAGTGACAGACCCCCCACCAAAAGGATGACGGAGCGAAACACACACCGGCCACTACCACCAAAAGGATGAAAGGACAAACACTATCGCACAATCTGACACAAATTCAAGCGACAGACCCCCCACCAAAAGGATGACAGAGCGAAACACACACCGGCCACTACCACCAAAAGGATGATAGGACAAACACCATCGCACAATCTGACACCAATCCAAGTGACAGACCCCCCACCAAAAGGATGACGGAGCGAAACACACATCGGCCACTACCACCAAAAGGATGATAGGACAAACACTATCGCACAATCTGACACAAATCCAAGTGACAGATCCCCCACCAAAAGGATGGCGGAGAGAAACTCACACCGGCCGCTACCACCAAAAGGATGATAGGACAAACACCATCGCACAATCTGACACCAATCAAAGTGACAGACCCCCCACCAAAAGGATGACGGAGCGAAACACACACCGGCCACTACCACCAAAAGGATGATAGGACAAACACAATCGCACAATCTGACACCAATCAAAGTGACAGACCCCCCACCAAAAGGATGGCAGAGCGAAACACACACTGGCCGCTACCACCAAAAGGATGATAGGACAAACACCATCGCACAATCTGACACCAATCAAAGTGACAGACCCCCACCAAAAGCATGACGGAGCGAAACACACACCGACCACTACCACCAAAAGGATGATAGGACAAACACCATCGCACAATCTGACACCAATCAAAGTGACAGACCCCACACCAAAAGGATGACGGAGCGAAACACACACCGGCCACTACCACCAAAAGGATGATAGGACAAACACCATCGCACAATCTGACACCAATCAAAGTGACAGACCCCCACCAAAAGGATGACGGAGCGAAACACACACCGGCCACTACCACCAAAAGGATGATAGGACAAACACCATCGCACAATCTGACACCAATCCAAGTGACAGACCACCCACCAAAAGGATGACGGAGCGAAATACACACCGGCCACTACCACCAAAAGGATGATAGGACAAACACTATCGCACAATCTGACACCAATCCAAGTGACAAACCCCTCACCAAAAGGATGACGGAGCGAAACACACACCGACCACTACCACCAAAAGGATGATAGGACAAACACTATCGCACAATCAGACACCAATCCAAGTGACTGACCCCCCACCAAAAGGATGACGGAGTGAAACACATACCGACCACTACCACCAAAAGGATGATAGGACAAACACTATCGCACAATCTGACACAAATCCAAGTGACAGACCCCCCACCAAAAGGATGACGGAGCGAAACACACACCGGCGACTACCACCAAAAGGATGATAGGACAAACACCATCGCACAATCTGACACCAATCAAAGTGACAGACCCCCCACCAAAAGGATGACGGAGCGAAACACACACCGGCCACTACCACCAAAAGGATGATAGGACAAACACCATCGCACAATCTGACACCAATCAAAGTGGCAGACCCCCCACCAAAAGGATGACGGAGCGAAACACACACCGGTCACTACCACCAAAAGGATGATAGGACAAACACCATCGCACAATCTGACACCAATCCAAGTGACAGACCACCCACCAAAAGGATGACGGAGCGAAACACACACCGGCCACTACCACCAAAAGGATGATAGGACAAACACTATCGCACAATCTGACACCAATCCAAGTGACAGACCCTCCACCAAAAGGATGACGGAGCGAAACACATACCGGCCACTACCACCAAAAGGATGATAGGACAAACACTATCGCATAATCTGACACAAATCCAAGTGACAGACCCCCCACCAAAAGGATGACTGAGCGAAACACACACCGGCCACTACCACCAAAAGGATGATAGGACAAACACTATCGCACAATCTGACACCAATCCAAGTGATAGACCCTCCACCAAAAGGATGACGGAGCGAAACACACACCGTCCACTACCACCAAAAGGATCATAGGACAAACACTATCGCACAATCTGACACAAATCCAAGTGACAGATCCCCCACCAAAAGAATGGCGGAGCGAAACTCACACTGGCCACTACCACCAAAACGATGATAGGACAAACACCATCGCACAATCTGACACCAATCAAAGTGACAGACCCCCCACCAAAAGGATGACGGAGCGAAACACACACCGGCCACTACCACTAAAAGGATGATAGGATAAACACTATCGCACAATCTGACACCAATCCAAGTGACAGACCCCCCACCAAAAGGATGACGGAGCGAAACACACACCGGCCACTACCACCAAAAGGATGATAGGACAAACACTATCGCACAATCTGACACCAATCCAAGTGACAGACCCCCCACCAAAAGGATAACGGAGCGAAACACACACCGGCCACTACCACCAAAAAGATGATAGGACACACACTATCGCACAATCTGACACCAATAAAAGTGACAGACCCCCAACCAAAAGGATGACGGAGTGAAATACACACCGGCCAGTACCACCAAAAGGATGATAGGACAAACACCATTGCACAATCGGACACCAATCCAAGTGACAGATCCCCCACCAAAAGAATGACGGAGCGAAACACACACCGACCACTATCACTAAAAGGATGATAGGACAAACACCATCGCACAATCCGACACCAATCCAAGTGACAGACCCCTCACCAAAAGGATGACGTAGCGAAACTTACACCGGCCCTTACCACCAAAAGGATGATAGGACAAACACTATCGCACAATCTGACACAAATTCAAGCGACAGACCCCCCACCAAAAGGATGACAGAGCGAAACACACACCGGCCACTACCACCAAAAGGATGATAGGACAAACACCATCGCACAATCTGACACCAATCCAAGTGACAGACCCCCCCACCAAAAGGATGACGGAGCGAAACACACATCGGCCACTACCACCAAAAGGATGATAGGACAAACACTATCGCACAATCTGACACAAATCCAAGTGACAGATCCCCCACTAAAAGGATGGCGGAGAGAAACGCACACCGGCCGCTACCACCAAAAGGATGATAGGACAAACCCCATCTCCAAATCTGACACCAATCAAAGTGACAGACCCCCCACCAAAAGGATGACGGAGCGAAACACACACCGGCCATTACGACCAAAAGGATGATAGGTTAAACACCATCGCACAATCTGACACCAATCAAAGTGACAGGCCCCCACCAAAAGGATGGCAGAGCGAAACACACACTGGCCGCTACCACCAAAAGGATGATAGGACAAACACCATCTTACAATCTGACACCAATCAAAGTGACAGACCCCCACCAAAAGCATGACGGAGCGAAACACACACCGGCCACTACCACCAAAAGGATGATAGGACAAACACTATCGCACAATCTGACACTAATCCAAGTGATAGACCCCCCACCAAAAGGATGACGGAGCGAAACACACACCGGCCAACACCATCAAAAGGATGATAGGACAAACACTATCGCACAATCTGACACCAATCCAAGTGACAGACCCTCCACCAAAAGGATGACGGAGCGAAACACACACCGGCCACTACCACCAAAAGGATGATAGGACAAACACTATCGCACAATCTGACACAAATCCAAGTGACAGATCCCCTACCAAAAGGATGGTAGAGTGAAACTCTCACCGTCCGCTACCACCAAAAGGATGATAGGACAAACACCATCGCACAATCTGACACCAATCAAAGTGACAGACCCCCCACCAAAAGGATGACGGAGCGAAACACACACCGGCCACTACCACCAAAAGGATGATAGGACAAACAACATCGCACAATCTGACACCAATCCAACTGACAGACCCCCCACCAAAAGGATGACGGAGCGAAACACACACCGGCCACTACCACCAAAAGGATGATAGGACAAACACTATCGCTCAATCTGACACAAAATAAAGTGACAGACCCCCCACCAAAAGGATGACGGAGCGAAACACACACCGGCCACTACCACCAAATGGATGATAGGACAAACACCATCGCACAATCTGACACCAATCCAAGTGAGAGACCCCCCACCAAAAGGATGACGGAGCGAAACACACACTGGCCACTACCACCAAAAGGATGATTGGACAAACACCATCGCACAATCTGACACCAATCAAAGTGACAGACCCTCGCCAAAAGCATGACGGGGCGAAACACACACCGACCACTACCACCAAAAGGATGATAGGACAAACACCATCACACAATCTGACACCAATCTAAGTGACAGACCCCCCACCAAAAGGATGACGGAGCGAAACACACACCGGCCACTACCACCAAAAGGATGATAGGACAAACACTATCGCACAATCTGACACCAATACAAGTGACAGACCCCTAACCAAAAGGATGACCGAGCGAAACACACACCGGCCACCACCACCAAAAGGATGATAGGACAAACACTATCGCACAATCTGACATTAATCCAAGTGACATACCCTCCACCAAAAGAATGACGGAGCGAAACACACACCGTCCACTATCACCAAAAGGATGATAAGACAAATACCATCGCACAATCTGACACCAATCCAAGTGACAGACCCCCCACCAAAAGGATGACGGAGCGAAACACACACCAGCCACTACCACCAAAAGGATGATAGGACAAACACTATCGCACAATCTGACATAAATCCAAGTGACAGATCACCCACCAAAAGGATGGCAGAGCGAAACTCGCACCGTCTGCTACCACCAAAAGGATGATAGGACAAACACCATTGCACAATTAGACACCAATCAAAGTGACAGACCCCCCACCAAAAGGATGACGGAGCGAAACACACACCGGCCACTACCACCAAAAGGATGATAGGACAAACAACATCGCACAATCTGACACCAATCCAACTGACAGACCCCCCACCAAAAGGATGACGGAGCGAAACACACACCGACCACTACCACCAAAAGGATGATAGGACAAACACTATCGCACAATCTAACACCAAATCAAGTGACAGACCCCCCATCAAAAGGATGACGGAGCAAAACACACACCGACCACTCCCACCAAAAGGATGATAGGACAAACACCATCGCACAATCTGACACCAATCCAAGTGACAGACCCCCCACCAAAAGGATGACGGAGCGAAACACACACCGGCCACTACCACTAAAAGGATGATAGGACAAACACTATCGCATAATCTGACACCAATCCAAGTGACAGACCCCCCACCAAAAGGATGACGGAGCAAAACACATACCGGCCACTACCACCAAAAGGATGATAGGACAAACACTATCGCACAATCTGACACCAAATCAAGTGACAGACCCCCCACCAAAAGGATGACGGAGCGAAACACACACCGGCCACTACCACCAAAAGGATGATAGGACAAACACCATCGCACAATCTGACACCAATCCAAGTGACAGACCCCCCACCAATAGGATGACGGAGCGAAACACACACCGACCACTACCACCAAAAGGATGATAGGACAAACACAATTGCACAATTTGACACAAATCCAAGTGACAGATCCCCCACCAAAAGGATGGCGGAGTGAAACTCACACCTACCGCTACCACCAAAAGGATGGTAGGACAAACACCATCGCACAATCTGACACCAATCAAAGTGACAGACCCCCCACCAAAAGGATGAGGGAGCGAAACACACACCGGCCACTACCACCAAAAGGATGATAGGACAAACACCATCGCACAATCTGACACCAATCTAAGTGACAGACCCCCCACCAAAAGGATGACGGAGCGAAACACACACCGACCACTACCACCAAAAGGATGATAGGACAAACACTATCGCACAATCTGACACCAATCCAAGTGACAGACCCCCACCAAAAGGATGACGGAGCGAATCTCACACCGACCGCTACCACCAAAAGGATGGTAGGACAAACACCATCGCACAATCTGACACCAATCAAAGTGACAGACCCCCCACCAAAAGGATGGCGGAGCGAAACTCACATCGGCCGCTACCACCAAAAGGATGGTAGGACAAACACCATCGCACAATCTGACACCAATCTAAGTGACAGACCCCCCACCAAAAGGATGACGGAGCGAAACACACACCGGCCACTACCACCAAAAGGATGATAGGACAAACACTATCGCACAATCTGACACCAATCCAAGTGACACACACCCCACTAAAATGATGACGGAGCGAAACACACACCGGCCACCACCACCAAAAGGATGATAGGACAAACACTATCGCACAATCTGACACCAATCCAAGTGACAGACCCCCACCATAAGGATGACGGAGCGAAACACACACCGGCCACTACCACCAAAAGGATGATAGGACAAACACTATCACACAATCTGACACCAATCCAAGTGACAGACCCCCCACCAAAAGGATGACGGAGCGAAACACACGCCGGCCACTACCACCAAAAGGATGATAGGACAAACACTATCGCACAATCTGAAAAAAATCTAAGATAGAGACCCCCCACCAAAAGGATGACAGAGCGAAACACACACCGTCCGCTATCACCAAAAGGATGATAGGACAAATACCATCGCACAATCTGACACCAATCCAAGTGACAGACCCCCCACCAAAAGGATGACGGAGCGAAACACATACCGACCACTACCACCAACAGGATGATAGGACAAACACTATCGGACAATCTGACACAAATCCAAGTGACAGATCCCCCACCAAAAGGATGGCAGAGCGAAACACACACCGTCCGCTATCACCAAAAGGATGATAGGACAAATACCATCGCACAATCTGACACCAATCCAAGTGACAGACCCCCCACCAAAAGGATGACGGAGCGAAACTCACACCGGCCGCTACCACCAAAAGGATGATAGGACAAACACCATCGCACAATCTGACACCAATCTAAGTGACAGACCCCCCACCAAAAGGATGACGGAGCGAAACACACACCGGCCACTACCACCAAAAGGATGATAGGACAAACACTATCGCACAATCTGACACCAATCCAAGTGACAGACCCCCACCAAAAGGATGACGGAGCGAATCTCACACCGACCGCTACCACCAAAAGGATGGTAGGACAAACACCATCGCACAATCTGACACCAATCAAAGTGACAGACCCCCCAACCAAAAGGATGACGGAGCGAAACACACACCGGCCACTACCACCAAAAGGATGATAGGACAAACATCATCGCACAATCTGACACCAATCTAAGTGACAGACCCCCCACCAAAAGGATGACGGAGCGAAACACACACCGGCCACTACCACCAAAAGGATGATAGGACAAACACTATCGCACAATCTGACACCAATCCAAGTGACACACACCCCACCAAAAGGATGACGGAGCGAAACACACACCTGCCACCACCACCAAAAGGATGATAGGACAAACACTATCGCACAATCTGACACCAATCCAAGTGACAGACCCCCACCATAAGGATGACGGAGCGAAACACACACCGGCCACTACCACCAAAAGGATGATAGGACAAACACTATCACACAATCTGACACCAATCCAAGTGACAGACCCCCCACCAAAAGGATGACGGAGCGAAACACACGCCGGCCACTACCACCAAAAGGATGATAGGACAAACACTGTCGCACAATCTGAAAAAAATCCAAGTGACAGACCCCCCACCAAAAGGATGACAGAGCGAAACACACACCGTCCGCTATCACCAAAAGGATGATAGGACAAATACCATCGCACAATCTGACACCAATCCAAGTGACAGACCCCCCACCAAAAGGATGACGGAGCGAAACACACACCGACCACTACCACCAACAGGATGATAGGACAAACACTATCGGACAATCTGACACAAATCCAAGTGACAGATCCCCCACCAAAAGGATGGCAGAGCGAAACACACACCGTCCGCTATCCCCAAAAGGATGATAGGACAAATACCATCGCACAATCTGACACCAATCCAAGTGACAGACCCCCCACCAAAAGGATGACGGAGCGAAACTCACACCGGCCGCTACCACCAAAAGGATGATAGGACAAACACCATTGCACAATCTGACACCAATCAAAGTGACAGACCCCCCACCAAAAGGATGACGGAGCGAAACACAGACCGGCCACTACCACCAAAAGGATGATAGGACAAACAACATCGCACAATCTGACACCAATCTAACTGACAGACCCCCCACCAAAAGGATGACGGAGCGAAACACACACCGGCCACTACCACCAAAAGGATGATAGGACAGACACTATCGCACAATCTGACACCAATCCAAGTGACAGACCCCCCCACCAAAAGGATGACGGAGCGAAAGACACATCGGCCACTACCACAAAAAGGATGATAGGACAAACACCTTCGCACAATCTGACACTAATCCAAGTGACAGACCCCCCACCAAAAGGATGACGGAGCGAAACACACACCGGACACTACCACCAAAAGGATGATAGGACAAACACTATCGCACAATCTGACACCAATTCAAGTGACAGACCCCCCACCAAAAGGATGATGGAGCGAAATATATACCGGCCACTACCACCAAAACGATGATAGGACAAACACTATCGCACAATCTGACACAAATCCAAGTGACAGACCCCCCACCAAAAGTATGACAGGGCGAAACACACAACGGCCACTACCACCAAAAGGATGATAGGACAAACACTATCGCACAATCTGACACCAATCCAAGTGACAGACCCCCCACCAAAAGGATGACGGAGCGAAACACACACCGGCCACTACCACCAAAAGGATGATAGGACAAACACAATCGCACAATTTGACACAAATCCAAGTGACAGATCCCCCACCAAAAGGATGGCGGAGCGAAACTCACACCGGCCGCTACCACCAAAAGGATGGTAGGACAAACACCATCGCACAATCTGACACCAATCAAAGTGACAGACCCCCCACCAAAAGGATGACGGAGCGAAACACCCACCGGCCACTACCACCAAAAGGATGATAGGACAAACACCATCGCACAATCTGACACCAATCTAAGTGACAGACCCCCCACCAAAAGGATGACGGAGCGAAACACACACTGGCCACTGCCACCAAAAGGATGATAGGACAAACACTATCGCACAATATGACACCAATCCAAGTGACAGACCCCCCACCAAAAGGATGACGGAGCGAAACACACACCGGCCACCACCACCAAAAGGATGATAGGACAAACACTATCGCACAATCTGACACCAATCCAAGTGACAGATCCCCCACCAAAAGGATGGCGGAGCGAAACTCACACCGACCGCTACCACCAAAAGGATGGTAGGACAAACACCATCGCACAATCTGACACCAATCAAAGTGACAGACCCCCCACCAAAAGGATGACGGAGCGAAACACACACCGGCCACTACCACCAAAAGGATGATAGGACAAACACCATCGCACAATCTGACACCAATCTAAGTGACAGACCCCCCACCAAAAGGATGACGGAGCGAAACACACACCGTCCACTACCACCAAAAGGATGATAGGACAAACACTATCGCACAATCTGACACCAATCCAAGTGACAGACACCCACCAAAAGGATGACGGGGCGAAACTCACAACGACCGATACCACCAAAAGGATGGTAGGACAAACACCATCGCACAATCTGACACCAATCAAAGTGACAGAACCCCCACCAAAAGGATGACGGAGCGAAACACACACCGGCCACTACCACCAAAAGGATGATAGGACAAACACCATCGCACAATCTGACACCAATCTAAGTGACAGACCCCCCACCAAAAGGATGACGGAGAGAAACACACACCGGCCACTACCACCAAAAGGATGATAGGACAAACACTATCGCACAATCTGACACGAATCCAAGTGACACACCCCCCACCAAAAGGATGACGGAGCGAAACACACACCGGCCACCACCACCAAAAGGATGATAGGACAAACACTATCGCACAATCTGACACCAATCCAAGTGACAGACCCCCACCAAAAGGATGACGGAGCGAAACACACACCGGCCACTACCACCAAAAGGATGATAGGACAAATACTATCGCACAATCTGAAAAAAATCCAAGTGACAGACCCCCCACCAAAAGGATGACAGAGCGAAACACACATCGTCCGCTATCACCAAAAGGATGATGGGACAAATACCATCGCACAATCTGACACCAATCCAAGTGACAGACCCCCCACCAAAAGGATGACGGAGCGAAACACACACCGACCACTACCACCAACAGGATGATAGGACAAACACTATCGGACAATCTGACACAAATCCAAGTGGCAGATCCCCCACCAAAAGGATGGCAGAGTGAAACACACACCGTCCGCTATCACCAAAAGGATGATAGGACAAATACCATCGCACAATCTGACACCAATCTAAGTGACAGACCCCCCACCAAAAGGATGACGGAGCGAAACACACACCGTCCACTACCACCAAAAGGATGATAGGACAAACACTATCGCACAATCTGACACCAATCCAAGTGACAGACCCCCACCAAAAGGATGACGGAGCGAAACTTACACCGACCGCTACCACCAAAAGGATGGTAGGACAAACACCATCGCACAATCTGACACCAATCAAAGTGACAGACCCCCCACCAAAAGGATGACGGAGCGAAACACACACCGGCCACTACCACCAAAAGGATGATAGGACAAACACCATCGCACAATCTGACACCAATCTAAGTGACAGACCCCCCACCAAAAGGATGACGGAGCGAAACACACACCGGCCACTACCACCAAAAGGATGATAGGACAAACACTATGGCACAATCTGACACCAATCCAAGTGACACACCCCCTACCAAAAGGATGACGGAGCGAAACACACACCGACCACCACCACCAAAAGGATGATAGGACAAACACTATCGCACAATCTGACACCAATCCAAGTGACAGACCCCCACCAAAAGGATGACGGAGCGAAACACACACCGGCCACTACCACCAAAAGGATGATAGGACAAACACTATCGCACAATTTGACACCAATCCAAGTGACAGACCCCCCACCAAAAGGATGACAGAGCGAAACACACACCGGCCACTACCACCAAAAGGATGATAGGACAAACACTATCGCACAATCTGAAAAAAATCCAAGTGACAGACCCCCCACCAAAAGGATGACAGAGCGAAACACACATCGTCCGCTATCACCAAAAGGATGATGGGACAAATACCATCGCACAATCTGACACCAATCCAAGTGACAGACCCCCCACCAAAAGGATGACGGAGCGAAACACACACCGACCACTACCACCAACAGGATGATAGGACAAACACTATCGGACAATCTGACACAAATCCAAGTGACAGATCCCTCACCAAAAGGATGGCAGAGTGAAACACACACCGTCCGCTATCACCAAAAGGATGATAAGACAAATACCATCGCACAATCTGACACCAATCCAAGTGACAGACCCCCCACCAAAAGGATGACGGAGCGAAACTCACACCGGCCGCTACCACCAAAAGGATGATAGGACAAACACCATTGCACAATCTGACACCAATCAAAGTGACAGACCCCAACCAAAAGGATGACGGAGCAAAACACACACCGGCCATTACCACCAAAAGGATGATAGGACAAACAACATTGCACAATCTGATACTAGTCTAACTGACAGACCCCCACCAAAAGGATGACGGAGCGAAACACACACCGGCCACTACCACCAAAAGGATGATAGGACAGACACTATCGCACAATCTGACACCAATCCAAGTGACAGACCCCCCACCAAAAGGATGACGGAGCGAAACACACACCGGCCACTACCACCAAAAGGATGATAGGACAAACACCATCGCACAATCAGACACCAATCCAAGTGACAGACCCCCCACCAAAAGGATGACGGAGCGAAACACACACCGGCCATTACCACCAAAAGGATGATAGGACAAACACTATCGCACAATCTGACACCAATCCAAGTGACAGACCCCCCACCAAAAGGATGACGGAGCGAAACATATACTGGCCACTACCACCAAAACGATGATAGGACAAACACTATCGCACAATCTGACACAAATCCAAGTGACAGACCACCCACCAAAAGTATGACGGGGAGAAACACACAACGGCCACTACAACCAAAAGGATGATAGAACAAACACTATCGCACAATCTGACACCAATCCAAGTGACAGACCCCCCACCAAAAGGATGACGGAGCGAAACACACACCGGCCACTACCACCAAAAGGATGATAGGACAAACACAATCGCACAATTTGACACAAATCCAAGTGACAGATCCCCCACCAAAAGGATGGCGGAGCGAAACTCACACCGGCCGCTACCACCAAAAGGATGGTAGGACAAACACCATCGCACAACCTGACACCAATCAAAGTGACATACCCCCCACCAAAAGGATGACGGAGCGAAACACCCACCGGGCACTACCACCAAAAGGATGATAGGACAAACACCATCGCACAATCTGACACCAATCTAAGTGACAGACCCCCCACCAAAAGGATGACGGAGCGAAATACACACTGGCCACTGCCACCAAAAGGATGATAGGACAAACACTATCGCACTATCTGACACCAATCCAAGTGACAGACCCCCCACCAAAAGGATGACGGAGCGAAACACACACCGGCCACCACCACCAAAAGGATGATAGGACAAACACTATCACACAATCTGACACCAATCCAAGTGACAGATCCCCCACCAAAAGGATGGCGGAGCGAAACTCACACCGACCGCTACCACCAAAAGGATGGTAGGACAAACACCATCGCACAATCTGACACCAATCAAAGTGACAGACCCCCCACCAAAAGGATGACGGAGCGAAACACACACCGGCCACTACCACCAAAAGGATGATAGGGCAAACACCATCGCACAATCTGACACCAATCTAAGTGAAAGACCCCCCACCAAAAGGATGACGGAGCGAAAGACACACCGGCCACTACCACCAAAAGGATGATAGGACAAACACTATCGCATAATCTGACAATAATCCAAGTGACAGACCCCCACCAAAAGGATGACGGAGCGAAACTCACACCGACCGCTACCACCAAAAGGATGGTAGGACAGACACCATCGCACAATCTGACACCAATCAAAGTGACAGACCCCCTACCAAAAGGATGACGGAGCGAAACACACACCGGCCACTACCACCAAAAGGATGATAGGACAAACACCATCGCACAATCTGACACCAATCTAAGTGACAGACCCCCCACCAAAAGGATGACGGAGCGAAACACACACCGGCCACTACCACCAAAAGGATGATAGGACAAACACTATCGCACAATCTGACACCAATCCAAGTGACACACCCCCCACCAAAAGGATGACGGAGCGAAACACACACCGGCCACCACCACCAAAAGGATGATAGGACAAACACTATGGCACAATCTAACACCAATCCAGGTGACAGACCCCCACCAAAGGGATGACGGAGCGAAACACACACCGGCCACTACCACCAAAAGGATGATAGGACAAACACTATCGCACAATCTGACACCAATACAAGTGACAGACCCCCCACCAAAAGGATGACGGAGCGAAACACACACCGGCCACTACCACCAAAAGGATGATAGGACAAACACTATCGCACAATCTGAAAAACATCCAAGTGACAGACCCCCCACCAAAAGGATGACAGAGCGAAACACACACCGTCCGCTATCACCAAAAGGATGATGGGACAAATACCATCGCACAATCTGACACCAATCCAAGTGACAGACCCCCCACCAAAAGGATGACGGAGCGAAACACACACCGACCACTACCACCAACAGGATGATAGGACAAACACTATCGGACAATCTGACACAAATCCAAGTGACAGATCCCCCACCAAAAGGATGGCAGAGTGAAACACACACTATCCGCTATCACCAAAAGGATGATAGGACAAATACCATCGCACAATCTGACACCAATCCAAGTGACAGACCCCCCACCAAAAGGATGACGAAGCGAAACTCATACCGGCCGCTACCACCAAAAGGATGATAGGACAAACACCATTGCACAATCTGACACCAATCAAACTGACATACCCCCCACCAAAAGGATGACGGAGCGAAACACACACCGGCCACTACCACCAAAAGGATGATAGGACAGACACTATCGCACAATCTGACACCAATCCAAGTGACAGACCCCCCCACCAAAAGGATGACGGAGCAAAACACACACCGGCCACTACCACCAAAAGGATGATAGGACAAACACCATCGCACAATCTGACACCAATCCAAGTGACAGACCCCCCACCAAAAGGATGACGGAGCGAAACACACACCGGCCACTACCACCAAAAGGATGATAGGACAAACACTATCGCACAATCTGACACCAATCCAAGTGACAGACCCCCCACCAAAAGGATGACGGAGCGAAACATATACCGGCCACTACCACCAAAACGATGATAGGACAAACACTATCGCACAATCTGACACAAATCCAAGTGACAGACCCCCCACCAAAAGTATGACGGGGCGAAACACACAACGACCACTACCACCAAAAGGATGATAGGACAAACACTATCGCACAATCTGACACCAATCCAAGTGACAGACCCCCCACCAAAAGGATGACGGAGCGAAACACACACCGGCCACTACCACCAAAAGGATGATAGGACAAACACAATCGCACAATTTGACACAAATCCAAGTGACAGATCCCCCACCAAAAGGATGGCGGAGCGAAACTCACACCGGCTGCTACCACCAAAAGGGTGGTAGGACAAACACCATCGCACAACCTGACACCAATCAAAGTGACAGACCCCCCACAAAAAGGATGACGGAGCGAAACACCCACCGGCCAATACCACCAAAAGGATGATAGGACAAACACCATCGCACAATCTGACACCAATCTAAGTGACAGACCCCCCACCAAAAGGATGACGGAGCGAAACACACACTGGCCACTGCCACCAAAAGGATGATAGGACAAACACTATCGCACAATCTGACACCAATCCAAGTGACAGACCCCCCACCAAAAGGATGACGGAGCGAAACACACACCGGCCACCACCACCAAAAGGATGATAGGACAAACACTATCGCACAATCTGACACCAATCCAAGTGACAGACCCCCCACCAAAAGGATGACGGAGCAAAACATATACCGGCCACTACCACCAAAATGATGATTGGACAAACACAATCGCACAATCTGACACAAATCCAAGTGACAGACCCCCCACCAAAAGTATGATGGGGCGAAACACACACCGACCACTACCACCAAAAGGATGATAGGACAAACACTATCGCACAGTCTGACACCAATCCTAGTGACAGACCCCCCACCAAAAGGATGACGGAGCGAAACACATACCGGCCACTAACACCAAAAGGATGATAGGACAAACACAATCGCAGAATTTGACAGAAATCCAAGTGACAGATCCCTCACCAAAAGGATGGCGGAGCGAAACTCACATCGGCCGCTACCACCAAAAGGATGGTAGGACAAACACAATCGCACAATCTGACACCAATCAAAGTGACAGACCCCCCCACCAAAAGGATGACGGAGCGAAACACCCACCGACCACTACCACCAAAAGGATGATAGGACAAACACCATCGCACAATCTGATACCAATCTAAGTGACAGACCCCCCACCAAAAGGATGACGGAGCGAAACACACACCGGCCACTACCACCAAAAGGATGACAGGACAAACACTATCGCACAATCTGACACCAATCCAAGTGACAGACCCCCCACCAAAAGGATGACGGAGCGAAACACACACCTGCCACTACCACCAAAAGGATGATAGGACAAACACTATCGCACAATCTGACACCAATCCAAGTGACAGACCCCCCACCAAAAGGATGACGGAGCGAAACACATACCGGCCACTAACACCAAAAGGATGATAGGACAAACACAATCGCACAATTTGACACAAATCCAAGTGACAGATCCCCCACCAAAAGGATGGTGGAGCGAAACTCACACCGGCCGCTACCACCAAAAGGATGGTAGGACAAACACCATCGCACAATCTGACACCAATCAAAGTGACAGACCCCCCACCAAAAGGATGACGGAGCGAAACACCCACCGACCACTACCACCAAAAGGATGATAGGACAAACACCATCGCACAATCTGACACCAATCTAAGTGACGGACCCCCCACCAAAAGGATGACGGAGCGAAACACACACCGGCCACTACCACCAAAAGGATGATAGGACAAACACTATCGCACAATCTGACACCAATCCAAGTGACAGACCCCCCACCAAAAGGATGACGGAGCGAAACACACACCTGCCACTACCACCAAAAGGATGATAGGACAAACACTATCGCACAATCTGACACCAATCCAAGTGACAGACCCCCCACCAAAAGGATGACGGAGCGAAACACCCACCGACCACTACCACCAAAAGGATGATAGGACAAACACCATCGCACAATCTGACACCAATCTAAGTGACAGACCCCCCACCAAAAGGATGACGGAGCGAAACACACACCGGCCACTACCACCAAAAGGATGATAGGACAAACACTATCGCACAATCTGACACCAATCCAAGTGACAGACCCCCCACCAAAAGGATGACGGAGCGAAACACACACCTGCCACTATCACCAAAAGGATGATAGGACAAACACTATCGCACAATCTGACACCAATCCAAGTGACAGATCCCCCACCAAAAGGATGGCAGAGCGAAACACACACCGTCCGCTATCACCAAAAGGATGATAGGACAAATACCATCGCACAATCTGACACCAATCCAAGTGACAGACCCCCCACCAAAAGGATGACGGAGCGAAACTCACACCGGCCGCTACCACCAAAAGGATGATAGGACAAACACCATTGCACAATCTGACACCAATCAAAGTGACAGACCCCCCACCAAAAGGATGACGGAGCGAAACACAGACCGGCCACTACCACCAAAAGGATGATAGGACAAACAACATCGCACAATCTGACACCAATCTAACTGACAGACCCCCCACCAAAAGGATGACGGAGCGAAACACACACCGGCCACTACCACCAAAAGGATGATAGGACAAACACTATCGCACAATCTGACACCAATCCAAGTGACAGACCCCCCACCAAAAGGATGACGGAGCGAAACACACACCTGCCACTACCACCAAAAGGATGATAGGACAAACACTATCGCACAATCTGACACCAATCCAAGTGACAGACCCCCCACCAAAAGGATGACGGAGCGAAACACCCACCGACCACTACCACCAAAAGGATGATAGGACAAACACCATCGCACAATCTGACACCAATCTAAGTGACAGACCCCCCACCAAAAGGATGACGGAGCGAAACACACACCGGCCACTACCACCAAAAGGATGATAGGACAAACACTATCGCACAATCTGACACCAATCCAAGTGACAGACCCCCCACCAAAAGGATGACGGAGCGAAACACACACCTGCCACTACCACCAAAAGGATGATAGGACAAACACTATCGCACAATCTGATACCAATCCAAGTGACAGATCCCCCACCAAAAGGATGGCAGAGCGAAACACACACCGTCCGCTATCACCAAAAGGATGATAGGACAAATACCATCGCACAATCTGACACCAATCCAAGTGACAGACCCCCCACCAAAAGGATGACGTAACGAAACTCACACCGGACGCTACCACCAAAAGGATGATAGGACAAACACCATTGCACAATCTGACACCAATCAAAGTGACAGACCCCCCACCAAAAGGATGACGGAGCGAAACACAGACCGGCCACTACCACCAAAAGGATGATAGGACAAACAACATCGCACAATCTGACACCAATCTAACTGACAGACCCCCCACCAAAAGGATGACGGAGCGAAACACACACCGGCCACTACCACCAAAAGGATGATAGGACAGACACTATCGCACAATCTGACACCAATCCAAGTGACAGACCCCCCCCCCCCCACCAAAAGGATGACGGAGCGAAACACACACCTGCCACTACCACCAAAAGGATGATAGGACAAACACCTTCGCACAATCTGACACCAATCCAAGTGACAGACACCCCACCAAAAGGATGACGGAGCGAAACACACACCGGCCACTACCACCAAAAGGATGATAGGACAAACACTATCGCACAATCTGACACCAATCCAAGTGACAGACCCCCCACCAAAAGGATGACGGAGCGAAACATATACCGACCACTACCACCAAAACGATGATAGGACAAACACTATCGCACAATCTGACACAAATCCAAGTGACAGACCCCCCACCAAAAGTATGACGGGGCGAAACACACAACGGCCACTACCACCAAAAGTATGATAGGAAAAACACTATCGCACATTCTGACACCAATCCAAGTGACAGACCCCCCACCAAAAGGATGACGGAGCGAAACACACACCGGCCACTACCACCAAAAGGATGATAGGACAAACACAATCGCACAATTTGACACAAATCCAAGTGACAGATCCCCCACCAAAAGGATGGCGGAGCGAAACTCACATCGGCCGCTACCACCAAAAGGATGGTAGGACAAACACCATCGCACAATCTGACACCATGTAAAGTGACAGACCCTCCACCAAAAGGATGACGGAGCGAAACACCCACCGGCCACTACCACCAAAAGGATGATAGGACAAACACCATCGCACAATCTGACACCAATCTAAGTGACAGACCCCCCACCAAAAGGATGACGGAGCGAAACACACACTGGCCACTGCCACCAAAAGGATGATAGGACAAACACTATCGCACAATCTGACACCAATCCAAGTGACAGACCCCCCACCAAAAGGATGACGGAGCGAAACACACACCGGCCACCACCACCAAAAGGATGATAGGACAAACACTATCACACAATCTGACACCAATCCAAGTGACAGATCCCCCACCAAAAGGATGGCGGAGCGAAACTCACACTGACCGCTACCACCAAAAGGATGGTAGGACAAACACCATCGCACAATCTGACACCAATCAAAGTGACAGACCCCCCACCAAAAGGATGACGGAGTGAAACACACACCGGCCACTACCACCAAAAGGATGATAGGACAAACACCATCGCACAATCTGACACCAATCCAAGTGACAGATCCCCCACCAAAAGGATGGCGGAGCGAAACTCACATCGGCCGCTACCACCAAAAGGATGATAGGACAAACACTATCGCACAATCTGACACCAATCCAAGTGACAGACCCCCCACCAAAAGGATGACGGAGCGAAACACCCACCGACCACTACCACCAAAAGGATGATAGGACAAACACCATCGCACAATCTGACACCAATCTAAGTGACAGACCCCCCACCAAAAGGATGACGGAGCGAAACACACACCGGCCACTACCACCAAAAGGATGATAGGACAAACACTATCGCACAATCTGACACCAATCCAAGTGACAGACCCCCCACCAAAAGGATGACGGAGCGAAACACACACCTGCCACTACCACCAAAAGGATGATAGGACAAACACTATCGCACAATCTGACACCAATCCAAGTGACAGATCCCCCACCAAAAGGATGGCAGAGCGAAACACACACCGTCCGCTATCACCAAAAGGATGATAGGACAAATACCATCGCACAATCTGACACCAATCCAAGTGACAGACCCCCCACCAAAAGGATGACGGAGCGAAACTCACACCGGCCGCTACCACCAAAAGGATGATAGGACAAACACCATTGCACAATCTGACACCAATCAAAGTGAACGACCCCCCACCAAAAGGATGACGGAGCGAAACACAGACCGGCCACTACCACCAAAAGGATGATAGGACAAACAACATCGCACAATCTGACACCAATCTAACTGACAGACCCCCCACCAAAAGGATGACGGAGCGAAACACACACCGGCCACTACCACCAAAAGGATGATAGGACAAACACTATCGCACAATCTGACACCAATCCAAGTGACAGACCCCCCACCAAAAGGATGACGGAGCGAAACACACACCTGCCACTACCACCAAAAGGATGATAGGACAAACACTATCGCACAATCTGACACCAATCCAAGTGACAGACCCCCCACCAAAAGGATGACGGAGCGAAACACCCACCGACCACTACCACCAAAAGGATGATAGGACAAACACCATCGCACAATCTGACACCAATCTAAGTGACAGACCCCCCACCAAAAGGATGACGGAGCGAAACACACACCGGCCACTACCACCAAAAGGATGATAGGACAAACACTATCGCACAATCTGACACCAATCCAAGTGACAGACCCCCCACCAAAAGGATGACGGAGCGAAACACACACCTGCCACTACCACCAAAAGGATGATAGGACAAACACTATCGCACAATCTGATACCAATCCAAGTGACAGATCCCCCACCAAAAGGATGGCAGAGCGAAACACACACCGTCCGCTATCACCAAAAGGATGATAGGACAAATACCATCGCACAATCTGACACCAATCCAAGTGACAGACCCCCCACCAAAAGGATGACGGAACGAAACTCACACCGGACGCTACCACCAAAAGGATGATAGGACAAACACCATTGCACAATCTGACACCAATCAAAGTGACAGACCCCCCACCAAAAGGATGACGGAGCGAAACACAGACCGGCCACTACCACCAAAAGGATGATAGGACAAACAACATCGCACAATCTGACACCAATCTAACTGACAGACCCCCCACCAAAAGGATGACGGAGCGAAACACACACCGGCCACTACCACCAAAAGGATGATAGGACAGACACTATCGCACAATCTGACACCAATCCAAGTGACAGACCCCCCCCCCCACCAAAAGGATGACGGAGCGAAACACACACCTGCCACTACCACCAAAAGGATGATAGGACAAACACCTTCGCACAATCTGACACCAATCCAAGTGACAGACACCCCACCAAAAGGATGACGGAGCGAAACACACACCGGCCACTACCACCAAAAGGATGATAGGACAAACACTATCGCACAATCTGACACCAATCCAAGTGACAGACCCCCCACCAAAAGGATGACGGAGCGAAACATATACCGGCCACTACCACCAAAACGATGATAGGACAAACACTATCGCACAATCTGACACAAATCCAAGTGACAGACCCCCCACCAAAAGTATGACGGGGCGAAACACACAACGGCCACTACCACCAAAAGTATGATAGGACAAACACTATCGCACATTCTGACACCAATCCAAGTGACAGACCCCCCACCAAAAGGATGACGGAGCAAAACACACACCGACCACTACCACCAAAAGGATGATAGGACAAACACAATCGCACAATTTGACACAAATCCAAGTGACAGATCCCCCACCAAAAGGATGGCGGAGCGAAACTCACATCGGCCGCTACCACCAAAAGGATGGTAGGACAAACACCATCGCACAATCTGACACCATGTAAAGTGACAGACCCTCCACCAAAAGGATGACGGAGCGAAACACCCACCGGCCACTACCACCAAAAGGATGATAGGACAAACACCATCGCACAATCTGACACCAATCTAAGTGACAGACCCCCCACCAAAAGGATGACGGAGCGAAACACACACTGGCCACTGCCACCAAAAGGATGATAGGACAAACACTATCGCACAATCTGACACCAATCCAAGTGACAGACTCCCCACCAAAAGGATGAAGGAGCGAAACACACACCGGCCACCACCACCAAAAGGATGATAGGACAAACACTATCGCACAATCTGACACCAATCCAAGTGACAGATCCCCCACCAAAAGGATGGCGGAGCGAAACTCACACTGACCGCTACCACCAAAAGGATGGTAGGACAAACACCATCGCACAATCTGACACCAATCAAAGTGACAGACCCCCCACCAAAAGGATGACGGAGCGAAACACACACCGGCCACTACCACCAAAAGGATGATAGGACAAACACCATCGCACAATCTGACACCAATCCAAGTGACAGATCCCCCACCAAAAGGATGGCGGAGCGAAACTCACATTGGCCGCTACCACCAAAAGGATGGTAGGACAAACACCATCGCATAATCTGACACCAATCAAAGTGACAGGCCCTCCACCAAAAGGATGACGGAGTGAAACACCCACCGGCCACTACCACCAAAAGGATGATAGGACAAACACCATCGCACAATCTGACACCAATCTAAGTGACAGACCCCCCACCAAAAGGATGACGGAGCGAAACACACACCTGCCACTACCACCAAAATTATGATGGGACAAACATTATCGCACAATCTGACACCAATCCAAGTGACAGACCCCCCACCAAATGGATGACGGAGCGAAACACACACCGGCCACTACCACCAAAAGGATGATAGGACAAACACTATCGCACAATCTGACACAAATCCAAGTGACAGACCCCCCACCTAAAGGATGACAGAGCGAAACACACAGCGACCACTACCACCAAAAGGATGATAGGACAAACACCATCGCACAATCTGACATCAATCCATGTGACAGATCCCCCACCAAAAGGATGACGGAGCAAAACACACGCCGGTCACTACCACCAAAAGGATGATAGGACAAACACTATCGCACAATCTGACATAAATCCAAGTGACAGATCCCCCACCAAAAGGATGGCGGAGCGAAACTCACACCGACCGCTACCACCAAAAGGATGATAGCACAAACACCATCACACAATCTGACACCAATCCAAGTGATAGACCCCCCACCAAAAGGATGACGGAGCGAAACACATACCGGCCACTACCACCAAAAGGATGATAGGACAAACACCATCGCACAATCTGACACCAATCTAAGTGACAGACCCCCCACCAAAAGGATGACGGAGCGAAACACACACTGGCCACTGCCACCAAAAGGATGATAGGACAAACACTATCGCACAATCTGACACCAATCCAAGTGACAGACCCCCCACCAAAAGGATGACGGAGCGAAACACACACCGGCCACCACCACCAAAAGGATGATAGGACAAACACTATCACACAATCTGACACCAATCCAAGTGACAGATCCCCCACCAAAAGGATGGCGGAGCGAAACTCACACCGACCGCTACCACCAAAAGGATGGTAAGACAAACACCATCGCACAATCTGAAACCAATCAAAGTGACAGACCCCCCACCAAAAGGATGACGGAGCGAAACACACACCGGCCACTACCACCAAAAGGATGATAGGACAAACACTATCGCACAATCTGACACCAATCCAAGTGACACACCTCCCATCAAAAGGATGACAGAGCGAAACACACACCGGCCACCACCACCAAAAGGATGATAGGACAAACACTATCGCACAATCTGACATCAATCCATGTGACAGACCCCCACCAAAAGGATGACGGAGCGAAACACACACCGGCCGCTACCACCAAAAGGATTATAGTACAACACTATCGCACAATCTGACACCAATCCAAGTGACAGACCCCCCCCCCCCCCCCCAAAAGGATGACGGAGCGAAACACACACCGGCCACTACCACCAAAAGGATGATAGGACAAACACTATAGCACAATCTGAAAAAAATCCAAGTGACAGACCCCCCACCAAAAGGATGACAGAGCGAAACACACACCGTCTGCTATCACCAAAAGGATGATAGGACAAATACCATCGCACAATCTG
This sequence comes from Lathyrus sativus, assembly GCA_963859935.3. Taxonomy (NCBI): domain Eukaryota; kingdom Viridiplantae; phylum Streptophyta; class Magnoliopsida; order Fabales; family Fabaceae; genus Lathyrus; species Lathyrus sativus. The sequence continues at coordinate 53,824 of CAWUDS030002741.1, forward strand.
ACACCAATCCAAGTGACAGACCCCCCACCAAAAGGATGACGGAGCGAAACACACACCGACCACTACCACCAACAGGATGATAGGACAAACACTATCGGACAATCTGACACAAATCCAAGTGACAGATCCCCCACCAAAAGGATGGCAGAGTGAAACACACACCGTCCGCTATCACCAAAAGGATGATAGGATAAATACCATCGCACAATCTGACACCAATCCAAGTGACAGACCCCCCACCAAAAGGATGACGGAGCGAAACTCACACCGGCCGCTACCACCAAAAGGATGATAGGACAAACACCATTGCACAATCTGACACCAATCAAAGTGACAGACCCCCCACCAAAAGGATGACGGAGCGAAACACACACCGGCCACTACCACCAAAAGGATGATAGGACAAACAACATCGCACAATCTGACACCAATCTAACTGACAGACCCCCCACCAAAAGGATGACGGAGCGAAACACACACCGGCCAATACCACCAAAAGGATGATAGGACAGACACTATCGCACAATCTGACACCAATCCAAGTGACAGACCCCCCACCAAAAGGATGACGGAGCGAAACACACACCGGCCACTACCACCAAAAGGATGATAGGACAAACACCATCGCACAATCTGACACCAATCCAAGTGACAGACCCCCCACCAAAAGGATGACGGAGCGAAACACACACCGGCCACTACCACCAAAAGGATGATAGGACAAACACTATCGCACAATCTGACACCAATCCAAGTGACAGACCCCCCACCAAAAGGATGACGGAGCGAAACATATACCGGCCACTACCACCAAAATGATGATAGGACAAACACTATCGCACAATCTGACACAAATCCAAGTGACAGACCCCCCACCAAAAGTATGACGGGGCGAAACACACAACGGCCACTACCACCAAAAGGATGATAGGACAAACACTATCGCACAATCTGACACCAATCCAAGTGACAGACCCCCCACCAAAAGGATGACGGAGTGAAACACCCACCGGCCACTACCACCAAAAGGATGATAGGACAAACACAATCGCACAATTTCACACAAATCCAAGTGACAGATCCCCCACCAAAAGGATAGCGGAGCGAAACTCACACCGGCCGCTCCCACCAAAAGGATGGTAGGACAAACACCATCGCACAACCTGACACCAATCAAAGTGACAGACCCCCCACCAAAAGGATGACGGAGCGAAACACCCACCGGCCACTACCACCAAAAGGATGATAGGACAAACACCATCGCACAATCTGACACCAATCTAAGTGACAGACCCCCCACCAAAAGGATGACGGAGCGAAACACACACCGGCCACTACCACCAAAAGGATGATAGGACAAACACCATCGCACAATCTGACACCAATCCAAGTGACAGATCCCCCACCAAAAGGATGGCGGAGCGAAACTCACATCGGCCGCTACCACCAAAAGGATGGTAGGACAAACACCATCGCACAATCTGACACCAATCAAAGTGACAGACCCTCCACCAAAAGGATGACGGAGTGAAACACCCACCGGCCACTACCACCAAAAGGATGATAGGACAAACACCATCGCACAATCTGACACCAATCTAAGTGACAGACCCCCTACCAAAAGGATGACGGAGCGAAACACACACCTGCCACTACCACCAAAATTATGGTAGGACAAACACTATCGCACAATCTGACACTAATCCAAGTGACAGACCCCCCACCAAAAGGATGACGGAGCGAAACACACACCGGCCACTACCACCAAAAGGATGATAGGACAAACACTATCGCACAATCTGACACCAATCCATGTGACAGACCCCCACCAAAAGGATGACGGAGCGAAACACACACCGGCCGCTACCACCAAAAGGATTATAGGACAAACACTATCGCACAATCTGACACCAATCCAAGTGACAGACCCCCCCCCCCCCCCCCCAAAAGGATGACGGAGCGAAACACACACCGGCCACTACCACCAAAAGGATGATAGGAAAAACACTATAGCACAATTTGAAAAAAATCCAAGTGACAGACCCCCCACCAAAAGGATGACAGAGCGAAACACACACCGTCTGCTATCACCAAAAGGATGATAGGACAAATACCATCGCACAATCTGACACCAATGCAAGTGACAGACCCCCCACCAAAAGGATGACGGAGCGAAACACACACCGACCACTACCACCAACAGGATGATAGGACAAACACTATCGGACAATCTGACACAAATCCAAGTGACAGATCCCCCACCAAAAGGATGGCAGAGTGAAACACACACCGTCCGCTATCACCAAAAGGATGATAGGATAAATACCATCGCACAATCTGACACCAATCCAAGTGACAGACCCCCCACCAAAAGGATGACGGAGCGAAACTCACACCGGCCGCTACCACCAAAAGGATGATAGGACAAACACCATTGCACAATCTGACACCAATCAAAGTGACAGACCCCCCACCAAAAGGATGACGGAGCGAAACACACACCGGCCACTACCACCAAAAGGATGATAGGACAAACAACATCGCACAATCTGACACCAATCTAACTGACAGACCCCCCACCAAAAGGATGACGGAGCGAAACACACACCGGCCACTACCACCAAAAGGATGATAGGACAGACACTATCGCACAATCTGACACCAATCCAAGTGACAGACCCCCCCACCAAAATGATGACGGAGCGAAACACACACCGGCCACTACCACCAAAAGGATGATAGGACAAACACCATCGCACAATCTGACACCAATCCAAGTGACAGACCCCCCACCAAAAGGATGACGGAGCGAAACACACACCGGCCACTACCACCAAAAGGATGATAGGACAAACACTATCGCACAATCTGACACCAATCCAAGTGACAGACCCCCCACCAAAAGGATGACGGAGCGAAACATATACCGGCCACTACCACCAAAATGATGATAGGACAAACACTATCGCACAATCTGACACAAATCCAAGTGACAGACCCCCCACCAAAAGTATGACGGGGCGAAACACACAACGGCCACTACCACCAAAAGGATGATAGGACAAACACTATCGCACAATCTGACACCAATCCAAGTGACAGACCCCCCACCAAAAGGATGACGGAGTGAAACACACACCGGCCACTACCACCAAAAGGATGATAGGACAAACACAATCGCACAATTTGACACAAATCCAAGTGACACATCCCCCACCAAAAGGATAGCAGAGCGAAACTCACACCGGCCGCTCCCACCAAAAGGATGGTAGGACAAACACCATCGCACAACCTGACACCAATCAAAGTGACAGACCCCCCACCAAAAGGATGACGGAGCGAAACACCCACCGGCCACTACCACCAAAAGGATGATAGGACAAACACCATCGCACAATCTGACACCAATCTAAGTGACAGACCCCCCACCAAAAGGATGACGGAGCGAAACACACACCGGCCACTACCACCAAAAGGATGATAGGACAAACACCATCGCACAATCTGACACCAATCCAAGTGACAGATCCCCCACCAAAAGGATGGCGGAGCGAAACTCACATCGGCCGCTACCACCAAAAGGATGGTAGGACAAACACCATCGCACAATCTGACACCAATCAAAGTGACAGACCCTCCACCAAAAGGATGACGGAGTGAAACACCCACCGGCCACTACCACCAAAAGGATGATAGGACAAACACCATCGCAAAATCTGACACCAATCTAAGTGACAGACCCCCTACCAAAAGGATGACGGAGCGAAACACACACCTGCCACTACCACCAAAATTATGATAGGACAAACACTATCGCACAATCTGACACCAATCCAAGTGACAGACCCCCCACCAAAAGGATGACGGAGCGAAACACACACCGGCTACTACCACCAAAAGGATGATAGGACAAACACTATCGCACAATCTGACACAAATCCAAGTGACAGACCCCCCACCTAAAGGATGACAGAGCGAAACACACAACGACCACTACCACCAAAAGGATGACAGGACAAACACCATCGCACAATCTGACATCAATCCATGTGACAGATCCCCCACCAAAAGGATGACGGAGCAAAACACACGCCGGCCACTACCACCAAAAGGATGATAGGACAAACACTATCGCACAATCTGACACAAATCCAAGTGACAGATCCCCCACCAAAAGGATGGCGGAGCGAAACTCACACCGACCGCTACCACCAAAAGGATGATAGCACAAACACCATCACACAATCTGACACCAATCCAAGTGATACACCCCCCACCAAAAGGATGACGGAGCGAAACACATACCGGCCACTACCACCAAAAGGATGATAGGACAAACACCATCGCACAATCTGACACCAATCTAAGTGACAGACCCCCCACCAAAAGGATGACGGAGTGAAACACACACCGGCCACTACCACCAAAAGGATGATAGGACAAACACTATCGCACAATCTGACACCAATCCAAGTGACAGACCCCCACCAAAAGGATGACGGAGCGAAACTCACACCGACTGCTACCACCAAAAGGATGGTAGGACAAACACCATCGCACAATCTGACACCAATCAAAGTGACAGACCCCCCACCAAAAGGATGACGGAGCGAAACACACACCGGCCACTACCACCAAAAGGATGATAGGACAAACACCATCGCACAATCTGACACCAATCTAAGTGACAGACCCCCCACCAAAAGGATGACGGAGTGAAACACACACCGGCCACTACCACCAAAAGGATGATAGGACAAACACTATCGCACAATCTGACACCAATCCAAGTGACAGACCCCCACCAAAAGGATGACGGAGCGAAACTCACACCGACTGCTACCACCAAAAGGATGGTAGGACAAACACCATCGCACAATCTGACACCAATCAAAGTGACAGACCCCCCACCAAAAGGATGACGGAGCGAAACACACACCGGCCACTACCACCAAAAGGATGATAGGACAAACACCATCGCACAATCTGACACCAATCTAAGTGACAGACCCCCCACCAAAAGGATGACGGAGCGAAACACACACCGGCCACTACCACCAAAAGGATGATAGGACAAACACTATCGCACAATCTGACACCAATCCAAGTGACACACCTCCCACCAAAAGGATGACAGAGCGAAACACACACCGGCCACCACCACCAAAAGGATGATAGGACAAACACTATCGCACAATCTGACACCAATCCATGTGACAGACCCCCACCAAAAGGATGACGGAGCGAAACACACACCGGCCACTACCACCAAAAGGATTATAGGACAAACACTATCGCACAATCTGACACCAATCCAAGTGACAGACCCCCCCCCCCCAAAAGGATGACGGAGCGAAACACACACCGGCCACTACCACCAAAAGGATGATAGGACAAACACTATAGCACAATCTGGAAAAAATCCAAGTGACAGACCCCCCACCAAAAGGATGACAGAGCGAAACACACACCGTCTGCTATCACCAAAAGGATGATAGGACAAATACCATCGCACAATCTGACACCAATCCAAGTGACAGACCCCCCACCAAAAGGATGACGGAGCGAAACACACACCGACCACTACCACCAACAGGATGATAGGACAAACACTATCGGACAATCTGACACAAATCCAAGTGACAGATCCCCCACCAAAAGGATGGCAGAGTGAAACACACACCGTCCGCTATCACCAAAAGGATGATAGGATAAATACCATCGCACAATCTGACACCAATCCAAGTGACAGACCCCCCACCAAAAGGATGACGGAGCGAAACTCACACCGGCCGCTACCACCAAAAGGATGATAGGACAAACACCATCGCACAATCTGACACCAATCTAAGTGACAGACCCCCCACCAAAAGGATGACGGAGCGAAACACACACCGGCCACTACCACCAAAAGGATGATAGGACAAACACTATCGCACAATCTGACACCAATCCAAGTGACACACCTCCCACCAAAAGGATGACAGAGCGAAACACACACCGGCCACCACCACCAAAAGGATGATAGGACAAACACTATCGCACAATCTGACACCAATCCATGTGACAGACCCCCACCAAAAGGATGACGGAGCGAAACACACACCGGCCACTACCACCAAAAGGATGATAGGACAAACACCATCGCACAATCTGACACCAATCCAAGTGACAGACCCCCCCCCCCAAAAGGATGACGGAGCGAAACACACACCGGCCACTACCACCAAAAGGATGATAGGACAAACACTATAGCACAATCTGAAAAAAATCCAAGTGACAGACCCCCCACCAAAAGGATGACAGAGCGAAACACACACCGTCCGCTATCACCAAAAGGATGATAGGACAAATACCATCGCACAATCTGACACCAATCCAAGTGACAGACCCCCCACCAAAAGGATGACGGAGCGAAACACACACCGACCACTACCACCAACAGGATGATAGGACAAACACTATCGGACAATCTGACACAAATCCAAGTGACAGATCCCCCACCAAAAGGATGGCAGAGTGAAACACACACCGTCCGCTATCACCAAAAGGATGATAGGATAAATACCATCGCACAATCTGACACCAATCCAAGTGACAGACCCCCCACCAAAAGGATGACGGAGCGAAACTCACACCGGCCGCTACCACCAAAAGGATGATAGGACAAACACCATCGCACAATCTGACACCAATCTAAGTGACAGACCCCCCACCAAAAGGATGACGGAGCGAAACACACACCGGCCACTACTACCAAAAGGATGATAGGACAAACACTATCGCACAATCTGACACCAATCCAAGTGACACACCTCCCACCAAAAGGATGACAGAGCGAAACACACACCGGCCACTACCACCAAAAGGATGATAGGACAAACACTATCGCACAATCTGACACCAATCCATGTGACAGACCCCCACCAAAAGGATGACGGAGCGAAACACATACCGGCCACTACCACCAAAAGGATGATAGGACAAACACCATCGCACAATCTGACACCAATCTAAGTGACAGACCCCCCACCAAAAGGATGACGGAGTGAAACACACACCGGCCACTACCACCAAAAGGATGATAGGACAAACACTATCGCACAATCTGACACCAATCCAAGTGACAGACCCCCACCAAAAGGATGACGGAGCGAAACTCACACCGACTGCTACCACCAAAAGGATGGTAGGACAAACACCATCGCACAATCTGACACCAATCAAAGTGACAGACCCCCCACCAAAAGGATGACGGAGCGAAACACACACCGGCCACTACCACCAAAAGGATGATAGGACAAACACCATCGCACAATCTGACACCAATCTAAGTGACAGACCCCCCACCAAAAGGATGACGGAGTGAAACACACACCGGCCACTACCACCAAAAGGATGATAGGACAAACACTATCGCACAATCTGACACCAATCCAAGTGACAGACCCCCACCAAAAGGATGACGGAGCGAAACTCACACCGACTGCTACCACCAAAAGGATGGTAGGACAAACACCATCGCACAATCTGACACCAATCAAAGTGACAGACCCCCCACCAAAAGGATGACGGAGCGAAACACACACCGGCCACTACCACCAAAAGGATGATAGGACAAACACCATCGCACAATCTGACACCAATCTAAGTGACAGACCCCCCGCCAAAAGGATGACGGAGCGAAACACACACCGGCCACTACCACCAAAAGGATGATAGGACAAACACTATCGCACAATCTGACACCAATCCAAGTGACACACCTCCCACCAAAAGGATGACAGAGCGAAACACACACCGGCCACCACCACCAAAAGGATGATAGGACAAACACTATCGCACAATCTGACACCAATCCATGTGACAGACCCTTACCAAAAGGATGACGGAGCGAAACACACACCGGCCACTACCACCAAAAGGATTATAGGACAAACACTATCGCACAATCTGACACCAATCCAAGTGACAGACCCCCCCCCCCCAAAAGGATGACGGAGCGAAACACACACCGGCCACTACCACCAAAAGGATGATAGGACAAACACTATAGCACAATCTGAAAAAAATCCAAGTGACAGACCCCCCACCAAAAGGATGACAGAGCGAAACACACACCGTCCGCTATCACCAAAAGGATGATAGGACAAATACCATCGCATAATCTGACACCAATCCAAGTGACAGACCCCCCACCAAAAGGATGACGGAGCGAAACACACACCGACCACTACCACCAACAGGATGATAGGACAAACACTATCGGACAATCTGACACAAATCCAAGTGACAGATCCCCCACCAAAAGGATGGCAGAGTGAAACACACACCGTCCGCTATCACCAAAAGGATGATAGGATAAATACCATCGCACAATCTGACACCAATCCAAGTGACAGACCCCCCACCAAAAGGATGACGGAGCGAAACTCACACCGGCCGCTACCACCAAAAGGATGATAGGACAAACACCATCGCACAATCTGACACCAATCTAAGTGACAGACCCCCCACCAAAAGGATGACGGAGCGAAACACACACCGGCCACTACCACCAAAAGCATGATAGGACAAACACTATCGCACAATCTGACACCAATCCAAGTGACACACCTCCCACCAAAAGGATGACAGAGCGAAACACACACCGGCCACCACCACCAAAAGGATGATAGGACAAACACTATCGCACAATCTGACACCAATCCATGTGACAGACCCCCACCAAAAGGATGACGGAGCGAAACACACACCGGCCACTACCACCAAAAGGATGATAGGACAAACACCATCGCACAATCTGACACCAATCCAAGTGACAGACCCCCCCCCCAAAAGGATGACGGAGCGAAACACACACCGGCCACTACCACCAAAAGGATGATAGGACAAACACTATAGCACAATCTGAAAAAAATCCAAGTGACAGACCCCCCACCAAAAGGATGACAGAGCGAAACACACACCGTCCGCTATCACCAAAAGGATGATAGGACAAATACCATCGCACAATCTGACACCAATCCAAGTGACAGACCCCCCACCAAAAGGATGACGGAGCGAAACACACACCGACCACTACCACCAACAGGATGATAGGACAAACACTATCGGACAATCTGACACAAATCCAAGTGACAGATCCCCCACCAAAAGGATGGCAGAGTGAAACACACACCGTCCGCTATCACCAAAAGGATGATAGGATAAATACCATCGCACAATCTGACACCAATCCAAGTGACAGACCCCCCACCAAAAGGATGACGGAGCGAAACTCACACCGGCCGCTACCACCAAAAGGATGATAGGACAAACACCATCGCACAATCTGACACCAATCTAAGTGACAGACCCCCCACCAAAAGGATGACGGAGCGAAACACACACCGGCCACTACCACCAAAAGGATGATAGGACAAACACTATCGCACAATCTGACACCAATCCAAGTGACACACCTCCCACCAAAAGGATGACAGAGCGAAACACACACCGGCCACCACCACCAAAAGGATGATAGGACAAACACTATCGCACAATCTGACACCAATCCATGTGACAGACCCCCACCAAAAGGATGACGGAGCGAAACACATACCGGCCACTACCACCAAAAGGATGATAGGACAAACACCATCGCACAATCTGACACCAATCTAAGTGACAGACCCCCCACCAAAAGGATGACGGAGTGAAACACACACCGGCCACTACCACCAAAAGGATGATAGGACAAACACTATCGCACAATCTGACACCAATCCAAGTGATAGACCCCCACCAAAAGGATGACGGAGCGAAACTCACACCGACTGCTACCACCAAAAGGATGGTAGGACAAACACCATCGCACAATCTGACACCAATCAAAGTGACAGACCCCCCACCAAAAGGATGACGGAGCGAAACACACACCGGCCACTACCACCAAAAGGATGATAGGACAAACACCATCGCACAATCTGACACCAATCTAAGTGACAGACCCCCCACCAAAAGGATGACGGAGTGAAACACACACCGGCCACTACCACCAAAAGGATGATAGGACAAACACTATCGCACAATCTGACACCAATCCAAGTGACAGACCCCCACCAAAAGGATGACGGAGCGAAACTCACACCGACTGCTACCACCAAAAGGATGGTAGGACAAACACCATCGCACAATCTGACACCAATCAAAGTGACAGACCCCCCACCAAAAGGATGACGGAGCGAAACACACACCGGCCACTACCACCAAAAGGATGATAGGACAAACACCATCGCACAATCTGACACCAATCTAAGTGACAGACCCCCCACCAAAAGGATGACGGAGCGAAACACACACCGGCCACTACCACCAAAAGGATGATAGGACAAACACTATCGCACAATCTGACACCAATCCAAGTGACACACCTCCCACCAAAAGGATGACAGAGCGAAACACACACCGGCCACCACCACCAAAAGGATGATAGGACAAACACTATCGCACAATCTGACACCAATCCATGTGACAGACCCCCACCAAAAGGATGACGGAGCGAAACACACACCGGCCACTACCACCAAAAGGATTATAGGACAAACACTATCGCACAATCTGACACCAATCCAAGTGACAAACCCCCCCCCCAAAAGGATGACGGAGCGAAACACACACCGGCCACTACCACCAAAAGGATGATAGGACAAACACTATAGCACAATCTGAAAAAAATCCAAGTGACAGACCCCCCACCAAAAGGATGACAGAGCGAAACACACACCGTCCGCTATCACCAAAAGGATGATAGGACAAATACCATCGCACAATCTGACACCAATCCAAGTGACAGACCCCCCACCAAAAGGATGACGGAGCGAAACACACACCGACCACTACCACCAACAGGATGATAGGACAAACACTATCGGACAATCTGACACAAATCCAAGTGACAGATCCCCCACCAAAAGGATGGCAGAGTGAAACACACACCGTCCGCTATCACCAAAAGGATGATAGGATAAATACCATCGCACAATCTGACACCAATCCAAGTGACAGACCCCCCACCAAAAGGATGACGGAGCGAAACTCACACCGGCCGCTACCACCAAAAGGATGATAGGACCAACACCATTGTACAATCTGACACCAATCAAAGTGACAGACCCCCCACCAAAAGGATGACGGAGCGAAACACACACCGGCCACTACCACCAAAAGGATGATAGGACAAACAACATCGCACAATCTGACACCAATCTAACTGACAGATCCCCCACCAAAAGGATGACGGAGCGAAACACACACCGGCCACTACCACCAAAAGGATGATAGGACAGACACTATCGCACAATCTGACACCAATCCAAGTGACAGACCCCCCCACCAAAAGGATGACGGAGCGAAACACACACCGGCCACTACCACCAAAAGGATGATAGGACAAACACCATCGCACAATCTGACACCAATCCAAGTGACAGACCCCCCACCAAAAGGATGACGGAGCGAAACACACACCGGCCACTACCACCAAAAGGATGATAGGACAAACACTATCGCACAATCTGACACCAATCCAAGTGACAGACCCCCCACCAAAAGGATGACGGAGTGAAACACACACCGGCCACTACCACCAAAAGGATGATAGGACAAACACAATCGCACAATTTGACACAAATCCAAGTGACAGATCCCCCACCAAAAGGATGGCGGAGCGAAACTCACACCGGCCGCTACCACCAAAAGGATGGTAGGACAAACACCATCGCACAACCTGACACCAATCAAAGTGACAGACCCCCCACCAAAAGGATTACGGAGCGAAACACCCACCGGCCACTACCACCAAAAGGATGATAGGACAAACACCATCGCACAATCTGACACCAATCTAAGTGACAGACCCCCCACCAAAAGGATGACGGAGCGAAACACACACTGGCCACTGCCACCAAAAGGATGATAGGACAAACACTATCGCACAATCTGACACCAATCCAAGTGACAGACCCCCCACCAAAAGGATGACGGAGCGAAACACACACCGGCCACCACCACGAAAAGGATGATAGGACAAACACTATCGCACAATCTGACACCAATCCAAGTGACAGACCCCCCACCAAAAGGATGACGGAGCGAAACATATACCGGCCACTACTACCAAAAGGATGATAGGACAAACACTATCGCACAATCTGACATAAATCCAAGTGACAGACCCCCCACCAAAAGTATGACGGGGAGAAACACACACCGGCCACTACCACCAAAAGGATGATAGGACAAACACTATCGCACAGTCTGACACCAATCCTAGTGACAGACCCCCCACCAAAAGGATGACGGAGCGAAACACATACCGGCCACTAACACCAAAAGGATGATAGGACAAACACAATCGCACAATTTGACACAAATCCAAGTGACAGATCCCCCACCAAAAGGATGGCGGAGCGAAACTCACACCGGCCGCTACCACCAAAAGGATGGTAGGACAAACACCATCGCACAATCTGACACCAATCAAAGTGACAGACCCCCCACCAAAAGGATGACGGAGCAAAACACCCACCGACCACTACCACCAAAAGGATGATAGGACAAACACCATCGCACAATCTGACACCAATCTAAGTGACAGACCCCCCACCAAAATGATGACGGAGCGAAACACACACCAGCCACTACCACCAAAAGGATGATAGGACAAACACTATCGCACAATCTGACACCAATCCAAGTGACAGACCCCCCACCAAAAGGATGACGGAGCGAAACACACACCTGCCACTACCACCAAAATAATGACAGGACAAACACTATCGCACAATCTGACACCAATCCAAGTGACAGACCCCCCACCAAAAGGATGACGGAGCGAAACACACACCGGCCACTACCACCAAAAGGATGATAGGACAAACACTATCGCACAATCTGACACAAATCCAAGTGACAGACCCCCCACCTAAAGGATGACAGAGCGAAACACACAACGAACACTACCACCAAAAGGATGATAGGACAAACACCATCGCACAATCTGACATCAATCCATGTGACAGATCCCCCACCAAAAGGATGACGGAGCAAAACACATGCCGGCCACTACCACCAAAAGGATGATAGGACAAACACTATCGCACAATCTGACACAAATCCAAGTGACAGATCCCCCACCAAAAGGATGGCGGAGCGAAACTCACACCGACCGCTACCACCAAAAGGATGATAGCACAAACACCATCACACAATCTGACACCAATCCAAGTGATAGACCCCCCACCAAAAGGATGACGGAGCGAAACACATACCAGCCACTAACACCAAAAGGATGATAGGACAAACACTATCGCACAATTTGACACAAATCCAAATGACAGATCCCCCACCAAAAGGATGACAGAGCGAAACTCACACCGGCCGCTACCACCAAAAGGATGATAGGACAAACACCATTGCACAATCTGACACCAATCAAAGTGACAGACCCCCCACCAAAAGGATGACGGAGCGAAACACACACCGGCCACTACCACCAAAAGGATGATAGGACAAACAACATCGCACAATCTGACACCAATCTAACTGACAGACCCCCCACCAAAAGGATGACGGAGCGAAACACACACCGGCCACTACCACCAAAAGGATGATAGGACAGACACTATCGCACAATCTGACACCAATCCAAGTGACAGACCCCCCCACCATAAGGATGACGGAGCAAAACACACACCGGCCACTACCACCAAAAGGATGATAGGACAAACACCATCGCACAATCTGACACCAATCCAAGTGACATACCCCCCACTAAAAGGATGACGGAGCGAAACACACACCGGCCACTACCACCAAAAGGATGATAGGACAAACACTATCGCACAATCTGACACCAATCCAAGTGACAGACCCCCCACCAAAAGGATGACGGAGCGAAACATATACCGGCCACTACTACCAAAATGATGATAGGACAAACACTATCGCACAATCTGACACAAATCCAAGTGACAGACCCCCCACCAAAAGTATGACGGGGCGAAACACACAACGGCCACTACCACCAAAAGGATGATAGGACAAACACTATCGCACAATCTGACACCAATCCAAGTGACAGACCCTCCACCAAAAGGATGACGGAGCGAAACACACACCGGCCACTACCACCAAAAGGATGATAGGACAAACACAATCGCACAATTTGACACAAATCCAAGTGACAGATCCCCCACCAAAAGGATGGCGGAGCGAAACTCACACCGGCCGCTACCACCAAAAGGATGGTAGGACAAACACCATCGCACAACCTGACACCAATCAAAGTGACAGACCCCCCACCAAAAGGATGACAGAGCGAAACACCCACCGGCCACTACCACCAAAAGGATGATAGGACAAACACCATCGCACAATCTGACACCAATCTAAGTGACAGACCCCCCACCAAAAGGATGACGGAGCGAAACACACACTGGCCACTGCCACCAAAAGGATGATAGGACAAACACTATCGCACAATCTGACACCAATCCAAGTGACAGACCCCCCACCAAAAGGATGGCGGAGCGAAACTCACACCGGCCGCTACCACCAAAAGGATGGTAGGACAAACACCATCGCACAACCTGACACCAATCAAAGTGACAGACCCCCCACCAAAAGGATGACAGAGCGAAACACCCACCGGCCACTACCACCAAAAGGATGATAGGACAAACACCATCGCACAATCTGACACCAATCTAAGTGACAGACCCCCACCAAAAGGATGACGGAGCGAAACACACACTGGCCACTGCCACCAAAAGGATGATAGGACAAACACTATCGCACAATCTGACACCAATCCAAGTGACAGACCCCCCACCAAAAGGATGACGGAGCGAAACACACACCGGCCACCACCACCAAAAGGATGATATGACAAACACTATCGCACAATCTGACACCAATCCAAGTGACAGACCCCCCACCAAAAGGATGACGGAGCGAAACATATACCGGCCACTACTACCAAAAGGATGATAGGACAAACACCATCGCACAATCTGACACCAATCTAAGTGACAGACCCCCCACCAAAAGGATGACGGAGCGAAACACACACTGGCCACTGCCACCAAAAGGATGATAGGACAAACACTATCGCACAATCTGACACCAATCCAAGTGACAGACCCCCCACCAAAAGGATGACGGAGCGAAACACACACCGGCCACCACCACCAAAAGGATGATATGACAAACACTATCGCACAATCTGACACCAATCCAAGTGACAGACCCCCCACCAAAAGGATGACGGAGCGAAACATATACCGGCCACTACTACCAAAAGGATGATAGGACAAACACTATCGCACAATCTGACACAAATCCAAGTGACAGACCCCCCACCAAAAGTATGACGGGGCAAAACACACACCGGCCACTACCACCAAAAGGATGATAGGACAAACACTATCGCACAGTCTGACACCAATCCTAGTGACAGACCCCCCACCAAAAGGATGACGGAGCGAAACACATACCGGCCACTAACACCAAAAGGATGATAGGACAAACACAATCGCACAATTTGACACAAATCCAAGTGACAGATCCCCCACCAAAAGGATGGCGGAGCGAAACTCACACCGGCCGCTAGCACCAAAAGGATGGTAGGACAAACACCATCGCACAATCTGACACCAATCAAAGTGACAGACCCCCCACCAAAAGGATGACGGAGCGAAACACCCACCGACCACTACCACCAAAAGGATGATAGGACAAACACCATCGCACAATCTGACACCAATCTAAGTGACAGACCCCCCACCAAAAGGATGACGGAGCGAAACACACACCAGCCACTACCACCAAAAGGATGATAGGACAAACACTATCGCACAATCTGACACCAATCCAAGTTACAGACCCCCCACCAAAAGGATGACGGAGCGAAACACACACCTGCCACTACCACCAAAATGATGATAGGACAAACACTATCGCACAATCTGACACTAATCCAAGTGACAGACCCCCACCAAAAGGATGACGGAGCGAAACACACACCGGCCACTACCACCAAAAGGATGATAGGACAAAGACTATCGCACAATCTGACACAAATCCAAGTGACAGACCCCCCACCTAAAGGATGACAGATCAAAACACACAACGACCACTACCACCAAAAGGATGATAGGAGAAACACCATCGCACAATCTGACATCAATCCATGTGACAGATCCCCCACCAAAAGGATGACGGAGCAAAACACACGCCGGGCACTACCACCAAAAGGATGATAGGACAAACACTATCGCACAATCTGACACAAATCCAAGTGACAGATCCCCCACCAAAAGGATGGCGGAGCGAAACTCACACCGACCGCTACCACCAAAAGGATGATAGCACAAACACCATCACACAATCTGACACCAATCCAAGTGATAGACCCCCCACCAAAAGGATGATGGAGCGAAACACATACCGGCCACTAACACCAAAAGGATGATAGGACAAACACTATCGCACAATTTGACACAAATCCAAGTGACAGATCCCCCACCAAAAGGATGGCGGAGCGAAACTCACACCGACCGCTACCACCAAAAGGATGGTAGGACAAACACGATCGCACAATCTGACACCAATCAAAGTGACAGACCCCCCACCAAAAGGATGACGGAGCGAAACACACACCGGCCACTACCACCAAAAGGATGATAGGACAAACACCATCACACAATCTGACACCAATCTAAGTGACAGACCCCCCACCAAAAGGATGACGGAGCGAAACACACACCGGCCACTACCACCAAAAGGATGATAGGACAAACACTATCGCACAATCTGACACCAATCCAAGTGACAGACCCCCCACCAAAAGGATGACAGAGCGAAACACACACCGGCCACCACCACCAAAAGGATGATAGGACAAACACTATCGCACAATCTGACACCAATCCAACTGTAAGACCCCCCACCAAAAGGATGTCGGAGCGAAACACACACCGGCCACTACCACCAAAAGGATGATAGGACAAACACCATCGCACAATCTGACACCAATCCAAGTGACAGACCCCCCACCAAAAGGATGACGGAGCGAAACACACACCGGCCACTACCACCAAAAGGATGATAGGACAAACACTATCGCACAATCTGACACCAATCCAAGTGACAGACCCCCCACCAAAATGATGACGGAGCGAAACACATACCGGCCACAAACACCAAAAGGATGATAGGACTAACACTATCGCACAATTTGTCACAAATCCAAGTGACAGATCCCCCACCAAAAGGATGGCGGAGCGAAACTCACACCGGCCGCTACCACCAAAAGGATGGTAGGACAAACACCATCGCACAATCTGACACCAATCAAAGTGACAGACCCCCCACCAAAAGGATGACGGAGCGAAACACACACCGGCCACTACCACCAAAAGGATGATAGGACAAACACTATCGCATAATCTGACACCAATCCAAGTGACAGACCCCCCACCAAAAGGATGACAGAGCGAAACACACACCGGCCACCACCACCAAAAGGATGATAGGACAAACACTATCGCACAATCTGACACCAATCCAACTGTAAGACCCCCCACCATGCAGAGTATAGAAGAGGATAGTGTGTTGATCAGCCTGATGTGCTGTGTTCTCCGAAGGAGCCCGTCGTCCTCAAGTATAAGTCCAGACGAGATTGGCAGAAAATGCAGTTCCCTGGAAGGGTAGCTCTTCCTCAGCATAAGGGTTACTCTCCCCGAGTGGATGGTTCCTCTTCCCAGCATTTATTTTGCTGGGGCATTTCCTTGCATGATTGCATAGCATTACGCTCATTCTTCCAGCATTTGCAGGTGGTTACCGTATAGAAGTGCTTGCTCCCCAGTAAAGTTGGTAGGAATCGTCTGAGTGAACTCTGTCGTTATCCCCCAGCAGTTGTTGAAGTCGTTTGGGTGAACTCTCTCGTCTTTTTGCAGCAAAGTCTACAAGGTTGTTTGGGTGAACCCTTCTTCCTTTTCCCCAGTGAGTCGTCAGGATTGTTTGGGTGAACCCTCATTCCTCTCTCCTCAACAGAGTTGTTAACTTGATGATTATGTCCGGTGACCCGGCATGTTTGCTTTTATTTAGCAACGACTTGACAAGATGTCAAGAGAATAGCAGCGTGTTTGTTTGAATCCAAGCTCAGGTTTCGTACCTTTGGATATGTTTGAATCCAAGCTCAGGTTTCGTACCTTTGGATATGTTTGAATCCAAGCTCAGGTTTCGTACCTTTGGATATGTTTGAATCCAAGCTCAGGTTTCGTACCTTTGGATATGTTTGAATCCAAGCTCAGGTTTCGTACCTTTGGATATGTTTGAATCCAAGCTCAGGTTTCGTACCTTTGGATATGTTTGAATCCAAGCTCAGGTTTCGTACCTTTGGATATGTTTGAATCCAAGCTCAGGTTTCGTACCTTTGGATATGTATGAATCCAAGCTCAGGTTTCGTACCTTTGGATATGTTTGAATCCAAGCTCAGGTTTCGTACCTTTGGATATGTTTGAATCCAAGCTCAGGTTTCGTACCTTTGGATATGTATGAATCCAAGCTCAGGTTTCGTACCTTTGGATATGATTGAATCCAAGCTCAGGTTTCGTACCTTTGGATATGTTTGAATCCAAGCTCAGGTTTCGTACCTTTGGATATGTTTGAATCCAAGCTCAGGTTTCGTACCTTTGGATATGTTTGATTCCAAGCTCAGGTTTCGTACCTTTGGATATGTTTGCCTCCAATATTAGGATGTGTACCGTGGAAGTATTTGTTTCCATCCCAAGCTCAGGTTTTGTACCTTTGAGATGTATACTTCGGATTCCCGGACCAGGTTTGTGTTCGACGGCGAGGTTGAATGTTTGTTTGACGGCGAGGTCAGACTCTTTAAATCCCCATCAGGGATGATGTTTGTACGGCGACGATGTTGGATGTTTGTTTCCCCGAGTTATGGTTGTTCTTGACGGTGATGTCAGGTGATTTTGTGTTCCAGCGGCGATGATGGGTATATCAGACAAGTTAGTCCTCCAGCGGCGATATTGGGTGTCGTGGTTGTCTGAAGGCAATATCAGAAGAAGTTAATGTGGATGGCTGACGGCGATGTCAGTTCAGTATCTCTCCAGCTAGTCGTTGAGCAGCTAGTGTTGCAGTGTTCGAAGATTTGTTCCCCGCAGAGTATCGTGTGCTCGTGCAGTTGGCAAATTTTCGGGTTTACCGGTATTCAATCGTCTCGCACCTTGATTGGTTGAGAGTCGTTCGCTTCTCACCCAGTCAGGTTCAAGCCGTTTGAATAGGGGCAGCTGTTGCACCCCAAAATTTGACCAACAATTATTTATTCATTGAGTGTTTGAAAGTTGATACCTTCATCAGAAAGTTCAGAGGATCCCTAGAGGAGTGGGTTGAAACCAGGGTTGTGTGCTTCATAGCTTGAGAGTTGTGGGTGCTCCTCAGATGATTCTGAGACTTTGAGAATGAACTTGATGTTTTGAGAAAGCCTATGAGATGTCTTGATAGCCATCATGAAGCCCAGGGAGGTCATTATGCAAGAATTCAGGAGATTCAACCATGAATGGTAGAATTAGGGTTTTGACTGGGTCAACCCTAGGATAACTGAAGATTTGGAGAAGGTTGAGACCTAATCCAAGGGCCATGAGATCATGGAATTATGAATAGAGATGTTATAAAGATGATTCCTAAGCCAACTCATCATAATTGAAGGGTTTGAGAAGTTTTGAGTCAGGGTTTCCAAGGATTGTCAGTGAAAAAACCCTAATTTGATCCCTATCTTCCAGGCAGTTTTAGCTCTAGATGTGATTGATATCTCATCTTCCCCACAACATGAATGTTGTAGAGCTTGTTCTTAGCTTTAATTTGAGTGGTGGAAGTCCTTGATAGGAGTTGCAGAGCTCAAGTTATGGTTTTGACAAATTTCAGGTCAGCTGAGGTGTGTGAATCTGGGTCCTTGAAAGTCACCCAACTTGCAGACAACTTTTGCCCTAGTAGGATGATTCCTATGATCTCTTGGTCAACATTAATGTTGGAGGGCATCTTCTTAGCTTTAATTTGAGTGGTAGAAGTCCTTGATAGGATTTGTGGAACTCAACTTATGGTTTGAACAAGACAGGGGTATTTTGGTCATTTGTCAGTTATAGGTCATTTTAAGCAAAGGCCATATCTCCTATTTCCAAGCCTCAAATGGAAAAACTCAAAACATGAAAGTTGTTCAAAATGTGATTTTAAGTCTAGAAAGAAGGTCATGAATGGTTGGAAAAGCTCATAGCATGGATTTGCATGATTGGTTAAAAATGAACTAAAAATGGCTTATAAGTTTAAAAAGTTGAAAATGAAAATTGGTTTGGAAGATCTAGGAATCCAAAATAGGTCATCCAATATATCATTTTGATTGGAAACATCATTTTGAGAACATTGGTTCAAATAGAATTTTTATTTGAAGCTTTAAAATGGGACATGCTTTGGAAAATTGAAACTTGCATATTAAGGCACCCTTGCAAAAATTCAACATAAGCCAAAGGTGAGCTTGTTTTTCACACATATCTTCTCATTATCTCACATAAGGAGAGTTTGACACCAAATTGTAAGGCATAGGGCATGAGATGAGAGAAATTCAATGTGTCATCACATGAGATTTCAAGGACTTTCTAGATCATTCTAGATGATCCTAGACTTTTCCAATGATCATTATAAAAAGAGTGAATCATGATGAGTATGAGGTTGGTCAAGGTTGAAGAATTCAGAGGAGAAAGAGAGAGAGAACTTGCCATTGAAGAGTTTCCTTCAAGATCAAATAACTTGGGATTTCTTCCACTACAAGCTTTCTCCCCCAAAACCAGTGCAAACAGAAGGCTGTCCATCATCAAAGGATCATCTTGAAGCCCTTGCAAGCTCTGAATCAAGCCCTAGCTACACACACCATTGAACCTTGACAGGTTTCTTTCTTCCCACGAATCTCCTTATTTATGTGGTTTCCATTAATTCTTTAGGTGTAGGATTAGTGTACTAGGTTAGTTGATCTTTTCCCATGAGTTTGAGAACTCTGTGTGAGGTTTCATGGCAGGTGTTAGATTCTTTAATCTTCATGAACAAGCCTTGTAGTAAGTTTTAGTTAGCATAGGTTAGATTAGAATGGTTAGGGTAGTGTAAAGAACAAGATTGGATCATTAAATTTGAGTTTCAGCAAGGTTGATATCAGTGCAATTAAAATGGGGCCAGAACTTCCTACTATCGTATTTCCTTTTAGGTTGAGTTTTAGGGAGATCCATGGTCACAGTCTTGTAGAGGGCGAGGAGAGGAGTAATTTTGGTTTTTGTATCGTGAAGTTTCGTGGCCAGACGAGAGATATAGAGAGAGTGTAAGTTCCTTGCATGGGAAGAGGGTTCAGAAACCCTAGGGTTTCGTTTGGGGACGATGACTGATCACCCTTGGATCAGCTTGGATTCATTGACAAATTCACCTCATCCAACGGCCAGTGTTTGAACTTAAAACGGAGGGAAAGGCCATGAGTGAAACGCTGCCGTTTCAATTAGTGAGGCGCGTGTGGGATTATCCAGATCACTATCCCCACCCCCCTGATTCCAGCCCATCTCATATAGTAACTAGCGAGCATTGCTATTTTCACCCCCCTCCCCTTTAATTCTTTTATCTTTTATTTTTAATTCTTTTAATATTTTCTTGCATTTGTAAAGTTCATATAAAATCCAAAAATGCATATTTTTTAATTCTTCTTTTTCCTACATGTTAGTAAATCTGTCTAGAAAATTATAGATAAATAAAATGTCCATTTTATTTTCTTTTCATATTTTTAATAGATTTTTCTTTTAATAGCTTTTAAAATAGGATTAATTTTGTACATGATTTTGTAGAATTTGTTTTAGGACCTTCCTTGAATCTTTTTAACTCATTCTTTTTTGTGTGATTAGAAATTGAATCATAGTTCCCCATAGGATTTAATTCTTGAGTTTTTAGATTAATTTTTGATTAGTTTAATTAGGTTAGCATTAGGGTATCATAATTAGGGTTTAGGTTGTGCATAGGTGAGGAAATTCATTTTCTTTAGATAGTTTTGTCTTGATTCTTGGGTAGAGGCATATGTGGATGTTATGGGTAGATGTTGTAGACCCTTTTGGATAATTGTTAGATTTTTCCCCCTTGGTTTAGTATTTTTAGGTATTTTCTGAAGTTGCCTGATAATTTTGTCTGTGCTGTGGTTATCTGTTCATCTCTGGGGGTTGTTTTTGGGGAATTTGTTGTGGGGCTTGTGTTGTCTTGAAGACCTTGTTGGAGAGCATGATGAAGTGAAGATTGTAGATCAAGACTCAGAGACCCAGAGCTTGGCTTGTTCCCTGTCTGTGAGGTTTGAGATCCTGAAGTTTGGAGGAAGTTCATGGTACTTTCCTGAGGAAGGCACTATGAATGACTTTCATTCTTTCTTCTCACCTCTTTCTTAAGTATCCAATGATGTTGGAGCCAACTTGTGAGTTTAATTTCTCCTGAGGGGGAATGTAAACTGATCACCTGTTGTTGAGCCACATGGGATACACTTCCTAAGTGGAAGCCTCCTGGTACTTTCCTGAGGAAGGTCCTATGGGTCTATCCACTTAGTTCCATTAGTTTATCTAGGATTTCTCAAGTATCCAATGATGTTGGAGCCAACTTGTGAGTTTAATTTCTCCTGAGGAGGAATGTAAACTAATCACAGTTGTTGAGCCACATAGGATACAACTCCTAAGTGGAAGTCTCCTAGTACTTTCCTGAGGAAGGTCCTATGAGTCTGTTCATTTAGTTCCACTAGTTCAGATAGGATTTCCTAAATATCCAGTGATGTTGGAGCCTGCTTGTGAGTTTAATTTCTCCTGAGGAGGGATGTAAACTGATCACAGTGGTTGAGCCACATAGGATATGACTCCTGAGTATACACCTCCTGGTGCTTTCCTGAGGAAGACACTATGAGTCTGCTTACTTAGCTCCCTTTCTTTGGTAAGCTTGTTCTGAAGCTTGAAGACTGGGATTGTTTTCTCTTGTTTAGGGTGTTGCTTTAGGGCTTTGCTTAGAGTTGATTCAGATTCTGTGTTAGGGTTAGGATTAGAGAGTAGATGATTCTTTCTCGAGCCTGTGTTTTGTTTGCCTGATGGCACTTCATTCCTTTTATCTGTTCATTGCTTGATAGCATGTTGTTTACCCTTCAGTATGATTACTATTATTTCATGACTGGCTTGAGGTTGAGATGAGCTTGTGGAGGCTGAAGCCCCACACACATTTCCTCCCTCACTTGCATTGCATGCATTTTACTGTTAAAGCTGATGCTTTTGTCTATTTTGGTGTATCATTGACATGATCCCTTAGGACTCTCATTTCCTCTGATGAGGATTTGATGATAGACTTTTAGGTTGAAACCTATGCATGACAACATCTAGGAGTTCCCTGTTCAAACCTCAACCATAGGATGAATCCATGGCATGACAACAGTAGGACTTGATAGTCTCCTTCTTAGTTGGGCCTGTTCTCTTCTCATCTCAAAACAGTTTAAGATACAGTAATCATGAATGATTTCTTTCGTACGTTACGAGCCTTAAGCTATCTGAGAAAGGACGCATTCCCTCTCAGGTCATAGTCTCTAGTGCGGTTGAGATCGCAAACATAATAAAAAACACTTTTTTCCGGAGATAACCCGTAGTTACCCGAACTACGTTTGCTCTGATCTTTCATACCAGATGAAAGTACGTAGGCATAGGATGCGATATCCTAGCGAGCAACCTTTCCCCATAATCCCGTAGTTAGCCGAACTACGTTGACTCTGATTTCTCGTTTCAGACGGGAATACGTAGGCATAAAGCGCGACGCTTTGCCGAGTCATTTTTCTTTTCTTTTTCAGCCAGCCTTGATAGGTAGATAGATTATAACCAACCCGTCCAAGTAAACAAACAAGCGAGGATCCCGTCGAGCACGACGGACGTGAGGGGTGCTAATACCTTCCCCTTGCGTAACCGACTCCCGAACCCAGACAATGGTTGCGATGACCTTGTCTTACCCTTATTCGTCAGGTTTTTCCGATCGTTCCCTTTCCCGCTCTGAGGGATAAATAACGAAAGGTGGCGACTCTTCTGTCATGCCGGCACCTTATTTTCGCGCAAGCGACAGCTGGCGACTCTGCTGGGGACCGAACCCAGAATCTCTGGTTCTCCGGTTCCCTATGAGAGTCAATCCTATCGTTTGTGTGTTTGCTTGTTGGGTTACGTTTATTTATCGCATTTTTACTTCCCGCATTTTATTTCCCGCATTTTTATTTCCAGTTTGATATGATTATCTGTGCTGCTGTGGGAGAGGGATGTTACTGTGAGTGAAAAGCCGGACCTGGGCTTGAGTACACACCTAGATATAGTTGCGGAGAAGTAGTAGACGAACCTGTCTGCTGAGCAGGCACAGTTCCCTACGAAAATCTGCGCTCAGACGAGATTCTTGCAGAGGTGCTCCTTTCCGATCCTGAGGATCTGAGGGGAGTCCAGACGTGAGGATTGTCGACTCTGGGGACCGATCATTTGGAAGTCAGCTAAGAGAGGCCTCTTCATGACTTGATAATGCCACTCCTTCTGGGAATCGTATTGTCACTCATGAAAGTCTGTGACGCTGATGACCGCATAGGATGCCGTACCTTTGTCCGTGGATTAGGTCCATACCTGTGAGTGGGGTTGGGATATTGCAGGAAACTTTGACCTCCAGACTACCTGGTTTTCTTGACAGTGAATCAGTTATGTTGGGTTCTCAGTTGCAGATATGTTCTTGATAGAGCAAGGGTTTGATCAGAGGATTTTATCATCGGGTGTATATCTGTTCTTGATAGAGCAGGTTTCGATCAGAGTATTGTCACCAGAGGTTTGTTCCGGATAGAGCAGATTTTGAGTGGGGTCTGAAGATCTCATCGGCAGTTGTTGTTTGTTCTTGATAGGGCAGATTTTGAGTGGGGTCCGAGGATCTCATCAGCAGCTGTGTGTTTGTTCCGGATAGGGCAGATTTTTGATTTGGGGTCTGAAGACTTCGTCAACAGATATTCCTCGATATTGCACTCGGGATCCTTGTTATCAGGCACTTACTCTTGACAGAGCAGGATTTTGATCTCGATCCTATCAGATGGTTATTCTCAGCAGATCAGATCAGTGGGTTTACACCGGGGTTTCCTTCTCATCAGTGACTGTTGACACCGAATCTCCACAGCAGCCACCGGGATATATTGTTGCATGCCTGCATTTTGCATTAGCTTGCATAATCATTCGCATTCCATTGGCGTGTGTCCGTGACAGGCACCGTTCCCCGATCCAGGATCTCTCGCCTCTTATTGTATTACTACATCCGTTCTCAGAAAGACTATTGTGTACGAGTTCTCGATCCCTGATGTGTCGGAGTTGGCTATCACCAATACTATAGGCTTCCCGTGTATGTGTGAGGTTGCTGTTTCCATGACTGGGCCCAGATTCCCCTCCTTATTATTGTCAGCACTGGTACTAAGGCGCCAGGATCGGGGGAAATATCTCAAGCACACAGACACACGCCTGCATCTGCATAAAGCATTTTGCATGACATACATTCTGTTGCTTTTCCTAACCTTTAATGTTGACAGGTTTTTTCAGGTACACAGGTTCCGAGCTGCTTTCGATCTCCAGGATTGATCAAAGACTCATCCACCGCTACTCAACTCGCGCCAATCAGACAAGGATAATGGACCAGGTACAGTCAGATGTTCAAGAGCTTCGTGAACGGATGGATCGTTTTATGGAGCTGATGCAAGTAGTTGCGAATGGGCAAGACCAGCTTCGTACTTTGGTTCAACCTCTCATCTCCAGGGTTGACAGTAATGGAATACTTCACGGCGGGGCCGTGCCCACTCCTCCTCCAGGGGATACTCCACAGAACGTTGTTCCTGTTGCCGGGGGCAACGGCAGTGCTAACGGCAATCTTATGACTAATATCGGGCTCAATGCGGCAGGCGTCGGCAATGGTAGTTTGGGAGCCAATGTTAACATGGGGCCGGTCAACGGCAATGCTGGTGCAGGAAATCTGTTGGTGCCTCAACCGTGGCTGGAGGACCATCAAGATGACGTATTCTCTCAGAGAGGTGTAGAAGCAAAGTTGAATGCTGAAGCTCGACTCAGGTTCAAGGCGCTGGAAGACAAGATGAGAAACATAGAAAATCAGAACACATTGGGCGTTGACATGTCCAACCTCGGGTTGATTGCTGACTTTAAAGTACCTCACAAGTTCAAGGTGCCTACCTTTGAGAAGTATAAGGGTACTACTTGTCCCCGGGTCCACCTCCGATCTTATTATAGAAAGATGTCCGCTTATTCTGACGATGAGAAGCTGCTGATGCACTTCTTTCAGGACAGTCTTTCTGGTCCATCGCTCGAATGGTATATGGGTTTGGAGCCCGCTACTGTGCGCTCCTGGAAATATCTTGCAGAAGCGTTTGTTCTCCACTATCAATACAATAGCGACTTGGCTCCCAACCGAGTTCAGCTTCAGAATCTCTCACAGCGGAACAATGAAAGCTTCAAAGAGTACGCCCAGCGGTGGCGTGAGTTGGCTGCTCGGGTCAACCGCCAATGGTTGAGCGTGAGCTAGTGCAAATGTTCGTGGCTACCCTTCCTGGAATCTATTATGAAAAGCTGGTCAGTGGCATGTCTGGAACATTCTCGGCCCTCATCACTTTGGGCGAGCATGTTGAGAATGGTATAAAGATCGGAAAAATTCAGGGCGAATCATCCTCAGTTGGAGGAGCTAGCAAGAAACCCTATACTGGCAAGCGTCGAGAGGGAGATGCCAGTGTTGTCACTAATGCTAGGAGAAAGGGCAAGGGTCCTTAGTCTCAGATTGCTAGCATAAATATCCCAGCTGCCCCGCCGCAGCAGCAGCAGCAGCAGCAGCCTCACCAGCAGAATCAGCAGGGGTATAGGAGATATCAGAATCGGGCTCCTATGACAAATCGTCAGTTTGAAACTCCACCTATATCGTATGCACAGCTTCTGCAAACGTTGCTTCAGCTCCAATTAATTCAAAAGAGGACGTTGGCTACCTTAACAGGGGCACCACCACCGGGGTATGATGCCAATGCTACTTGTGAATTCCATACTGGGGCACCGGGCCATACGATTGAGAATTGTAAAGCTTTTAAGCATAAAGTCTAGGACTTGGTGGACGCCAAGGTTATCAACTTTTCTGACAACGTGCCCAACGTCACCAAAAACCCGATGCCTCATCATAAGGGGGGCGGAGTGAATGCTGTTATCACTGAGGAGAGTGCGGACTTGCTGACTGATGTCAAAGATTTGAAGACGCCGCTGAGTTTTGTCAAGGCTAAGTTGCTGAAGAAGGGCTTCTTTCCTGGATGTGGAGAGTTATGTATGGCTTGTGCTACACTTCCTGATGGGTGTGAGCAGCTGATCGAAGGTATCCAAAGTCTGATGTCCGAGGGTATTTTGCAATTCAGCCGGAGCGTTGAGAGTGCATCAGGGGAGGTCGTGCTAAAGCAGGCAGACGAAGTTGCTACCATTACTATTCCTCGTCACCCTATCACTATTTCTGCGCCTCGTCCGCCTACTATCACCATCACTAGGGCCGGACCAATCCCATTCGAGAGCACTAATGCCGTTCCATGGCATTACGGCGCCGAAGTTTATTGTAATGGTCAGAAGATAGAGCTTGAGCCGTTCGGATCGACTATGCAGAATCTTACTGAAGTCAGTGGTATCACTCGAAGCGGTAGAGTATTTGCACCAGCGGAGGTTGCAGCTGAGAAAGTGGTCTGGGCTGACGCTGTGGATAAGGGTAAAGGTAAAGCTGTTGAAGAGGCCCCTGCTGGGGCAGAAAAAGATTTGCTAGTTAAAGATGCTGAAGAGTTCATGCGACTAATCAAGAAAAGTGACTACAAAATTGTAGATCACCTTCATCAGACTCCGTCAAAGATCTCTATTCTTAACTTGTTGCTGTGTTCTGAAGCACACCGCAACGCGTTACTGAAGGTATTGAATGCTGCATACGTGCCGCAGGAGATATCAGTAAATCAACTCGAGGAGGTAGTAGCCCATGTTAATGCTGGTAATGGGTTGGGATTCACGGATCTGGAGCTGACTCCCAAGGGAAGAGATCACAACAGCGCCTTGCACGTCTCAATAGAGTGCAGAGGCACGATTATGTCACATGTCCTGGTGGATACGGGTTCCTCGCTTAATGTGCTTCCGAAAAAGGCACTGATGAAGTTGGATACCCGTGGATTGCTGTGCACGCCCAGTGATCTGGTCGTGAAAGCCTTTGACGGAACCAAGCGCCACGTCTTCGGAGAGTTGACCGTGCCAATTCAAGTTGGTCCAGAGACGTTCAATACGGTTTTCTATATCATGGATATCATGCCCGCCTATAGTTGCCTCTTAGGTCGGCCATGGATCCATTCTGCTGGTGCCGTGACGTCCACGCTGCATCAAAAGCTCAAATATGCTGTTGGGGGCAGCATAGTAACCGTCTATGGTGAGGAGGACATTATGGTAAGCCACCTGTCGTCCTTTAAATATGTCGAAATGGATGGCGAGATCCATGAAACGCTCTGCCAAGCATTTGAAACCGTCAGGGTGAAGGAGGTAGCTCCTGTCGTCGCAGAGAAGCAGGAAATGAATCTCTCCTCGTTTAAGGAAGCTCGGGCCGTTGTCGAAGATGGTTCCACCCCAGGCTGGGGGCATGTTCTGGATATACCAATCAAGCAGGATAAGTTTGGATTGGGATATTCTCTTGGAGCTGAAGCTTCATCTTCTTCTGGCAGCTCGTCTCGTGGGAAAGGGCCGATCCTATTCACCAAGGGGGGAGTAATTTTCGAGAGCATCAACGCTGCGTCGGAGGACAGCGGAGACAGTGATTGTGATCTTGACGCCTGGATTCAACCAAGCAAGCCGGGCGAGCGCCTCCGCAACTGGACCATCAAGGAGATTATCAAGCTGACAAGTGAAGAGTAATAATTTGCTTTTTACAATCTTTGTACAACCCTATGTCCTACCCGGGGCATAATGGTTTTACTGTCAGGGCCTTGTTGGATTATGTGTATGCATTTTGTTAATAAATAAAAAGGCGTTTTCTTCGTAATCAAATATTGTGTTCTCTGTTATTCCTGTTTTATGTTTATTTCGAAAAACAGCAAAATGGCAACGAGGTTCGTGCTAACCTGCATATTCTTGCTTTAAACTTAACCCTTGTTGTTGCAGGATCCACATAACAGATGACATCGACTCTGGACCCTCTACGGCTCACTACGACTTTGATTGCCCGATCTATCAAGCTGAGGATGAGATTGATGAAGACGAGGACCTTCCGGAAGAGTTGGCCCGCTTGTTGAGACAAGAGGAAAAGGTTATTCTGCCTCACGAGGAGGATATTGAGATCATAAAACTAGGTTCTGAGGAGCTCGTCCGAAATGTCAGAGTAGGGGCTGCGCTGCAGAATGATGTCAAGCATAGACTGGTCGAGATGCTTCGAGAGTATAGTGACGTCTTTGCTTGGTCATATGAGGATATGCCCGGACTCGACACTGATATCGTGGTTCATCGCTTGCCGTTGCGAGAAGATTGCCCTCCAGTCAAGCAGAAGCTTAGGAGGACGAGACCAGACATGGCTGTAAAAATCAAGGAAGAAGTCCAGAAGCAGTTGGACGCAGGATTTCTAGCCGTTACCACTTACCCTCCGTGGGTCGCCAACATAGTGCCTGTACCGAAGAAGGACGGTAAGGTACGCATGTGCGTTGATTATCGGGATTTGAATAGGGAGAGCCCTAAAGATGATTTCCCGTTGCCTCATATCGATGTGTTGGTCGACAATACAGCCCAGTTTTCCGTGTTTTCGTTCATGGATGGCTTCTCCGGTTACAATCAGATTAAGATGGCGCCGGAGGACATGGAGAAAACGACATTCATCACCCCCTGGGGAACATTCTGCTATAAGGTAATGCCCTTCAGTCTGAAGAACGCAGGGGCCACTTACCAACGAGCAATGGTCACTTTGTTTCATGATATGATTCATCATGAGATCGAGGTCTATGTTGATGACATGATCGCAAAGTCCCAAACGGAGGAAGAGCATCTGGTCAATTTGTTGAAGCTGTTTGAGAGGCTTAGGAAGTTCAGGCTGAGGCTGAATCCTAACAAGTGCACTTTCGGAGTGCGGTCCGGAAAGTTATTGGGGTTTATCGTTAGTGAACGAGGTATTGAAGTTGATCCTGCGAAAATAAAAGCTATCCAAGAAATGCCAGCGCCAAAAACAGAGAAAGAAGTTCGTGGTTTCCTGGGCCGAATAAACTACATTGCAAGGTTTATCTCTCAGCTCACGGCCACGTGTGAACCGATGTTCAAGCTTTTAAAGAAAAATCAGGCGATTACTTGGAATGAGGATTGCCAGAGGGCATTCGACAAAATAAAGCAGTATCTTCAAGAACCTCCAATCTTGATACCCCCAGTGGCTGGACGGCCATTGATCATGTACCTGACGGTTCTGGAGAATAGTATGGGGTGCGTTCTCGGTCAGCACGACGAGACGGGCAGAAAGGAGCATGCCATTTATTATTTGAGTAAAAAGTTCACTGAGTGTGAATCTCGATACTCGATGCTGGAGAAGACGTGTTGTGCATTAGCTTGGGCCGCCAAACGTCTACGGCAGTATATGCTCAACCACACCACTATGCTAATTTCGAAGATGGATCCGATCAAGTACGTCTTCGAGAAGCAGGCTCTTTCGAGCAGGATTGCCAGGTGGCAAATGGTGTTAACAGAATATGATATTCAGTACGTCTCCCGGAAAGCCATTAAGGGAAGCGTATTGTCTGATTACCTTGCCGAACAGCCAATCGAAGACTACCAGCCGATGAAGTTCGAATTCCCTGACGAGGATATCATGTTTCTCAAAGCGAAGGATTGCGATGAGCCATTGCCCGATGAGGGGCCAGATAGGAAGTCTCAGTGGAAGTTGATATTCGACGGAGCGGTTAATTCCTACGGAAGTGGTATCGGGGCTATCATCACGACTCCTCACGGATCCCATATCCCGTTTACTGCAAGACTGACGTTCCCAGTTACAAACAATGAAGCCGAGTATGAAGCATGTATTATGGGTCTAGAAGAGGCAATTGATTTGAGAATCAAGAATCTAGACATATATGGTGACTCAGCGCTCGTAATCAATCAGATTAAAGGGGAGTGGGAAACTCGTCAAGCGAATCTAGTGCCGTACATGAATTACGCCAGGAGGCTGCTTCCGTTCTTTGATCGAGTGGAACTTCATCATGTACCCCGGGCTGAAAATCAGATGGCTGACGCCTTAGCCACGCTGGCTTCAATGTACAAGGTCAATTATTGGAATGAGGCTCCAAGAATTGTACTTTCGCGTCTTGATAGACCAGCATTTGTGTTTGCAATCGAGGATGCCACTGACGGCAAGCCATGGTTCCACGACATCCAGACCTTCCTTATGACTAAGGAGTATCCTGCGGGTGCGTCAACCCAGGATAAGAAGACTCTAAGGAGGCTATCTGGAAACTTTTATCTCAATCCTGACGGAGTGCTGTATAAGAGAAACCATGATCTCGTGCTACTCAAATGTGTAGATGAGAAAGAGGCAAGTATGCTCATGGAAGAAGTCCATGAGGGCACATTTGGTACGCACGCCGGCGGGCATGCCATGACGAGAAAGATCCTGAGAGCAGGGTATTACTGGCTGACGATGGAGTCGGATTGCTTCAGATTCGCGAAGAAATGTCACAAATGCCAGATTTATGCTGATAAAGTTCATGTGCCGCCGTGCCCATTGAATGTCATGTCCTCCCCTTGGCCGTTCTCCATGTGGGGCATCGACATGATAGGCAAGATCGAGCCCACTGCATCCAATGGTCATCGTTTCATTCTGGTAGCTATCCTCTACTTCACCAAATGGGTGGAGGCAGCCTCGTACGCTAATGTGACCAAGCAGGTGGTAGCTAAATTCATAAAGAGGGACATCATCTGTCGCTATGGAATTCCCGAGCGGATCATTACTGATAATGGTTCGAATTTGAACAACAAGATGATGAAGGAGCTGTGCCAGAACTTCAAGATTGAACACCACAACTAATCTCCTTACCGGCCGAAGATGAATGGCGCTGTTGAAGCGGCCAACAAGAACATAAAGAAGATTGTTCAGAAGATGGTTGTGACGTACAAAGATTGGCACGAGATGCTGCCGTTTGCCTTGCACGGTTATCGTACGACGGTGCGTACATCGACCGGGGCAACTCCTTTCTCCTTGGTGTACGGTATGGAAGCTGTCCTACCGTTAGAAGTGGAGATTCCCTCTTTGCGAGTTTTGGTTGATGTAAAGCTCGACGAGGCAGAATGGATTACGAATCGCTTGAACCAACTCAGCCTGATGGACGAGAAGAGGTTAGCATCAATTGCATTTGGTCGCCTATACCAAAGCCGAATGAAGAAAGCTTACGATAAGAAGGTGCGTTCTAGAAGCTTTCAGACGGGTGATCTCGTCCTGAAGAAAATTCTTCCGCCACACTCCGATCACCGGGGCAAGTGGACTCCGAATTACGAAGGGCCGTATGTCGTCAGCAAGGTCTTCTCAGAAGGAGCTTTGTTGTTATCCACGATGGATGGTGAAGATTTTGCATCCCCGGTGAACGCGGACGCAGTTAAAAAATACTTTGCTTGAAAGAGACCTGCTGGACAAAAAAGAAAGAGTCCAGGCAAAAAAAAGGGCATCCCGGCGAACCAAAAACAGAATAAAAGGTTCGGGCAAAAATTAGGGATATATTGAAAAAATGTACACCCGCGAAGTCGAAAACCTACACTGGGCGGCTTCGGCAAAAAAGGGTATCCCGGTGAACTGAAAACCCGTAAAGGGCGGTTCACGCAAAAGTTAGGGATTTGAATAAGCAAATGACTGCATTCCGCGTGTGGACTTTCATTGTTTAGTGGTTTGGAGGACCTGAGGGCCGCTTATCTGAATCAATCTCTTCCGAAGCTGAAGCACCGGAGAAGTATCGAAGTCGAGTGGGTCTTAGAGGGATCAACTCATGGTGTTCGTCTACGCCTCGTTGCCGACATTTGTATATACTGATGTATATTTATGTTTTCTTTTTTGCGCGGCTTCCTCATTCCAGGAGCTTGCCTCTGTTGTAAAACATTTTTGCCCATTCAGGGGTTCACCATCAATAAAATGCACATTATTCAGCAATTCTACTTGTCTGTTTAGCATTTATCTGTTTTGTTTGCGAATGAAAACGCCGATGCTTTTTAATAAAATGCGCATACATAAACTCACGGGCCTAGGCCCATTGATTGTTGAAACAATTAATTAACTGAATATTGTCACGAGATAATAACCTTGATAGGCCCCTTTGAGGAGAGTATCCTGTCTGTTTGTTTGTGTTGTTGCAGGTGTAGCACCTTCCAGAAGATGTGCCGTGCGTATCCCCGAAGCAGGGCAAGTCCTCCTTCTCCAGCAAAGTTCAGTAGTCTCTCCTCCGCAGAATCTGAACGCAGGATAGGGAGCATTGATATGTCTCCCCACGCAGAGATGATTCTCTTTCCCAAGCAGACGCATCCTAAAGGAACGTCACCTCATCAGCTGAGTCAAGCACCGAAGAATGGTGTCTTCCCCAGCACCGGGTCACAAGTGCAGATTTCATAAAAGTGTTCTGGTGCCGAAGCTCGTGTTTCCCCAGTAAAGTCTCCAGCGGAATTGAGGTTCCCCCACCAGAGTCATGCTCTCTCCTGAAGATGGATGGTTCCCTCTTCCCCAGTAGAGTGTTGGAACGGCTGATGTCGTATTCCCCTGCAGAGTTGTACTCTCCCCCGAAGTCAGATGATTCTTTCTTCCCCAGCGGAATTGAAATTCCCCATCAAAGTCGTACTCTTCAGTGAAGTGGAATGATTTCTCTCCCCGGCTGAGTCCGCAAACCCCCAAGTCCGCTGAAGCCTTGGAAGCAGCTGGGACCACGAATGGATGTTCCCTAGCAGATATTGAGCAACTGATGCTGTATTTCCCCAAGAGTCGCACTCTCTCCAATGAAGCGGAATGATTTCTCCTTCCCTAGCCGAATTTGCAGAAGCCCAAGAGAGCCGAGTCCTTGGAAGTTGATCAGATCATGATTGATTTTCCCCAGTGGACTGTGGAGCAGCTGAAGTTGTTTCCCCACAGAGTTATCATCCCCAGGCGGAGGCCAATTGATACCAGCGTGTCCACGTTCTTCTCAGCAGGATGATTCCTCTACCTGAGTAGTTCTTGTCTCCTTGACAAAAGGGTTTCCTCCCCCTAGCATTTATTTTGCGGACGGGATCGCATCATTGTGCATGACTGCATAGCATTTAACACTGCATAGCATTTAACGTTGCATAGCATTGTGTGCATAATTGCATGGCATTTAGCATAAACGCATATCATTCCCATCGTGTGGGGCATAGCGCAGAAGCATATGCATCATAAGCATGATCTAGGTCATTATTATTCTTACCTTACAGGTGTTCGGCCGAAGGATCGGTTGCTCAGGATGATTCCTAGTATTCTCTCCAACAAGGTCGCTTTCTTAAGAGGGTTCTTAGGACCCCGGTGTAATCCCCACTGCCGCTCGCTCAAGATGATTTTTGAGATCCCCAGCGAAGTCAGTTCAAGACGACCCTCGAAGTCCTCGGCAGAGTCGTTTGCTTAAGATGATTCTTAAGATCTCAGTGCAGATTCCCGAGTTGTTTGCTTAGGGTGATTCTTGAGCTCCCCAGTAGCATCCCCAGCAAGAGTTGCCCAGAATAATTCTTGGAATCCCCAACGGAGTAAGGATCTTCTCCCCAGCAGGTGGCTGGCATTGCCCCAGCAGCAGGCAGGTAGATTAATATCCCCAGCCGAGCACAACCATGAGTGGTAGATGAAATGTTTCCCCAAGCGGATCCTGTAGCCTGAAGGCTATGTTCCCCAGAAGGGTCGTTCCCCCAGAAAGCCGTTCAGAGCATTTACCGCTTTCCCCGTGCAGAGTATAGCAGAGGATAGTGTGTTGATCAGCCTGATGTGCTGTGTTCTCCGAAGGAGCCCGTCGTCCTCAAGTATAAGTCCAGACGAGATTGGCAGAAAATGCAGTTCCCTGGAAGGGTAGCTCTTCCTCAGCATAAGGGTTACTCTCCCCGAGTGGATGGTTCCTCTTCCCAGCATTTATTTTGCTGGGGCATTTCCTTGCATGATTGCATAGCATTACGCTCATTCTTTCAGCATTTGCAGGTGGTTACCGTACAGAAGTGCTTGCTCCCCAGTAAAGTTGGTAGGAATCGTCTGAGTGAACTCTGTCGTTATTCCCCAGCAGTTGTTGAAGTCGTTTGGGTGAACTCTCTCGTCTTTCTGCAGCAAAGTCTACAAGGTTGTTTGGGTGAACCCTTCTTCCTTTTCCCCAGTGAGTCGTCAGGATTGTTTGGGTGAACCCTCATTCCTCTCTCCTCAACAGAGTTGTTAACTTGATGATTATGTCCGGTGACCCGGCATGTTTGCTTTTATTTAGCAACGTCTTGACAAGATGTCAAGAGAATAGCAGCGTGTTTGTTTGAATCCAAGCTCAGGTTTCGTACCTTTGGATATGTTTGAATCCAAGCTCAGGTTTCGTACCTTTGGATATGTTTGAATCCAAGCTCAGGTTTCGTACCTTTGGATATGTTTGAATCCAAGCTCAGGTTTCGTACCTTTGGATATGTTTGAATCCAAGCTCAGGTTTCGTACCTTTGGATATGTTTGAATCCAAGCTCAGGTTTCGTACCTTTGGATATGTTTGAATCCAAGCTCAGGTTTCGTACCTTTGGATATGTTTGAATCCAAGCTCAGGTTTCGTACCTTTGGATATGTATGAATCCAAGCTCAGGTTTCGTACCTTTGGATATGTTTGAATCCAAGCTCAGGTTTCGTACCTTTGGATATGTTTGAATCCAAGCTCAGGTTTCGTACCTTTGGATATGTATGAATCCAAGCTCAGGTTTCGTACCTTTGGATATGTTTGAATCCAAGCTCAGGTTTCGTACCTTTGGATATGTTTGAATCCAAGCTCAGGTTTCGTACCTTTGGATATGTTTGAATCCAAGCTCAGGTTTCGTACCTTTGGATATGTTTGATTCCAAGCTCAGGTTTCGTACCTTTGGATATGTTTGCCTCCAATATTAGGATGTGTACCGTGGAAGTATTTGTTTCCATCCCAAGCTCAGGTTTTGTACCTTTGAGATGTATACTTCGGATTCCCGGACCAGGTTTGTGTTTGACGGCGAGGTTGAATGTTTGTTTGACGGCGAGGTCAGACTCTTTAAATCCCCATCAGGGATGATGTTTGTACGGCGGCGATGTTGGATGTTTGTTTCCCCGAGTTATGGTTGTTCTTGACGGCGATGTCAGGTGATTTGGTGTTCCAGCGGCGATGATGGGTATATCAGATAAGTTAGTCCTCCAGCGGCGATATTGGGTGTCGTGGTTGTCTGAAGGCAATATCAGAAGAAGTTAATGTGGATGGCTGACGGCGATGTCAGTTCAGTATCTCTCCAGCTAGTCGTTGAGCAGCTAGTGTTGCAGTGTTCGAAGATTTGTTCCCCGCAGAGTATCGTGTGCTCGTGCAGTTGGCAAATTTTCGGGTTTACCGGTATTCAATCGTCTCGCACCTTGATTGGTTGAGAGTCGTTCGCTTCTCACCCAGTCAGGTTCAAGCCGTTTGAATAGGGGCAGTTGTTGCACCCCAAAATTTGACCAACAATTATTTATTCATTGAGTGTTTGAAAGTTGATACCTTCATCAGAAAGTTCAGAGGATCCCCAGAGGAGTGGGTTGAAACCAGGGTTGTGTGCTTCATAGCTTGAGAGTTGTGGGTGCTCCTCAGATGATTCTGAGACTTTGAGAATGAACTTGATGTTTTGAGAAAGCCTATGAGATTTCTTGATAGCCATCATGAAGCCCAGGGAGGTCATTATGCAAGAATTCAGGAGATTCAACCATGAATGGTAGAATTAGGGTTTTGACTGGGTCAACCCTAGGATAACTGAAGATTTGGAGAAGGTTGAGACCTAATCCAAGGGCCATGAGATCATGGAATGATGCATAGAGATGTTATAAAGATGATTCCTAAGCCAACTCATCATAATTGAAGGGTTTGAGAAGTTTTGAGTCAGGGTTTCCAAGGATTGTCAGTGAAAAAACCCTAATTTGATCCCTATCTTCCAGGCAGTTTTAGCTCTAGATGTGATTGATATCTCATCTTCCCCACAACATGAATGTTGTAGAGCTTGTTCTTAGATTTAATTTGAGTGGTGGAAGTCCTTGATAGGAGTTGCAGAGCTCAAGTTATGGTTTTGACAAATTTCAGGTCAGCTGAGGTGTGTGAATCTGGGTCCTTGAAAGTCACCCAACTTGCAGACAACTTTTGCCCTAGTAGGATGATTCCTATGATCTCTTGGTCAACATGAATGTTGGAGGGCATCTTCTTAGATTTAATTTGAGTGGTATAAGTCCTTGATAGGATTTGTGGAACTCAACTTATGGTTTGAACAAGACAGGGGTATTTTGGTCATTTGTCAGTTATAGGTCATTTTAAGCAAAGGCCATATCTCCTATTTCCATGCCTCAAATGGAAAAACTCAAAACATGAAAGTTGTTTAAAATGTGATTTTAAGTCTAGAAAGAAGGTCATGAATGGTTGGAAAAGCTCATAGCATGGATTTGCATGATTGGTTAAAAATGAACTAAAAATGGCTTATAAGTTTAAAAAGTTGAAAATGAAAATTGGTTTGGAAGATCTAGGAATCCAAAATAGGTCATCCAATATATCATTTTGATTGGAAACATCATTTTGAGAACATTGGTTCAAATAGAATTTTGATTTGAAGCTTTAAAATGGGACATGCTTTGGAAAATTGAAACTTGCATATTAAGGCACCCTTGCAAAAATTCAACATAAGCCAAAGGTGAGCTTGTTTTTCACACATATCTTCTCATTATCTCACATAAGGAGAGTTTGACACCAAATTGTAAGGCATAGGGCATGAGATGAGAGAAATTCAATGTGTCATCACATGAGATTTCAAGGACTTTCTAGATCATTCTAGATGATCCTAGACTTTTCCAATGATCATTATAAAAAGAGTGAATCATGATGAGTATGAGGTTGGTCAAGGTTGAAGAATTCAGAGGAGAAAGAGAGAGAGAACTTGCCATTGAAGAGTTTCCTTCAAGATCAAGTAACTTGGGATTTCTTCCACTACAAGCTTTCTCCCCCAAAACCAGTGCAAACAGAAGGCTGTCCATCATCAAAGGATCATCTTGAAGCCCTTGCAAGCTCTGAATCAAGCCCTAGCTACACACACCATTGAACCTTGACAGGTTTCTTTCTTCCCACGAATCTCCTTATTTATGTGGTTTCCATTTATTCTTTAGGTGTAGGATTAGTGTACTAGGTTAGTTGATCTTTTCCCATGAGTTTGAGAACTCTGTGTGAGGTTTCATGGCAGGTGTTAGATTCTTTAATCTTCATGAACAAGCCTTGTAGTAAGTTTTAGTTAGCATAGGTTAGATTAGAATGGTTAGGGTAGTGTAAAGAACAAGATTGGATCATTAAATTTGAGTTTCAGCAAGGTTGATATCAGTGCAATTAAAATGGGGCCAGAACTTCCTACTATCGTATTTCCTTTTAGGTTGAGTTTTAGGGAGATCCATGGTCACAGTCTTGTAGAGGGCGAGGAGAGGAGTAATTTTGGTTTTTGTATCGTGAAGTTTCGTGGCCAGACGAGAGAGATAGAGAGAGTGTAAGTTCCTTGCATGGGAAGAGGGTTCAGAAACCCTAGGGTTTCGTTTGGGGACGATGACTGATCACCCTTGGATCAGCTTGGATTCATTGACAAATTCACCTCATCCAACGGCCAGTGTTTCAACTTAAAACGGAGGGAAAGGCCATGAGTGAAACGTTGCCGTTTCAATTAGTGAGGCGTGTGTGGGCTTATCCAGATCACTATCCCCACCCCCCTGATTCCAGCCCATCTCATATAGTAACTAGCGAGCATTGCTATTTTCACCCCCCTCCCCTTTAATTCTTTTATCTTTTATTTTTAATTCTTTTAATATTTTCTTGCATTTGTAAAGTTCATATAAAATCCAAAAATGCATATTTTTTAATTCTTCTTTTTCCTACATGTTAGTAAATCTGTCTAGAAAATTATAGATAAATAAAATGTCCATTTTATTTTCTTTTCATATTTTTAATAGATTTTTCTTTTAATAGCTTTTAAAATAGGATTAATTTTGTACATGATTTTGTAGAATTTGTTTTAGGACCTTCCTTGAATCTTTTTAACTCATTCTTTTTTGTGTGATTAGACATTGAATCATAGTTCCCCATAGGATTTAATTCTTGAGTTTTTAGATTAATTTTTGATTAGTTTAATTAGGTTAGCATTAGGGTATCATAATTAGGGTTTAGGTTGTGCATAGGTGAGGAAATTCATTTTCTTTAGATAGTTTTGTCTTGATTCTTGGGTAGAGGCATATGTGGATGTTATGGGTAGATGTTGTAGACCCTTTTGGATAATTGTTAGATTTTTCCCCCTTGGTTTAGTATTTTTAGGTATTTTCTGAAGTTGCCTGATAATTTTGTCTGTGCTGTGGTTATCTGTTCATCTCTGGGGGTTGTTTTTGGGGAATTTGTTGTGGGGCTTGTGTTGTCTTGAAGACCTTGTTGGAGAGCATGATGAAGTGAAGATTGTAGATCAAGACTCAGAGACCCAGAGCTTGGCTTGTTCCCTGTCTGTGAGGTTTGAGATCCTGAAGTTTGGAGGAAGTTCATGGTACTTTCCTGAGGAAGGCACTATGAATGACTTTCATTCTTTCTTCTCACCTCTTTCTTAAGTATCCAATGATGTTGGAGCCAACTTGTGAGTTTAATTTCTCCTGAGGGGGAATGTAAACTGATCACCTGTTGTTGAGCCACATGGGATACACTTCCTAAGTGGAAGCCTCCTGGTACTTTCCTGAGGAAGGTCCTATGGGTCTATCCACTTAGTTCCATTAGTTTATCTAGGATTTCTCAAGTATCCAATGATGTTGGAGCCAACTTGTGAGTTTAATTTCTCCTGAGGAGGAATGTAAACTAATCACAGTTGTTGAGCCACATAGGATACAACTCCTAAGTGGAAGCCTCCTAGTACTTTCCTGAGGAAGGTCCTATGAGTCTGTTCATTTAGTTCCACTAGTTCAGATAGGATTTCCTAAATATCCAGTGATGTTGGAGCCTGCTTGTGAGTTTAATTTCTCCTGAGGAGGGATGTAAACTGATCACAGTGGTTGAGCCACATAGGATATGACTCCTGAGTATACACCTCCTGGTGCTTTCCTGAGGAAGACACTGTGAGTCTGCTTACTTAGCTCCCTTTCTTTGGTAAGCTTGTTCTGAAGCTTGAAGACTGGGATTGTTTTCTCTTGTTTAGGGTGTTGCTTTAGGGCTTTGCTTAGAGTTGATTCAGATTCTGTGTTAGGGTTAGGATTAGAGAGTAGATGATTCTTTCTCGAGCCTGTGTTTTGTTTGCCTGATGGCACTTCATTCCTTTTATCTGTTCATTGCTTGATAGCATGTTGTTTACCCTTCAGTATGATTACTGTTATTTCATGACTGGCTTGAGGTTGAGATGAGCTTGTGGAGGCTGAAGCCCCACACACATTTCCTCCCTCACTTGCATTGCATGCATTTTACTGTTAAAGCTGATGCTTTTGTCTATTTTGGTGTATCATTGACATGATCCCTTAGGACTCTCATTTCCTATGATGAGGATTTGATGATAGACTTTTAGGTTGAAACCTATGCATGACAACATCTAGGAGTACCCTGTTCAAACCTCAACCATAGGATGAATCCATGGCATGACAACAGTAGGACTTGATAGTCTCCCTCCTAGTTGGGCCTGTTCTCTTCTCATCTCAAAACAGTTTAAGATACAGTAATCATGAATGATTTCTTTCGTACGTTACGAGCCTTAAGCTATCTGAGAAAGGACGCATTCCCTCTCAGGTCATAGTCTCTAGTGCGGTTGAGATCGCAAACATAATAAAAAACACTTTTTTCCGGAGATAACCCGTAGTTACCCGAACTACGTTTGCTCTGATCTTTCATACCAGATGAAAGTACGTAGGCATAGGATGCGATATCCTAGCGAGCAACCTTTCCCCATAATCCCGTAGTTAGCCGAACTACGTTGACTCTGATTTCTCGTTCCAGACGGGAATACGTAGGCATAAAGCGCGACGCTTTGCCGAGTCATTTTTCTTTTCTTTTTCAGCCAGCCTTGATAGGTAGATAGATTATAACCAACCCGTCCAAGTAAACAAACAAGCGAGGATCCCGTCGAGCACGACGAACGTGAGGGGTGCTAATACCTTCCCCTTGCGTAACCGACTCCCGAACCCAGACAATGGTTGCGATGACCTTGTCTTACCCTTATTCGTCAGGTTTTTCCGATCGTTCCCTTTCCCGCTCTGAGGGATAAATAACGAAAGGTGGCGACTCTTCTGTCATGCCGGCACCTTATTTTCGCGCAAGCGACAGCCACTACCACCAAAAGGATGATAGGACAAACACCATCGCACAATCTGACACCAATCAAAGTGACGGACCCCCCACCAAAAGGATGACGGAGCGAAACACACATCGGCCACTACCACCAAAAGGATGATAGGACAAACACTATCGCACAATCTAACACCAATCCAAGTGTCAGACCCCCCACCAAAAGGATGACGGAGCGAAACACATACCGGCCATTACCACCAAAAGGATGATAGGACAAACACCATCGCACAATCTAACACCAATCAAAGTGACAGACCCCCCACCAAAAGGATTACGGAGCGAAACACACACCGGAGACTACCACCAAAAGGATGATAGGACAAACACCATCGCACAATCTGACACCAATCAAAGTGACTGACCCCCCACTAAAATGATGACGGAGCGAAACACACACCGGCCACTACCACCAAAAGGATGATAGGACAAACACCATCGCACAATCTGACACCAATCAAAGTGACAGACCCCCCACCAAAAGGATGACGGAGCGAAACACACACCGGCCACCGCCACCAAAAGGATGATAGGACAACTACCATCGCACAATCTAACACCAATCCAAGTGACAGACCCCCCACCAAAAGGATGACGGAGCGAAACACACACCGACCACTATCACCAAAAGGATGATAGGACAAACACCATCGCACAATCTGACACCAATCCAAATGACAGACCCCCCACCAAAAGGATGACAGAGCAAAACACACACCGGCTACTACCACCAAAAGGATGATAGGACAAACACTATCGCACAATCTGACACCAATCCAAGTGACAGACCCCCAACCAAAAGGATGACGGAGCGAAACACACACCGGACACTACCACCAAAAGGATGATAGGACAAACACTATCGCACAATCTGACACCAATCCAAGTGACAGACCCCCAATCAAAAGGATGACGGAGCGAAACACATACCGGCCACTACCACAAAAAGGATGATAGGACAAACACTATCGCACAATCTGACACAAATCCAAGTGACAGATCCCCCACCAAAAGGATGGCGGAGCGAAACTCACACCGGCCGCTACCACCAAAAGGATGGTAGGACAAACACCATCGCACAATCTGACACCAATCAAAGTGACAGACCCCCCACCAAAAGGATGATGGAGCGAAACACACACCGGCCACTACCACCAAAAGGATGATAGGACAAACACCATCACACAATCTGACACCAATCTAAGTGACAGACCCCCCACCAAAAGGATGACGGAGCGAAACACACACCGGCCACTACCACCAAAAGGATGATAGGACAAACACTATCGCACAGTCTGACACCAATCCAAGTGACAGACCCCCCACCAAAAGGATGACAGAGCGAAACACACACCGGCCACCACCACCAAAAGGATGATAGAACAAACACTATCGCACAATCTGACACCAATCCAAATGTAAGACCCCCCACCAAAAGGATGACGGAGCGAAACACACACCGGCCACTACCACCAAAAGGATTATAGGACAAACACCATCGCACAATCTGACACCAATCCAAGTGACAGACCCCCTAACAAAAGGATGACGGAGCGAAACACACACCGGCCACTACCACCAAAAGGATGATAGGACAAACACTATCGCACAATCTGACACAAATCCAAGTGACAGACCCCCCACCAAAAGGATGACGGAGCGAAACACACACCGGCCACTACCACCAAAAGGATGATAGGACAAACACTATCGCACAATCTGACACAAATCCAAGTGACAGATCCCCCACCAAAAGGATGGCGGAGCGAAACTCACACCGACCGCTACCACCAAAAGGATGATAGGACAAACACCATCGCACAGTCTGACACCAATCTAAGTGACAGACCCCTCACCAAAAGGATGACGGAGCGAAACACACACCGTCCACTACCACCAAAAGGATGATAGGACAAACACCATCGCACAATCAGACACCAATCAAAG
Source organism: Lathyrus sativus (assembly GCA_963859935.3). Lineage (NCBI taxonomy): Eukaryota > Viridiplantae > Streptophyta > Magnoliopsida > Fabales > Fabaceae > Lathyrus > Lathyrus sativus. The sequence goes on from CAWUDS030002741.1 coordinate 97,457, forward strand.
TGACAGACCCCCCACTAAAAGGATGACGGAGCGAAACACACACCGGCCACTACCACCAAAAGGATGATAGGACAAACACCATCGCACAATCAGACACTAATCAATGTGACAGACCCCCCACCAAAAGGATGATGGAGCGAAACACACACCGGCCACTACCACCAAAAGGATGATAGGACAAACACCATCGCACAATCTGACACCAATCCAAGTGACAGACCCCCCCACCCAAAAGATGACGGAGCGAAACACACACCGGCCACTATCACCAAAAGGATGATAGGACAAACACTGTCGCACAATCTGACACCAATCCAAGTGACAGACCCCCCACCAAAAGGATGACGGAGTGAAACACATACCGGCCACTACCACAAAAAGGATGATAGGACAAACACTATCGCACAATCTGACACAAATCCAAGTGACAGACCCCCCACCAAAAGGATTACGGAGCGAAACACGCACCGGCCACTACCACCAAAAGGATGATAGGACAAACACCATCGCACAATCTGACACCAATCAAAGTGACGGACCCCCCACCAAAAGGATGACGGAGCGAAACACACATCGGCCACTACCACCAAAAGGATGATAGGACAAACACTACCGCACAATCTAACACCAATCCAAGTGACAGACCCCCCACCAAAAGGATGACGGAGCGAAACACATACCGGCCATTACCACCAAAAGGATGATAGGACAAACACCATCGCACAATCTAACACCAATCAAAGTGACAGACCCCCCACCAAAAGGATTACGGAGCGAAACACACACCGGCGACTACCACCAAAAGGATGATAGGACAAACACCATCGCACAATCTGACACCAATCAAAGTGACAGACCCCCCACTAAAAGGATGACGGAGCGAAACACACACCGACCACTACCACCAAAAGGATGATAGGACAAACACCATCGCACAATCTGACACCAATCAAAGTGACAGACCCCCCACCAAAAGGATGACGGAGCGAAACACACACCGGCCACCGCCACCCAAAGGACGATAGGACAAATACCATCGCACAATCTGACACCAATCCAAGTGACAGACCCCCCAACAAAAGGATGACGGAGCGAAACACACACCGACAACTATCACCAAAAGGATGATAGGACAAACACCATCGCACAATCTGACATCAATCCATGTGACAGATCCCCCACCAAAAGGATAACGGAGCAAAACACACGCCGGCCACTACCACCAAAAGGATGATAGGAAAAACACTATCGCACAATCTGACACAAATCCAAGTGACAGATCCCCCACCAAAAGGATGACGGAGCAAAACACACGCCGGCCACTACCACCAAAAGGATGATAGGACAAACACTATCGCACAATCTGACACAAATCCAAGTGACAGATCCCCCACCAAAAGGATGGCGGAGCGAAACTCACACCGACCGCTACCACCAAAAGGATGATAGCACAAACACCATCACACAATCTGACACCAATCCAAGTGATAGACCCCCCACCAAAAGGATGACGGAACGAAACACACACCGGCCACTACCACCAAAAGGATGATAGGACAAACACTATCGCACAATCTGACACCAATCCAAGTGACAGACCCCCCACCAAAAGGATGACGGAGTGAAACACATACCGGCCACTAACACCAAAAGGATGATAGGACAAACACTATCGCACAATTTGACAAAACTCCAAGTGACAGATCCCCCACCAAAAGGATGGCGGAGCGAAACTTACACCGGCCGCTACCACCAAAAGGATGGTAGGACAAACACCATCACACAATCTGACACCAATCTAAGTGACAGACCCCACCCCAAAAGGATGACGGAGCGAAACACACACCGGCCACTACCACCAAATGGATGATAGGACAAACACTATCGCACAATCTGACACCAATCCAAGTGACAGACCCCCCACCAAAAGGATGACAGAGCGAAACACACACCGGCCACCACCACCAAAAGGAGGATAGGACAAACACTATCGCACAATCTGACACCAATCCAACTGTAAGACCCCCCACCAAAAGGATGACGGAGCGAAACACACACCGGCCACTACCACCAAAAGGACGATAGGACAAACACTATCGCACAATCTGACACCAATCCAAGTGACAGACCCCCCACCAAAAGGATGACAGAGCGAAACACACACCGGCCACTACCACCAAAAGGATGATAGGACAAACACTATCGCACAATCTGACACCAATCAAAGTGACAGACCCCCCACCAAAAGGATGACGGAGCGAAACACACACTGGCCACTACCACCAAAAGGATGATAGGACAAACACCATAGCACAATCTGACACCAATCCAAATGACAGACCCCCCACCAAAACGATGACAGAGCAAAACACACACCGACCACTACCACCAAAAGGATGATAGGACAAACACTATCACACAATCTGACACCAATCCAAGTGACAGACCCCCCACCAAAAGGATGACGGAGTGAAACACATACCGGCCACTACCACAAAAAGGATGATAGGACAAACACTATCGCACAATCTGACACAAATCTAAGTGACAGACCCCCCACCAAAAGGATTACGGAGCGAAACACGCACCGGCCACTACCACCAAAAGGATGATAGGACAAACACCATCGCACAATCTGACACCAATCAAAGTGACGGACCCCCCACCAAAAGGATGACGGAGCGAAACACACATCGGCCACTACAACCAAAAGGATGATAGGACAAACACTATCGCACAATCTAACACCAATCCAAGTGACAGACCCCCCACCAAAAGAATGACGGAGCGAAACACATACCGACCATTACCACCAAAAGGATGATAGGACAAACACCATCGCACAATCTAACACCAATCAAAGTGACAGACCCCCCACCAAAAGGATTACGGAGCGAAACACACACCGGTCACTACCACCAAAAAGATGATAGGACAAACACCATCGCACAATCTGACACCAATCCAAGTGACAGACCCCCCACCAAAAGGATGATAGGACAAACACCATCGCACAATCTGACACCAATCAAAGTGACAGACCCCCCACTAAAAGGATGACGGAGCGAAACACACACCGGCCACTACCACAAAAAGGATGATAGGAGAAACACCATCGCACAATCTGACACCAATCAAAGTGACAGACCCCCCACCAAAAGGATGACGGAGCGAAACACACACCGGCCACCGCCACCAAAAGGATAATAGGACAAATACCATCGCACAATCTGACACCAATCCAAGTGACAGACCCCCCACCAAAAGGATGACGGAGCGAAACACACACCGACCACTATGACCAAAAGGATGATAGGACAAACACCATCGCACAATCTGACACCAATCCAAATGACAGACCCCCCACAAAAAGGATGACAGAGCAAAACACACACCGGCTACTACCACCAAAAGGATGATAGGACAAACACTATCGCACAAACTGACACCAATCCAAGTGACAGACCCCCCACCAAAAGGATGACGGAGCGAAACACACACCGGACACTACCACCAAAAGGATGATAGGACAAACACTATCGCACAATCTGACACCAATCCAAGTAACACACCCCCAATCAAAAGGATGACGGAGCGAAACACATACCGGTCACTACCACAAAAAGGATGATAGGACAAACACTATCGCACAATCTGACACAAATCCAAGTGACAGACCCCCCACCAAAAGGATTACGGAACGAAACACACACCGGCCACTACCACCAAAAGGATGATAGGACAAACACCATCGCACAATCTGACACCAATCAAAGTGACAGACCCCCCACCAAAAGGATGACAGAGCGAAACACACATCGGCCACTACCACCAAAAGGATGATAGGACAAACACCATTGCACAATCTGACAACAATCCAAGTGACAGACCCCCCACCAAAAGGATGACGGAGCGAAACACATACCGGCCATTACCACCAAAAGGATGACAGGACAAACACCATCGCACAATCTAACACCAATCAAAGTGACAGACCCCCCACCAAAAGGATGACGGAGCGAAACACACACCGGCCACTACCACCAAAAGGATGATAGGACAAACACCATCGCACAATCTGACACCAATCAAAGTGACAGACCCCCCACGAAAAGGATGACGGAGCGAAACACACACCGGCGACTACCACCAAAAGGATGATAGTACAAACACCATCGCACAATCTGACACCAATCAAAGTGACTGACCCCCCACCAAAAGGATGATGGAGCGAAACACACACCGGCCACTACCACCAAAAGGATGATAGGACAAACACCATCGCACAATTTGACACCAATCAAAGTGAAAGACCCCCCACCAAAAGGATGACGGAGCGAAACAAGCACCGGCCACTACCACCAAAATGATGATAGGACAAACACCATTGCACAATCTGACACCAATCCAAGTGACAGACCCCCCACCAAAAGGATGACGGAGCGAAACACACACCGGCCACTACCACTTAAAGGATGATACGACAAACACTATCGCATAATCTGACAACAATCCAAGTGACAGACCCCCCACCAAAAGGATGACGGAGCGAAACACACACCGGCCACTACCACCAAAATGATGATAAGACAAACACTATCACACAATCTGATACCAATCCAAGTGACAGACCCCCCACCAAAAGGATGACGGAGTGAAACACACACCGGCCACTACCACCAAAAGGATGATAGGACAAACACTATCGCACAATCTGACACCAATCCAAGTGACAGACCCCCCACCAAAAGGATGACGGAGCGAAACACACACCGGCCACTACCACCAAAAGGATGATAGGACAAACACTATCGCACAATCTGACTCCAATCCAAGTGACAGACCCCCCACCAAAAGGATGACGGAGTGAAACACACACCGGCCACTACCACCAAAAGGATGATAGGACAAACACTATCGCACAATCTGACACCAATCAAAGTGACAGACCCCCCACCAAAAGGATGACGGAGCGAAACACACACCGGCCACTACCACCAAAAGGATGATAGGACAAACACTATCGCACAATCTGACACCAATCCAAGTGACACACCCCCACCAAAAGGATGACGGAGCGAAACACACACCGGCCACTACCACCAAAAGGATGATAGGACAAACACTATCGCAAAATCTGACACAAATCCAAGTGACAGATCCCCCACCAAAAGGATGGCGGAGCGAAACTCAATTCGGCCACTACCACCAAAAGGATGATAGGACAAACACCATCGCACAATCTAACACCAATCAAATTGACAGACCCCCACCAAAAGGATGACAGAGCGAAACACACACCGTCGACTACCACCAAAAGGATAATAGGACAAACACCATCGCACAATCAGACACCAATCAAAGTGACAGACCCCCCACCAAAAGGATGACGGAGCGAAACACACACCGGCCACTACCACCAAAAGGATGATAGGACAAACACTATCGCACAATCTGACACCAACCCAAGTGACAAACCCCCACCAAAAGGATGACGGAGCAAAACACACACCGGCCACTACCACCTAAAGGATGATAGGACAAACACTATCGCAAAATCTGACACAAATCCAAGTGACAGATCCCCCACCAAAAGGATGACGGAGCGAAACACACACCGGCCACTACCACCAAAAGGATGATAGGACAAACACTATCGCACAATCTGACACAAATCCAAGTGACATACCCCTCCCCAAAAGGATGACGGAGCGAAACACACACCGGCCACTACCACCAAAAGGATGATAAGACAAACACTATCGCATAATCTGATACCAATCCAAGTGACATACCCCCCACCTAAAGGATGACGGAGCGAAACACACACCGGCCACTACCACCAAAAGGATGATAGGACAAACACTATCGCACAATCTGACACCAATCCAAGTGACAGACCCCCCACCAAAAGGATGATGGAGTGAAACACACACCGGCAACTACCACCAAAAGGATGATAGGACAAACACTATCACACTATCTGACACCAATCCAAGTGACAGACCCCCCACCAAAAGGATGACGGAGCGAAACACACACCGGCCACTACCACCAAAAGGATGATAGGACAAACACTATCGCACAATCTGACACAAATAAAAGTGACAGACCCCCCACCAAAAGGATGACGGAGTGAAACACACACCGGCCACTACCACCAAAAGGATGATAGGACAAACACTATCGCACAATCTGACACCAATCCAAGTGACAAACCCCCACCAAAAGGATGACGGAGCGAAACACACACCGGCCACTACCACCAAAAGGATGATAGGACAAACACTATCACAAAATCTGACACAAATCCAAGTGACAGATCCCCCACCAAAAGGATGACGGAGCGAAACACACACCGACCACTACCACCAAAAGGATGATAGGACAAACACTATCGCACAATCTGACACAAATCCAAGTGACAGACCCCTCCCCAAAAGGATGACGGAGCGAAACACACACCGGCCACTACCACCAAAAGGATGATAAGACAAACACTATCGCATAATCTGATACCAATCCAAGTGACATACCCCCCACCTAAAGGATGACGGAGCAAAACACACACCGGCCACTACCACCAAAAGGATGATAGGACAAACACTATCGCAAAAACTGACACCAATCCAAGTGACAGACCCCCCACCAAAAGGATGATGGAGCGAAACACACACCGGCCACTACCACCAAAAGGATGATAGGACAAACACTATCGCACTATTTGACACCAATCCAAGTGACAGACCCCCCACCAAAAGGATGGCGGAGCGAAACACACACCGGCCACTACCACCAAAAGAATGATAGGACAAACACCATCGCACAATCAGACACCAATCAAAGTGACAGACCCCCTACTAAAAGGATGACGGAGCGAAACACACACCGGCCACTACCACCAAAAGGATGATAGGACAAACACCATCGCATAATCTGACACCAATCCAAGTGACAGACCCCCCACCAAAAGGATGACGGAGCGAAACACACACCGGCCACTACCACCAAAAGGATGATAGGACAAACACTATCGCACAATCTGACACAAATCAAAGTGACAGACCCCCCACCAAAAGGATGACGGAGCGAAACACACACCGGCCACTACCACCAAAAGGATGATAGGACAAACACCATCGCACAATCTGACACCAATCCAAGTGACAGACCCCCCACCAAAAGGATGACGGAGCGAAACACACACCGGCCACCACCACCAAAAGGATGATAGGACAAACACTATCGCACAATTTGACACCAATCCAAGTGACAGACCCCCCACCAAAAGGATGATAGAGCGAAACACACACTGGCCACTACCACCAAAAGGATGATAGGACAAACACTATCACACAATCTGACACCAATCCAAGTGACAGACCCCCCACCAAAAGGATGACGGAGCGAAACACACACCGGCCACTACCACCAAAAGGATGATAGGACAAACACTATCGCACAATCTGACACAAATCAAAGTGACAGATCCCCCACCAAAAGGATGGCGGAGCGAAACTCAATTCGGCCACTACCACCAAAAGGATGATAGGACAAACACCATCGCACAATCTAACACCAATCAAATTGACAGACCCCCACCAAAAGGATGACAGAGCGAAACACACACCGCCGACTACCACCAAAAGGATAATAGGACAAACACCATCGCACAATCAGACACCAATCAAAGTGACAGACCCCCCACTAAAAGGATGACGGAGTGAAACACACACCGGCCACTACCACCAAAAGGATGATAGGACAAACACCATCGCACAATCTGACACCAATCCAAGTGATAGACCCCCCACCAAAAGGATGACGGAGCGAAACACACACCGGCCACTACCACCAAAATGATGATAGGACAAACACTATCGCACAATCTGACACCAATCCAAGTGACAGACCCCCCACCAAAAGGATGACGGAGTGAAACACACACCGGCCACTACCACCAAAAGGATGATAAGACAAACACTGTCGCACAATATGATACCAATCCATGTGACAGACCCCCCACCAAAAGGATGACGGAGTGAAACACACACCGGCCACTACCACCAAAAGGATGATAGGACAAACACTATCGCACAATCTGACACCAATCAAAGTGACAGACCCCCCACCAAAAGGATGACGGAGCGAAACACACACCGGCCACTACCACCAAAAGGATGATAGGACAAACACTATCGCACAATCTGACACCAATCCAAGTGACACACCCCCACCAAAAGGATGACGGAGCGAAACACACACCGGCCACTACCACCAAAAGGATGATAGGACAAACACTATCGCAAAATCTGACACAAATCCAAGTGACAGATCCCCCACCAAAAGGATGGCGGAGCGAAACTCAATTCGGCCACTACCACCAAAAGGATGATAGGACAAACACCATCGCACAATCTAACACCAATCAAATTGACAGACCCCCACCAAAAGGATGACAGAGCGAAACACACACCGTCGACTACCACCAAAAGGATAATAGGACAAACACCATCGCACAATCAGACACCAATCAAAGTGACAGACCCCCCACCAAAAGGATGACGGAGCGAAACACACACCGGCCACTACCACCAAAAGGATGATAGGACAAACACTATCGCACAATCTGACACCAACCCAAGTGACAAACCCCCACCAAAAGGATGACGGAGCAAAACACACACCGGCCACTACCACCTAAAGGATGATAGGACAAACACTATCGCAAAATCTGACACAAATCCAAGTGACAGATCCCCCACCAAAAGGATGACGGAGCGAAACACACACCGGCCACTACCACCAAAAGGATGATAGGACAAACACTATCGCACAATCTGACACAAATCCAAGTGACATACCCCTCCCCAAAAGGATGACGGAGCGAAACACACACCGGCCACTACCACCAAAAGGATGATAAGACAAACACTATCGCATAATCTGATACCAATCCAAGTGACATACCCCCCACCTAAAGGATGACGGAGCGAAACACACACCGGCCACTACCACCAAAAGGATGATAGGACAAACACTATCGCACAATCTGACACCAATCCAAGTGACAGACCCCCCACCAAAAGGATGATGGAGTGAAACACACACCGGCAACTACCACCAAAAGGATGATAGGACAAACACTATCACACTATCTGACACCAATCCAAGTGACAGACCCCCCACCAAAAGGATGACGGAGCGAAACACACACCGGCCACTACCACCAAAAGGATGATAGGACAAACACTATCGCACAATCTGACACAAATAAAAGTGACAGACCCCCCACCAAAAGGATGACGGAGTGAAACACACACCGGCCACTACCACCAAAAGGATGATAGGACAAACACTATCGCACAATCTGACACCAATCCAAGTGACAAACCCCCACCAAAAGGATGACGGAGCGAAACACACACCGGCCACTACCACCAAAAGGATGATAGGACAAACACTATCACAAAATCTGACACAAATCCAAGTGACAGATCCCCCACCAAAAGGATGACGGAGCGAAACACACACCGGCCACTACCACCAAAAGGATGATAGGACAAACACTATCGCACAATCTGACACAAATCCAAGTGACAGACCCCTCCCCAAAAGGATGACGGAGCGAAACACACACCGGCCACTACCACCAAAAGGATGATAAGACAAACACTATCGCATAATCTGATACCAATCCAAGTGACATACCCCCCACCTAAAGGATGACGGAGCAAAACACACACCGGCCACTACCACCAAAAGGATGATAGGACAAACACTATCGCAAAAACTGACACCAATCCAAGTGACAGACCCCCCACCAAAAGGATGATGGAGCGAAACACACACCGGCCACTACCACCAAAAGGATGATAGGACAAACACTATCGCACTATTTGACACCAATCCAAGTGACAGACCCCCCACCAAAAGGATGGCGGAGCGAAACACACACCGGCCACTACCACCAAAAGAATGATAGGACAAACACCATCGCACAATCAGACACCAATCAAAGTGACAGACCCCCTACTAAAAGGATGACGGAGCGAAACACACACCGGCCACTACCACCAAAAGGATGATAGGACAAACACCATCGCATAATCTGACACCAATCCAAGTGACAGACCCCCCACCAAAAGGATGACGGAGCGAAACACACACCGGCCACTACCACCAAAAGGATGATAGGACAAACACTATCGCACAATCTGACACAAATCAAAGTGACAGACCCCCCACCAAAAGGATGACGGAGCGAAACACACACCGGCCACTACCACCAAAAGGATGATAGGACAAACACCATCGCACAATCTGACACCAATCCAAGTGACAGACCCCCCACCAAAAGGATGACGGAGCGAAACACACACCGGCCACCACCACCAAAAGGATGATAGGACAAACACTATCGCACAATTTGACACCAATCCAAGTGACAGACCCCCCACCAAAAGGATGATAGAGCGAAACACACACTGGCCACTACCACCAAAAGGATGATAGGACAAACACTATCACACAATCTGACACCAATCCAAGTGACAGACCCCCCACCAAAAGGATGACGGAGCGAAACACACACCGGCCACTACCACCAAAAGGATGATAGGACAAACACTATCGCACAATCTGACACAAATCAAAGTGACAGATCCCCCACCAAAAGGATGGCGGAGCGAAACTCAATTCGGCCACTACCACCAAAAGGATGATAGGACAAACACCATCGCACAATCTAACACCAATCAAATTGACAGACCCCCACCAAAAGGATGACAGAGCGAAACACACACCGCCGACTACCACCAAAAGGATAATAGGACAAACACCATCGCACAATCAGACACCAATCAAAGTGACAGACCCCCCACTAAAAGGATGACGGAGTGAAACACACACCGGCCACTACCACCAAAAGGATGATAGGACAAACACCATCGCACAATCTGACACCAATCCAAGTGATAGACCCCCCACCAAAAGGATGACGGAGCGAAACACACACCGGCCACTACCACCAAAATGATGATAGGACAAACACTATCGCACAATCTGACACCAATCCAAGTGACAGACCCCCCACCAAAAGGATGACGGAGTGAAACACACACCGGCCACTACCACCAAAAGGATGATAAGACAAACACTGTCGCACAATATGATACCAATCCATGTGACAGACCCCCCACCAAAAGGATGACGGAGTGAAACACACACCGGCCACTACCACCAAAAGGATGATAGGACAAACACCATCGCACAATCTGACACCAATCAAAGTGACAGACCCCCCACCAAAAGGATGATGGAGCGAAACACACACCGGTCACTACCACCAAAAAGATGATAGGACAAACACCATCACACAATCTGACATCAATCCAAGTGACAGACCCCCCACCAAAAGGATGACGGAGCGAAACACACACCGGCCACTACCACCAAAAGGATGATAGGACAAACACTATCGCACAATCTGACACCAATCCAAGTGACAGACCCCCCACCAAAAGGATGACGGAGCGAAACACACACCAGCCACTACCACCAAAAGGATGATAAGACAAACACTATCGCACAATCTGATAACAATCCAAGTGACAGACCCCCACCAAAAGGATGACGGAGTGAAACACACACCGGCCACTACCACCAAAAGGATGATAAGACAAACACTATCGCACAATATGATACCAATCATTGTGACAGACCCCCCACCAAAAGGATGACGTAGTGAAACACACACCGGCCACTACCACCAAAAGGATGATAGGACAAACACCATCGCACAATCTAACACCAATCAAAGTGACAGACCCCCCACCAAAAGGATGATGGAGCGAAACACACACCGGTCACTACCACCAAAAAGATGATAGGACAAACACCATCGCACAATCTGACACCAATCCAAGTGACAGACCCCCCACCAAAAGGATGACGGAGCGAAACACACACCGGCCACTACCACCAAAAGGATGATAGGACAAACAATATCGCACAATCTGACACCAATCCAAGTGACAGACCCCCCACCAAAAAGATGACGGAGCGAAACACACACCGGCCACTACCACCAAAAGGATGATAAGACAAACACTATCGCACAATCTGATAACAATCCAAGTGACAGACCCCCACCAAAAGGATGACGGAGTGAAACACACACCGGCCACTACCACCAAAAGGATGATAGGACAAACACTATCGCACAATCTGACACCAATCCAAGTGACAAACCCCCACCAAAAGGATGACGGAGCGAAACACACACCGGCCACTACCACCAAAAGGATGATAGGACAAACACTATCGCAAAATCTGACACAAATCCAAGTGACAGATCCCCCACCAAAAGGATGACGGAGCGAAACACACACCGGCCACTACCACCAAAAGGATGATAGGACAAACACTATCGCACAATCTGACACAAATCCAAGTGACAGACCCCTCCCCAAAAGGATGACGGAGCGAAACACACACCGGCCACTACCACCAAAAGGATGATAAGACAAACACTATTGCATAATCTGATACCAATCCAAGTGACATACCCCCCACCTAAAGGATGACGGAGCAAAACACACACCGGCCACTACCACCAAAAGGATGATAGGACAAACACTATCACACAATCTGACACCAATCCAAGTGACAGACCCCCCACCAAAAGGATGATGGAGCGAAACACACACCGGCCACTACCACCAAAAGGATGATAGGACAAACACTATCGCACTATCTGACACCAATCCAAGTGACAGACCCCCCACCAAAAGGATGGCGGAGCGAAACACACACCGGCCACTACCACCAAAAGGATGATAGGACAAACACTATCGCACAATCTGACACCAATCCAAGTGACAGACCCCCCACCAAAAGGATGACGGAGCGAAACACACACCGGCCACTACCACCAAAAGGATGATAAGACAAACACTATTGCACAATCTAATACCAATCCAAGTGACAGACTCCCACCAAATGGATGACGGAGTGAAACACACACCGGCCACTACCACCAAAAGGATGATAGGACAAACACCATTGCATAATCTGACACCAATCCAAGTGACAGACCCCCCACCAAAAGGATGACGGAGCGAAACACACACCGACCACTACCACCAAAAGGATGATAGGACAAACACTATCGCACAATCTGACACAAATCAAAGTGACAGACCCCCCACCAAAAGGATGACGGAGCGAAACACACACCGGCCACTACCACCAAAAGGATGATAGGACAAACACCATCGCACAATCTGACACCAATCCAAGTGACAGACCCCCCACCAAAAGGATGACGGAGCGAAACACACACCGGCCACCACCACCAAAAGGATGATAGGACAAACACTATCGCACAATTTGACACCAATCCAAGTGACAGACCCCCCACCAAAAGGATGATAGAGCGAAACACACACTGGCCACTACCACCAAAAGGATGATAGGACAAACACTATCGCACAATCTGACACCAATCCAAGTGACAGACCCCCCACCAAAAGGATGACGGAGCGAAACACACACCGGCCACTACCACCAAAACGATGATAGGACAAACACTATCGCACAATCTGACACAAATCAAAGTGACAGACCCCCCACCAAAAGGATGACGGAGCGAAGCACACACCGGCCACTACCACCAAAAGGATGATAGGACAAACACTATCGCACAATCTGACACCAATCCAAGTGACAAACCCCCACCAAAAGGATGACGGAGCGAAACACACACCGGCCACTACCACCAAAAGGATGATAGGACAAACACTATCGCAAAATCTGACACAAATCCAAGTGACAGATCCCCCACCAAAAGGATGGCGGAGCGAAACTCAATTCGGCCACTACCACCAAAAGGATGATAGGACAAACACCATCGCACAATCTAACACCAATCAAATTGACAGACCCCCACCAAAAGGATGACAGAGCGAAACACACACCGCCGACTACCACCAAAAGGATAATAGGACAAACACCATCGCACAATCAGACACCAATCAAAGTGACAGACCCCCCACTAAAAGGATGACGGAGTGAAACACACACCGGCCACTACCACCAAAAGGATGATAGGACAAACACCATCGCACAATCTGACACCAATCCAAGTGATAGACCCCCCACCAAAAGGATGACGGAGCGAAACACACACCGGCCACTACCACCAAAATGATGATAGGACAAACACTATCGCACAATCTGACACCAATCCAAGTGACAGACCCCCCACCAAAAGGATGACGGAGTGAAACACACACCGGCCACTACCACCAAAAGGATGATAAGACAAACACTATCGCACAATATGATACCAATCCATGTGACAGACCCCCCCACCAAAAGGATGACGGAGTGAAACACACACCGGCCACTACCACCAAAAGGATGATAGGACAAACACCATCGCACAATCTGACACCAATCAAAGTGACAGACCCCCCACCAAAAGGATGATGGAGCGAAACACACACCGGTCACTACCACCAAAAAGATGATAGGACAAACACCATCGCACAATCTGACACCAATCCAAGTGACAGACCCCCCACCAAAAGGATGACGGAGCGAAACACACACCGGCCACTACCACCAAAAGGATGATAGGACAAACACTATCGCACAATCTGACACCAATTCAAGTGACAGACCCCCCACCAAAAGGATGACGGAGCGAAACACACACCGGCCACTACCACCAAAAGGATGATAAGACAAACACTATCGCACAATCTGATAACAATCCAAGTGACAGACCCCCACCAAAAGGATGACGGAGTGAAACATACACCGGCCACTACCACCAAAAGGATGATAAGACAAACACTATCGCACAATATGATACCAATCATTGTGACAGACCCCCCACCAAAAGGATGACGTAGTGAAACACACACCGGCCACTACCACCAAAAGGATGATAGGACAAACACCATCGCACAATCTAACACCAATCAAAGTGACAGACCCCCCACCAAAAGGATGATGGAGCGAAACACACACCGGTCACTACCACCAAAAAGATGATAGGACAAACACCATCGCACAATCTGACACCAATCCAAGTGACAGACCCCCCACCAAAAGGATGACGGAGCGAAACACACACCGGCCACTACCACCAAAAGGATGATAGGACAAACACTATCGCACAATCTGACACCAATCCAAGTGACAGACCCCCCGCCAAAAAGATGACGGAGCGAAACACACACCGGCCACTACCACCAAAAGGATGATAAGACAAACACTATCGCACAATCTGATAACAATCCAAGTGACAGACCCCCACCAAAAGGATGACGGAGTGAAACACACACCGGCCACTACCACCAAAAGGATGATAGGACAAACACTATCGCACAATCTGACACCAATCCAAGTGATAGACCCCCCACCAAAAGGATGACGGAGCGAAACACACAACAGCCACTACCACCAAAAGGATGATAGGACAAACACTATCGCACAATCTGACTCCAATCCAAGTGACAGACCCCCCACCAAAAGGATGACGGAGCGAAACACACACCGACCGCTACCACCAAAAGGATGATAGGACAAACACTATCGCACAATCTGACACAAATCCAAGTGACAGACCCCCACCAAAAGGATGACGGAGCGAAACACACACCGGCCACTACCACCAAAAGGATGATAGGACAAATACTATCACAAAATCTGACACAAATCCAAGTGACAGATCCCCCACCAAAAGGATGACGGAGCGAAACACACACCGGCCACTACCACCAAAAGGATGATAGGACAAACACTATCGCACAATCTGACACAAATCCAAGTGACAGACCCCTCCCCAAAAGGATGACGGAGCGAAACACACACCGACCACTACCACCAAAAGGATGATAAGACAAACACTATCGCATAATCTGATACCAATCCAAGTGACATACCCCCCACCTAAAGGATGACAGAGCGAAACACACACCGGCCACTACCACCAAAAGGATGATAGGACAAACACTATCGCACAATCTGACACCAATCCAAGTGACAGACCCCCCACCAAAAGGATGATGGAGCGAAACACACACCGACCACTACCACCAAAAGGATGATAGGACAAACACTATCGCACTATCTGACACCAATCCAAGTGACAGACCCCCCACCAAAAGGATGACAGAGCGAAACACACACCGCCGACTACCACCAAAAGGATAATAGGACAAACACCATCGCACAATCAGACACCAATCAAAGTGACAGACCCCCCACTAAAAGGATGACGGAGTGAAACACACACCGGCCACTACCACCAAAAGGATGATAGGACAAACACCATCGCACAATCTGACACCAATCCAAGTGATAGACCCCCCACCAAAAGGATGACGGAGCGAAACACACACCGGCCACTACCACCAAAATGATGATAGGACAAACACTATCGCACAATCTGACACCAATCCAAGTGACAGACCCCCCACCAAAAGGATGACGGAGTGAAACACACACCGGCCACTACCACCAAAAGGATGATAAGACAAACACTATCGCACAATATGATACCAATCCATGTGACAGACCCCCCACCAAAAGGATGACGGAGTGAAACACACACCGGCCACTACCACCAAAAGGATGATAGGACAAACACCATCGCACAATCTGACACCAATCAAAGTGACAGACCCCCCACCAAAAGGATGATGGAGCGAAACACACACCGGTCACTACCACCAAAAAGATGATAGGACAAACACCATCGCAAAATCTGACACCAATCCAAGTGACAGACCCCCCACCAAAAGGATGACGGAGCGAAACACACACCGGCCACTACCACCAAAAGGATGATAGGACAAACACTATCGCACAATCTGACACCAATCCAAGTGACAGACCCCCCACCAAAAGGATGACGGAGCGAAACACACACCGGCCACTACCACCAAAAGGATGATAAGACAAATACTATCGCACAATCTGATAACAATCCAAGTGACAGACCCCCACCAAAAGGATGACGGAGTGAAACACACACCGGCCACTACCACCAAAAGGATGATAAGACAAACACTATCGCACAATATGATACCAATCATTGTGACAGACCCCCCACCAAAAGGATGACGTAGTGAAACACACACCGGCCACTACCACCAAAAGGATGATAGGACAAACACCATCGCACAATCTAACACCAATCAAAGTGACAGACCCCCCACCAAAAGGATGATGGAGCGAAACACACACCGGTCACTACCACCAAAAAGATGATAGGACAAACACCATCGCACAATCTGACACCAATCCAAGTGACAGACCCCCCACCAAAAGTATGACGGAGCGAAACACACACCGGCCACTACCACCAAAAGGATGATAGGACAAACACTATCGCACAATCTGACACCAATCCAAGTGACAGACCCCCCACCAAAAAGATGACGGAGCGAAACACACACCGGCCACTACCACCAAAAGGATGATAAGACAAACACTATCGCACAATCTGATAACAATCCAAGTGACAGACCCCCACCAAAAGGATGACGGAGTGAAACACACACCGGCCACTACCACCAAAAGGATGATAAGACAAACACTATCGCACAATATGATACCAATCATTGTGACAGACCCCCCACCAAAAGGATGACGTAGTGAAACACACACCGGCCACTACCACCAAAAGGATGATAGGACAAACACCATCGCACAATCTGACACCAATCAAAGTGACAGACCCCCCACCAAAAGGATGATGGAGCGAAACACACACCGGTCACTACCACCAAAAAGATGATAGGACAAACACCATCGCAAAATCTGACACCAATCCAAGTGACAGACCCCCCACCAAAAGGATGACGGAGCGAAACACACACCGGCCACTACCACCAAAAGGATGATAGGACAAACACTATCGCACAATCTGACACCAATCCAAGTGACAGACCCCCCACCAAAAGGATGACGGAGCGAAACACACACCGGCCACTACCACCAAAAGGATGATAAGACAAATACTATCGCACAATCTGATAACAATCCAAGTGACAGACCCCCACCAAAAGGATGACGGAGTGAAACACACACCGGCCACTACCACCAAAAGGATGATAAGACAAACACTATCGCACAATATGATACCAATCCAAGTGACATACCCCCCACCAAAAGGATGACAGAGCGAAACACACACCGGCCACTACCACCAAAAGGATGATAGGACAAACACCATCGCACAATCTAACACCAATCAAAGTGACAGACCCCCCCCCAAAAGGATGATGGAGCGAAACACACACCGGTCACTACCACCAAAAAGATGATAGGACAAACACCATCGCACAATCTGACACCAATCCAAGTGACAGACCCCCCACCAAAAGTATGACGGAGCGAAACACACACCGGCCACTACCACCAAAAGGATGATAGGACAAACACTATCGCACAATCTGACACCAATCCAAGTGACAGACCCCCCACCAAAAAGATGACGGAGCGAAACACACACCGGCCACTACCACCAAAAGGATGATAAGACAAACACTATCGCACAATCTGATAACAATCCAAGTGACAGACCCCCACCAAAAGGATGACGGAGTGAAACACACACCGGCCACTACCACCAAAAGGATGATAGGACAAACACTATCGCACAATCTGACACCAATCCAAGTGATAGACCCCCCACCAAAAGGATGACGGAGCGAAACACACAACAGCCACTACCACCAAAAGGATGATAGGACAAACACTATCGCACAATCTGACTCCAATCCAAGTGACAGATCCCCCACCAAAAGGATGACGGAGCGAAACACACACCGACCACTACCACCAAAAGGATGATAGGACAAATACTATCACAAAATCTGACACAAATCCAAGTGACAGATCCCCCACCAAAAGGATGACGGAGCGAAACACACACCGGCCACTACCACCAAAAGGATGATAGGACAAACACTATCGCACAATCTGACACAAATCCAAGTGACAGACCCCTCCCCAAAAGGATGACGGAGCGAAACACACACCGACCACTACCACCAAAAGGATGATAAGACAAACACTATCGCATAATCTGATACCAATCCAAGTGACATACCCCCCACCTAAAGGATGACAGAGCGAAACACAAACCGGCCACTACCACCAAAAGGATGATAGGACAAACACTATCGCACAATCTGACACCAATCCAAGTGACAGACCCCCCACCAAAAGGATGATGGAGCGAAACACACACCGACCACTACCACCAAAAGGATGATAGGACAAACACTATCGCACTATCTGACACCAATCCAAGTGACAGACCCCCCACCAAAAGGATGACAGAGCGAAACACACACCGCCGACTACCACCAAAAGGATAATAGGACAAACACCATCGCACAATCAGACACCAATCAAAGTGACAGACCCCCCACTAAAAGGATGACGGAGTGAAACACACACCGGCCACTACCACCAAAAGGATGATAGGGCAAACACCATCGCACAATCTGACACCAATCCAAGTGATAGACCCCCCACCAAAAGGATGACGGAGCGAAACACACACCGGCCACTACCACCAAAATGATGATAGGACAAACACTATCGCACAATCTGACACCAATCCACGTGACAGACCCCCCACCAAAAGGATGACGGAGTGAAACACACACCGGCCACTACCACCAAAAGGATGATAAGACAAACACTATCGCACAATATGATACCAATCCATGTGACAGACCCCCCACCAAAAGGATGACGGAGTGAAACACACACCGGCCACTACCACCAAAAGGATGATAGGACAAACACCATCGCACAATCTGACACCAATCAAAGTGACAGACCCCCCACCAAAAGGATGATGGAGCGAAACACACATCGGTCACTACCACCAAAAAGATGATAGGACAAACACCATCGCACAATCTGACACCAATCCAAGTGACAGACCCCCCACCAAAAGGATGACGGAGCGAAACACACACCGGCCACTACCACCAAAAGGATGATAGGACAAACACTATCGCACAATCTGACACCAATCCAAGTGACAGACCCCCCACCAAAAGGATGACGGAGCGAAACACACACCGGCCACTACCACCAAAAGGATGATAAGACAAATACTATCGCACAATCTGATAACAATCCAAGTGACAGACCCCCACCAAAAGGATGACGGAGTGAAACACACACCGGCCACTACCACCAAAAGGATGATAAGACAAACACTATCGCACAATATGATACCAATCATTGTGACAGACCCCCCACCAAAAGGATGACGTAGTGAAACACACACCGGCCACTACCACCAAAAGGATGATAGGACAAACACCATCGCACAATCTAACACCAATCAAAGTGACAGACCCCCCACCAAAAGGATGATGGAGCGAAACACACACCGGTCACTACCACCAAAAAGATGATAGGACAAACACCATCGCACAATCTGAAACCAATCCAAGTGACAGACCCCCCACCAAAAGTATGACGGAGCGAAACACACACCGGCCACTACCACCAAAAGGATGATAGGACAAACACTATCGCACAATCTGACACCAATCCAAGTGACAGACCCCCCACCAAAAAGATGACGGAGCGAAACACACACCGGCCACTACCACCAAAAGGATGATAAGACAAACACTATCGCACAATCTGATAACAATCCAAGTGACAGACCCCCACCAAAAGGATGACGGAGTGAAACACACACCGGCCGCTACCACCAAAAGGATGATAGGACAAACACTATCGCACAATCTGACACCAATCCAAGTGATAGACCCCCCACCAAAAGGATGACGGAGCGAAACACACAATAGCCACTACCACCAAAAGGATGATAGGACAAACACTATCGCACAATCTGACTCCAATCCAAGTGACAGATCCCCCACCAAAAGGATGACGGAGCGAAACACACACCGACCACTACCACCAAAAGGATGATAGGACAAACACTATCGCACAATCTGACACAAATCCAAGTGACAGACCCCCACCAAAAGGATGACGGAGCGAAACACACACCGGCCACTACCACCAAAAGGATGATAGGACAAATACTATCACAAAATCTGACACAAATCCAAGTGACAGATCCCCCACCAAAAGGATGACGGAGCGAAACACACACCGGCCACTACCACCAAAAGGATGATAGGACAAACACTATCGCACAATCTGACACAAATCCAAGTGACAGACCCCTCCCCAAAAGGATGACGGAGCGAAACACACACCGACCACTACCACCAAAAGGATGATAAGACAAACACTATCGCATAATCTGATACCAATCCAAGTGACATACCCCCCACCTAAAGGATGACAGAGCGAAACACACACCGGCCACTACCAGCAAAAGGATGATAGGACAAACACTATCGCACAATCTGACACCAATCCAAGTGACAGACCCCCCACCAAAAGGATGATGGAGCGAAACACACACCGACCACTACCACCAAAAGGATGATAGGACAAACACTATCGCACTATCTGACACCAATCCAAGTGACAGACCCCCCACCAAAAGGATGACGGAGCGAAACACACACCGGCCACTACCACCAAAAGAATGATAGGACAAACACCATCGCACAATCAGACACCAATCAAAGTGACAGACCCCCCACTAAAAGGATGACGGAGCGAAACACACACCGGCCACTACCACCAAAAGGATGATAGGACAAACACCATCGCACAATCAGACACCAATCAATGTGACAGACCCCCCACCAAAAGGATGATGGAGCGAAACACACACCGGCCACTACCACCAAAAGGATGATAGGACAAACACCATCGCATAATCTGACACCAATCCAAGTGACAGACCCCCCACCAAAAGGATGACAGAGCGAAACACACATCGGCCACTACCACCAAAAGGATGATAGGACAAACACTATCGCACAATCTGACACAAATCAAAGTGACAGACCCCCCACCAAAAGGATGACGGAGCGAAACACACACCGGCCACTACCACCAAAAGGATGATAGGACAAACACCATCGCACAATCTGACACCAATCCAAGTGACAGACCCCCCACCAAAAGGATGACAGAGCGAAACACACACCGGCCACCACCACCAAAAGGATGTTAGGACAAACACTATCGCACAATTTGACACCAATCCAAGTGACAGACCCCCCACCAAAAGGATGATGGAGCGAAACACACACCGGCCACTACCACCAAAAGGATGATAGGACAAACACTATCGCACAATCTGACACCAATCCAAGTGACAGACCCCCCACCAAAAGGATGATGGAGCGAAACACACACCGGCCACTACCACCAAAAGGATGATAGGAAAAACACTATCGCACAATCTGACACAAATCAAAGTGACAGACCCCCCACCAAAAGGATGACGGAGCGAAACACACACCGGCCACTACCACCAAAAGGATGATAGGACAAACACTATCGCACAATCTGACACCAATCCAAGTGACAAACCCCCACCAAAAGGATGACGGAGCGAAACACACACCGGCCACTACCACCAAAAGGATGATAGGACAAACACTATCGCAAAATCTGACACAAATCCAAGTGACAGATCCCCCACCAAAAGGATGGCGGAGCGAAACTCAATTCGGCCACTACCACCAAAAGGATGATAGGACAAACACCATCGCACAATCTAACACCAATCAGATTGACAGACCCCCACCAAAAGGATGACAGAGCGAAACACACACCGCCGACTACCACCAAAAGGATGATAGGACAAACACCATCGCACAATCAGACACCAATCAAAGTGACAGACCCCCTACTAAAAGGATGACGGAGCGAAACACACACCGACCACTACCACCAAAAGGATGATAGGACAAACACCATCGCACAATCTGACACCAATCCAAGTGACAGACCCCCCACCAAAAGGATGACGGAGCGAAACACACACCGGCCACTACCACCAAAAGGATGATAGGACAAACACTACCGCACAATCTGACACCAATCCAAGTGACAGACCCCCCACCAAAAGGATGACGTAGTGAAACACACACCGGCCACTACCACCAAAAGGATGATAAGACAAACACTATCGCACAATATGATACCAATCCATGTGACAGACCCCCCACCTAAAGGATGACGGAGCGAAACACACACCGACCACTACCACCAAAAGGATGATAGGACAAACACTATCGCACAATCTGACACCAATCCAAGTGACAGACCCCCCACCAAAAGGATGATGGAGCGAAACACACACCGGCCACTACCACCAAAAGGATGATAGGACAAACACTATCGCACAATCTGACACCAATCCAAGTGACAGACCCCCCACCAAAAGGATGACGGAGCGAAACACACACCGACCACTACCACCAAAAGGATGATAGGACAAACACTATCGCACAATCTGACACCAATCCAAGTGACAGACCCCCCACCAAAAGGATGACGGAGCGAAACACACACCGGCCACTACCACCAAAAGGATGATAAGACAAACACTATCGCACAATCTGATACCAATCCAAGTGACAGACCCCCACCAAAAGGATGACGGAGTGAAACACACACCGGCCACTACCACCAAAAGGATGATAGGACAAACACTATCGCACAATCTGACACTAATCCAAGTGACAGACCCCCCACCGAAAGGATGACGGAGCGAAACACACACCGGCCACTACCACCAAAAGGATGATAGGACAAACACTATCGCACAATCTGACACAAATCCAAGTGACAGACCCCTCCCCAAAAGGATGACGGAGCGAAACACACACTGGCCACTACCACCAAAAGGATGATAAGACAAACACTATCGCATAATCTGATACCAATCCAAGTGACAGACCCCCCACCTAAAGGATGACAGAGCAAAACACACACCGGCCACTACCACCAAAAGGATGATAGGACAAACACTATCGCACAATCTGACACCAATCCAAGTGACAGACCCCCCACCAAAAGGATGATGGAGCGAAACACACACCGGCCACTACCACCAAAAGGATGATAGGACAAACACTATCGCACTATCTGACACCAATCCAAGTGACAGACCCCCCACCAAAAGGATGACGGAGTGAAACACACACCGGCCACTACCACCAAAAGAATGATAGGACAAACACCATCGCACAATCAGACACCAATCAAAGTGACAGACCCCCCACCAAAAGGATGATGGAGCGAAACACACACCGGTCACTACCACCAAAAAGATGATAGGACAAACACCATCGCACAATCTGACACCAATCCAAGTGACAGACCCCCCACCAAAAGGATGACGGAGCGAAACACACACCGGCCACTACCACCAAAAGGAAGATAGGACAAACACTATCGCACAATCTGACACCAATCCAAGTGACAGACCCCCCACCAAAAGGATGACGGAGCGAAACACACACCGGCCACTACCACTAAAAGGATGATAAGACAAACACTATCGCACAATCTGATACCAATCCAAGTGACACACCCCCACACAAAGGATGACGGAGTGAAACACACACCGGCCACTACCACCAAAAGGATGATAGGACAAACACTATCGCACAATCTGACACCAATCCAAGTGATAGACCCCCCACCAAAAGGATGACGGAGCGAAACACACACCGGCCACTAAAACCAAAAGGATGATAGGACAAACACTATCGCACAATCTGACTCCAATCCAAGTGACAGACCCCCCACCAAAAGGATGACGGAGCGAAACACACACCGGCCACTACCACCAAAAGGTAATAGGACAAACACTATCGCACAATCTGACACAAATCCAAGTGACAGACCCCTCACCAAAAGGATGACGGAGCGAAACACACACCGGACACTACCACCAAAAGGATGATAAGACAAACACTATCGCATAATTTGATACCAATCCAAGTGACAGACCCCCCACCTAAAGGATGACGGAGCGAAACACACACCGGCCACTACCACCAAAAGGATGATAGGACAAACACTATCGCACAATCTGACACCAATCCAAGTGACAGACCCCCCACCAAAAGGATGATGGAACGAAACACACACCGGCCACTACCACCAAAAGGATGATAGGACAAACACTATCGTACAATCTGACACCAATCCAAGTGACAGACCCCCCACCAAAAGGATGACGGAGCGAAACACACACCGGCCACTACCACCAAAAGGATGATAGGACAAACACTATCGCACAATCTAACACCAATCCAAGTGACAGACCCCCCACCAAAAGGATGACGGAGCGAAACACACACCGGCCACTACCACCAAAAGGATGATAAGACAAACACTATCGCACAATCTGATACCAATCCAAGTGACAGACCCCCACCAAAAGGATGATGGAGTGAAACACACATCGGCCACTACCACCAAAAGGATGATAAGACAAACACTATCGCACAATCTGACACCAATCCAAGTGACAGACCCCCCACCAAAAGGATGACAGAGCGAAACACACACCGGCCACTACCACCAAAAGGATGATAGGACAAACACTATCGCACAATCTGACATAAATCCAAGTGACAGACCCCTCCCCAAAAGGATGACGGAGTGAAACACACACCGGCCACTACCACCAAAAGGATGATAAGACAAACACTATCGCATAATCTGATACCAATCCAAGTGACAGACCCCCCACCTAAAGGATGACGGAGCGAAACACACATCGGCCACTACCACCAAAAGGATGATAGGACAAACACTATCGCACAATCTGACACCAATCCAAGTGACAGGCCCCCCACCAAAAGGATGATGGAGCGAAACACACACCGGCCACTACCACCAAAAGGATGATAGGACAAACACTATCGCACTATCTGACACCAATCCAAGTGACAGACCACCCACCAAAAGGATGACGGAGCGAAACACACACCGGCCACTACCACCAAAAGAATGATAGGACAAACACCATCGCACAATCAGACACCAATCAAAGTGACAGACCTCCCACTAAAAGGATGACGGAGCGAAACACACACCGGCCACTACCACCAAAAGGATGATAGGACAAACACCATCGCACAATCAGACACCAATCAATGTGACAGACCCCCAACCAAAAGGATGATGGAGCGAAACACACACCGGCCACTACCACCAAAAGGATGATAGGACAAATACCCTCGCACAATATGACACCAATCCAAGTGACAGACCCCCCACCAAAAGGATGACGGAGCGAAACACACACCGGCCACTACCACCAAAAGGATGATAGGACAAACACTATCGCACAATCTGACACCAATCCAAGTGACAGACCCCCCACCAAAAGGATGACGGAGCGAAACACACACCGGCCACTACCACCAAAAGGATGATAAGACAAACACTATTGCACAATCTAATACCAATCCAAGTGACAGACTCCCACCAAATGGATGACGGAGTGAAACACACACCGGCCACTACCACCAAAAGGATGATAGGACAAACACTATCGCACAATCTGACACCAATCCAAGTGACAGACCCCCCACCAAAAGGATGACGGAGTGAAACACACACCGGACACTACCACCAAAAGGATGATAGGACAAACACTATCGCACAATCTGACACAAATCCAAGTGACAGACCCCTCCCCAAAAGGATGACGGAGCGAAACACACACCGGCCACTACCACCAAAAGGATGATAAGACAAACATTATCGCATAATCTTACACCAATCCAAGTGACAGACCCCCCACCTAGAGGATGACGGAGCGAAACACACACCGGCCACTACCACCAAAAGGATGATAGGACAAACACCATCGCACAATCTGACACCAATCCAAGTGACAAACCCCCCACCAAAAGGATGATGGAGCGAAACACACACTGACCATTACCACCAAAAGGATGATAGGACAAACACTATCGCACTATCTGACACCAATCCAAGTGACAGACCCCCCACCAAAAGGATGACGGAGCGAAACACACACCGGCCACTACAACCAAAAGGATGATAGGACAAACACTATCGCACAACCTGACACCAATCCAAGTGACAGACCCCCCACCAAAAGGATGACGGAGCGAAACACACACCGGCCACTACCACCAAAAGGATGATAAGACAAACACTATCGCACAATCTGATACCAATCCAAGTGACAGACCCCCACCAAAAGGATGATGGAGTGAAACACACACCGGCCACTACCACCAAAAGGATGATAAGACAAACACTATCGCACAATCTGACACCAATCCAAGTGACAGACCCCCCACCAAAAGGATGACAGAGCGAAACACACACCGGCCACTACCACCAAAAGGATGATAGGACAAACACTATCGCACAATCTGACATAAATCCAAGTGACAGACCCCTCCCCAAAAGGATGACGGAGTGAAATACACACCGGCCACTACCACCAAAAGGATGATAAGACAAACACTATCGCATAATCTGATACCAATCCAAGTGACAGACCCCCCACCTAAAGGATGACGGAGCGAAACACACATCGGCCACTACCACCAAAAGGATGATAGGACAAACACTATCGCACAATCTGACACCAATCCAAGTGACAGGCCCCCCACCAAAAGGATGATGGAGCGAAACACACACCGGCCACTACCACCAAAAGGATGATAGGACAAACACTATCGCACTATCTGACACCAATCCAAGTGACAGACCACCCACCAAAAGGATGACGGAGCGAAACACACACCGGCCACTACCACCAAAAGAATGATAGGACAAACACCATCGCACAATCAGACACCAATCAAAGTGACAGACCTCCCACTAAAAGGATGACGGAGCGAAACACACACCGGCCACTACCACCAAAAGGATGATAGGACAAACACCATCGCACAATCAGACACCAATCAATGTGACAGACCCCCAACCAAAAGGATGATGGAGCGAAACACACACCGGCCACTACCACCAAAAGGATGATAGGACAAATACCCTCGCACAATACGACACCAATCCAAGTGACAGACCCCCCACCAAAAGGATGACGGAGCGAAATACACACCGGCCACTACCACCAAAAGGATGATAGGACAAACACTATCGCACAATCTGACACCAATCCAAGTGACAGACCCCCCACCAAAAGGATGACGGAGCGAAACACACACCGGCAACTACCACCAAAAGGATGATAAGACAAACACTATTGCACAATCTAATACCAATCCAAGTGACAGACTCCCACCAAATGGATGACGGAGTGAAACACACACCGGCCACTACCACCAAAAGGATGATAGGACAAACACTATCGCACAATCTGACACCAATCCAAGTGACAGACCCCCCACCAAAAGGATGACGGAGTGAAACACACACCGGACACTACCACCAAAAGGATGATAGGACAAACACTATCGCACAATCTGACACAAATCCAAGTGACAGACCCCTCCCCAAAAGGATGACGGAGCGAAACACACACCGGCCACTACCACCAAAAGGATGATAAGACAAACATTATCGCATAATCTTACACCAATCCAAGTGACAGACCCCCCACCTAGAGGATGACGGAGCGAAACACACACCGGCCACTACCACCAAAAGGATGATAGGACAAACACCATCGCACAATCTGACACCAATCCAAGTGACAAACCCCCCACCAAAAGGATGATGGAGCGAAACACACACTGACCACTACCACCAAAAGGATGATAGGACAAACACTATCGCACTATCTGACACCAATCCAAGTGACAGACCCCCCACCAAAAGGATGACGGAGGGAAACACACACCGGCCACTACAACCAAAAGGATGATAGGACAAACACTATCGCACAACCTGACACCAATCCAAGTGACAGACCCCCCACCAAAAGGATGACGGAGCGAAACACACACCGCCCACTACCACCAAAAGGATGATAAGACAAACACTATCGCACAATCTGATACCAATCCAAGTGACAGACCCCCACCAAAAGGATGACGGAGTGAAACACACACCGGCCACTACCACCAAAAGGATGATAGGACAAACACTATCGCACAATCTGACACCAATCCAAGTGAAAGACCCCCCACCAAAAGGATGACGGAGCGAAACACACACCGGCCACTACCACCAAAAGGATGATAGGACAAACACTATCGCACAATCTGACACAAATCCAAGTGACAGACCCCTCCCCAAAAGGATGACGGAGCAAAACACACACCGGCCACTACCACCAAAAGGATGATAAGACAAACACTATCACATAATCTGATACCAATCCAAGTGACAGACCCCCCACCTAAAGGATGACAGAGCGAAACACACACCGGCCACTACCACCAAAAGGATGATAGGACAAACACTATCGCACAATCTGACACCAATCCAAGTGACAGACCCCCCACCAAAAGGATGATGGAGCGAAACACACACCGGCCACTACCACCAAAAGGATGATAGGACAAACACTATCGCACTATCTGACACCAATCCAAGTGACAGACCCCCCACCAAAAGGATGACGGAGCGAAACACACACCGGCCACTACCACCAAAAGGATGATAGGACAAACACTATCGCACAATCTGACACAAATCCAAGTGACAGACCCCTCCCCAAAAGGATGACGGAGCGAAACACACACCGGCCACTACCACCAAAAGGATGATAAGACAAACACTATCGCATAATCTGATACCAATCCAAGTGACAGACCCCCCACCTAAAGGATGACAGAGCAAAACACACACCGGCCACTACCACCAAAAGGATGATAGGACAAACACTATCGCACAATCTGACACCAATCCAAGTGACAGACCCCCCACCAAAAGGATGATGGAGCGAAACACACACCGGCCACTACCACCAAAAGGATGATAGGACAAACACTATCGCACTATCTGACACCAATCCAAGTGACAGACCCCCCACCAAAAGAATGACGGAGTGAAACACACACCGGCCACTACCACCAAAAGAATGATAGGACAAACACCATCGCACAATCAGACACCAATCAAAGTGACAGACCCCCCACCAAAAGGACGATGGAGCGAAACACACACCGGTCACTACCACCAAAAAGATGATAGGACAAACACCATCGCACAATCTGACACCAATCCAAGTGACAGACCCCCCACCAAAAGGATGACGGAGCGAAACACACACCGGCCACTACCACCAAAAGGAAGATAGGACAAACACTATCGCACAATCTGACACCAATCCAAGTGACAGACCCCCCACCAAAAGGATGACGGAGCGAAACACACACCGGCCACTACCACTAAAAGGATGATAAGACAAACACTATCGCACAATCTGATACCAATCCAAGTGACAGACCCCCACCAAAAGGATGACGGAGTGAAACACACACCGGCCACTACCACCAAAAGGATGATAGGACAAACACTATCGCACAATCTGACACCAATCCAAGTGACAGACCCCCCACCAAAAGGATGACGGAGCGAAACACACACCGGCCACTACCACCAAAAGGATGATAGGACAAACACTATCGCACAATCTGACACAAATCCAAGTGACAGACCCCTCCCCAAAAGGATGACGGAGCAAAACACACACCGGCCACTACCACCAAAAGGATGATAAGACAAACACTATCACATAATCTGATACCAATCCAAGTGACAGACCCCCCACCTAAAGGATGACAGAGCGAAACACACACCGGCCACTACCACCAAAAGGATGATAGGACAAACACTATCGCACAATCTGACACCAATCCAAGTGACAGACCCCCCACCAAAAGGATGATGGAGCGAAACACACACCGGCCACTACCACCAAAAGGATGATAGGACAAACACTATCGCACTATCTGACACCAATCCAAGTGACAGACCCCCCACCAAAAGGATGACGGAGCGAAACACACACCGGCCACTACCACCAAAAGGATGATAGGACAAACACTATCGCACAATCTGACACAAATCCAAGTGACAGACCCCTCCCCAAAAGGATGACGGAGCGAAACACACACCGGCCACTACCACCAAAAGGATGATAAGACAAACACTATCGCATAATCTGATACCAATCCAAGTGACAGACCCCCCACCTAAAGGATGACAGAGCAAAACACACACCGGCCACTACCACCAAAAGGATGATAGGACAAACACTATCGCACAATCTGACACCAATCCAAGTGACAAACCCCCCACCAAAAGGATGATGGAGCGAAACACACACTGACCACTACCACCAAAAGGATGATAGGACAAACACTATCGCACTATCTGACACCAATCCAAGTGACAGACCCCCCACCAAAAGGATGACGGAGGGAAACACACACCGGCCACTACAACCAAAAGGATGATAGGACAAACACTATCGCACAACCTGACACCAATCCAAGTGACAGACCCCCCACCAAAAGGATGACGGAGCGAAACACACACCGCCCACTACCACCAAAAGGATGATAAGACAAACACTATCGCACAATCTGATACCAATCCAAGTGACAGACCCCCACCAAAAGGATGACGGAGTGAAACACACACCGGCCACTACCACCAAAAGGATGATAGGACAAACACTATCGCACAATCTGACACCAATCCAAGTGAAAGACCCCCCACCAAAAGGATGACGGAGCGAAACACACACCGGCCACTACCACCAAAAGGATGATAGGACAAACACTATCGCACAATCTGACACAAATCCAAGTGACAGACCCCTCCCCAAAAGGATGACGGAGCAAAACACACACCGGCCACTACCACCAAAAGGATGATAAGACAAACACTATCACATAATCTGATACCAATCCAAGTGACAGACCCCCCACCTAAAGGATGACAGAGCGAAACACACACCGGCCACTACCACCAAAAGGATGATAGGACAAACACTATCGCACAATCTGACACCAATCCAAGTGACAGACCCCCCACCAAAAGGATGATGGAGCGAAACACACACCGGCCACTACCACCAAAAGGATGATAGGACAAACACTATCGCACTATCTGACACCAATCCAAGTGACAGACCCCCCACCAAAAGGATGACGGAGCGAAACACACACCGGCCACTACCACCAAAAGGATGATAGGACAAACACTATCGCACAATCTGACACAAATCCAAGTGACAGACCCCTCCCCAAAAGGATGACGGAGCGAAACACACACCGGCCACTACCACCAAAAGGATGATAAGACAAACACTATCGCATAATCTGATACCAATCCAAGTGACAGACCCCCCACCTAAAGGATGACAGAGCAAAACACACACCGGCCACTACCACCAAAAGGATGATAGGACAAACACTATCGCACAATCTGACACCAATCCAAGTGACAGACCCCCCACCAAAAGGATGATGGAGCGAAACACACACCGGCCACTACCACCAAAAGGATGATAGGACAAACACTATCGCACTATCTGACACCAATCCAAGTGACAGACCCCCCACCAAAAGAATGACGGAGTGAAACACACACCGGCCACTACCACCAAAAGAATGATAGGACAAACACCATCGCACAATCAGACACCAATCAAAGTGACAGACCCCCCACCAAAAGGACGATGGAGCGAAACACACACCGGTCACTACCACCAAAAAGATGATAGGACAAACACCATCGCACAATCTGACACCAATCCAAGTGACAGACCCCCCACCAAAAGGATGACGGAGCGAAACACACACCGGCCACTACCACCAAAAGGAAGATAGGACAAACACTATCGCACAATCTGACACCAATCCAAGTGACAGACCCCCCACCAAAAGGATGACGGAGCGAAACACACACCGGCCACTACCACTAAAAGGATGATAAGACAAACACTATCGCACAATCTGATACCAATCCAAGTGACAGACCCCCACCAAAAGGATGACGGAGTGAAACACACACCGGCCACTACCACCAAAAGGATGATAGGACAAACACTATCGCACAATCTGACACCAATCCAAGTGACAGACCCCCCACCAAAAGGATGACGGAGCGAAACACACACCGGCCACTACCACCAAAAGGATGATAGGACAAACACTATCGCACAATCTGACACAAATCCAAGTGACAGACCCCTCCCCAAAAGGATGACGGAGCAAAACACACACCGGCCACTACCACCAAAAGGATGATAAGACAAACACTATCACATAATCTGATACCAATCCAAGTGACAGACCCCCCACCTAAAGGATGACAGAGCGAAACACACACCGGCCACTACCACCAAAAGGATGATAGGACAAACACTATCGCACAATCTGACACCAATCCAAGTGACAGACCCCCCACCAAAAGGATGATGGAGCGAAACACACACCGGCCACTACCACCAAAAGGATGATAGGACAAACACTATCGCACTATCTGACACCAATCCAAGTGACAGACCCCCCACCAAAAGGATGACGGAGCGAAACACACACCGGCCACTACCACCAAAAGGATGATAGGACAAACACTATCGCACAATCTGACACAAATCCAAGTGACAGACCCCTCCCCAAAAGGATGACGGAGCGAAACACACACCGGCCACTACCACCAAAAGGATGATAAGACAAACACTATCGCATAATCTGATACCAATCCAAGTGACAGACCCCCCACCTAAAGGATGACAGAGCAAAACACACACCGGCCACTACCACCAAAAGGATGATAGGACAAACACTATCGCACAATCTGACACCAATCCAAGTGACAGACCCCCCACCAAAAGGATGATGGAGCGAAACACACACCGGCCACTACCACCAAAAGGATGATAGGACAAACACTATCGCACTATCTGACACCAATCCAAGTGACAGACCCCCCACCAAAAGGATGACGGAGTGAAACACACACCGGCCACTACCACCAAAAGAATGATAGGACAAACACCATCGCACAATCAGACACCAATCAAAGTGACAGACCCCCCACCAAAAGGATGATGGAGCGAAACACACACCGGTCACTACCACCAAAAAGATGATAGGACAAACACCATCGCACAATCTGACACCAATCCAAGTGACAGACCCCCCACCAAAAGGATGACGGAGCGAAACACACACCGGCCACTACCACCAAAAGGAAGATAGGACAAACACTATCGCACAATCTGACACCAATCCAAGTGACAGACCCCCCACCAAAAGGATGACGGAGCGAAACACACACCGGCCACTACCACTAAAAGGATGATAAGACAAACACTATCGCACAATCTGATACCAATCCAAGTGACAGACCCCCACCAAAAGGATGACGGAGTGAAACACACACCGGCCACTACCACCAA
The DNA here is from genome assembly GCA_963859935.3 of Lathyrus sativus. NCBI lineage: Eukaryota > Viridiplantae > Streptophyta > Magnoliopsida > Fabales > Fabaceae > Lathyrus > Lathyrus sativus. The sequence continues at coordinate 131,781 of CAWUDS030002741.1, forward strand.
AAGGATGATAGGACAAACACTATCGCACAATCTGACACCAATCCAAGTGATAGACCCCCCACCAAAAGGATGACGGAGCGAAACACACACCGGCCACTACAACCAAAAGGATGATAGGACAAACACTATCGCACAATCTGACTCCAATCCAAGTGACAGACCCCCCACCAAAAGGATGACGGAGCGAAACACACACCGGCCACTACCACCAAAAGGTAATAGGACAAACACTATCGCACAATCTGACACAAATCCAAGTGACAGACCCCTCACCAAAAGGATGACGGAGCGAAACACACACCGGACACTACCACCAAAAGGATGATAAGACAAACACTATCGCATAATTTGATACCAATCCAAGTGACAGACCCCCCACCTAAAGGATGACGGAGCGAAACACACACCGGCCACTACCACCAAAAGGATGATAGGACAAACACTATCGCACAATCTGACACCAATCCAAGTGACAGACCCCCCACCAAAAGGATGATGGAGCGAAACACACACCGGCCACTACCACCAAAAGGATGATAGGACAAACACTATCGCACAATCTGACACCAATCCAAGTGACAGACCCCCCACCAAAAGGATGACGGAGCGAAACACACACCGGCCACTACCACCAAAAGGATGATAGGACAAACACTATCGCACAATCTAACACCAATCCAAGTGACAGACCCCCCACCAAAAGGATGACGGAGCGAAACACACACCGGCCACTACCACCAAAAGGATGATAAGACAAACACTATCGCACAATCTGATACCAATCCAAGTGACAGACCCCCACCAAAAGGATGATGGAGTGAAACACACACCGGCCACTACCACCAAAAGGATGATAAGACAAACACTATCGCACAATCTGACACCAATCCAAGTGACAGACCCCCCACCAAAAGGATGACAGAGCGAAACACACACCGGCCACTACCACCAAAAGGATGATAGGACAAACACTATCGCACAATCTGACATAAATCCAAGTGACAGACCCCTCCCCAAAAGGATGACAGAGCGAAACACACACCGGCCACTACCACCAAAAGGATGATAAGACAAACACTATCGCATAATCTGATACCAATCCAAGTGACAGACCCCCCCACCTAAAGGATGATGGAGCGAAACACACATCGGCCACTACCACCAAAAGGATGATAGGACAAACACTATCGCACAATCTGACACCAATCCAAGTGACAGACCCCCCACCAAAAGGATGATGGAGCGAAACACACACCGACCACTACCACCAAAAGGATGATAGGACAAACACTATCGCACTATCTGACACCAATCCAAGTGACAGACCCCCCACCAAAAGGATGACGGAGCGAAACACACACCGGCCACTACCACCAAAAGTATGATAGGACAAACACCATCGCACAATCAGACACCAATCAAAGTGACAGACCCCCCACTAAAAGGATGACGGAGCGAAACACACACCGGCCACTACCACCAAAAGGATGATAGGACAAACACCATCGCACAATCAGACACCAATCAATGTGACAGACCCCCCACCAAAAGGATGATGGAGCGAAACACACACCGGCCACTACCACCAAAAGGATGATAGGACAAACACCCTCGCACAATCTGATACCAATCCAAGTGACAGACCCCCCACCAAAAGGATGACGGAGCGAAACACACACCGGCCACTACCACCAAAAGGATGATAGGACAAACACTATCGCACAATCTGACACCAATCCAAGTGACAGACCCCCCACCAAAAGGATGACGGAGCGAAACACACACCGGCCACTACCACCAAAAGGATGATAAGACAAACACTATTGCACAATCTAATACCAATCCAAGTGACAGACTCCCGCCAAATGGATGACGGAGTGAAACACACACCGGCCACTACCACCAAAAGGATGATAGGACAAACACTATCGCACAATCTGACACCAATCCAAGTGACAGACCCCCCACCAAAAGGATGACGGAGTGAAACACACACCGGCCACTACCACCAAAAGGATGATAGGACAAACACTATCGCACAATCTGACACAAATCCAAGTGACAGACCCCTCCCCAAAAGGATGACGGAGCGAAACACACACCGGCCACTACCACCAAAAGGATGATAAGACAAACATTATCGCATAATCTTATACCAATCCAAGTTACAGACCCCCCACCTAAAGGATGACGGAGCGAAACACACACCGGCCACTACCACCAAAAGGATGATAGGACAAACACTATCGCACAATCTGACACCAATCCAAGTGACAAACCCCCCACCAAAAGGATGATGGAGCGAAACACACACTGGCCACTACCACCAAAAGGATGATAGGACAAACACTATCGCACTATCTGACACCAATCCAAGTGATAGACCCCCCACCAAAAGGATGACGGAGCGAAACACACACCGGCCACTACAACCAAAAGGATGATAGGACAAACACTATCGCACAACCTGACACCAATCCAAGTGACAGACCCCCCACCAAAAGGATGACGGAGCGAAACACACACCGGCCACTACCACCAAAAGGATGATAAGACAAACACTATCGTACAATCTGATACCAATCCAAGTGACAGACCCCCACCAAAAGGATGACGGAGTGAAACACACACCGGCCACTACCACCAAAAGGATGATAGGACAAACACTATCGCACAATCTGACACCAATCCAAGTGACAGACCCCCCACCAAAAGGATGACGGAGCGAAACACACACCGGCCACTACCACCAAAAGGATGATAGGACAAACACTATCGCACAATCTGACACAAATCCAAGTGACAGACCCCTCCCCAAAAGGATGACGGAGCAAAACACACACCGGCCACTACCACCAAAAGGATGATAAGACAAACACTATCACATAATCTGATACCAATCCAAGTGACAGACCCCCCACCTAAAGGATGACAGAGCGAAACACACACCGGCCACTACCACCAAAAGGATGATAGGACAAACACTATCGCACAATCTGACACCAATCCAAGTGACAGATCCCCCACCAAAAGGATGATGGAGCGAAACACACACCGGCCACTACCACCAAAAGGATGATAGGACGAACACTATCGCACTATCTGACACCAATCCAAGTGACAGACCCCCCACCAAAAGGATGACGGAGTGAAACACACACCGGCCACTACCACCAAAAGAATGATAGGACAAACACCATCGCACAATCAGACACCAATCAAAGTGACAGACCCCCCACCAAAAGGATGATGGAGCGAAACACACACCGGTCACTACCACCAAAAAGATGATAGGACAAACACCATCGCACAATCTGACACCAATCCAAGTGACAGACCCCCCACCAAAAGGATGACGGAGCGAAACACACACCGGCCACTACCACCAAAAGGATGATAGGACAAACACTATCGCACAATCTGACACCAATCCAAGTGACAGACCCCCACCAAAAGGATGACGGAGTGAAACACACACCGGCCACTACCACCAAAAGGATGATAGGACAAACACTATCGCACAATCTGACACAAATCCAAGTGACAGAACCCCCACCAAAAGGATGACGGAGCGAAACACACACCGGCCACTACCACCAAAAGGATGATAGGACAAACACTATCGCACAATCTGACACAAATCCAAGTGACAGACCCCTCCCCAAAAGGATGACGGAGCAAAACACACACCGGCCACTACCACCAAAAGGATGATAAGACAAACACTATCACATAATCTGATACCAATCCAAGTGACAGACCCCCCACCTAAAGGATGACAGAGCGAAACACACACCGGCCACTACCACCAAAAGGATGATAGGACAAACACTATCGCACAATCTGACACCAATCCAAGTGACAGACCCCCCACCAAAAGGATGATGGAGCGAAACACACACCGACCACTACCACCAAAAGGATGATAGGACAAACACTATCGCACTATCTGACACCAATCCAAGTGACAGACCCCCCACCAAAAGGATGACGGAGCGAAACACACACCGGCCACTACCACCAAAAGTATGATAGGACAAACACCATCGCACAATCAGACACCAATCAAAGTGACAGACCCCCCACTAAAAGGATGACGGAGCGAAACACACACCGGCCACTACCACCAAAAGGATGATAGGACAAACACCATCGCACAATCAGACACCAATCAATGTGACAGACCCCCCACCAAAAGGATGATGGAGCGAAACACACACCGGCCACTACCACCAAAAGGATGATAGGACAAACACCCTCGCACAATCTGATACCAATCCAAGTGACAGACCCCCCACCAAAAGGATGACGGAGCGAAACACACACCGGCCACTACCACCAAAAGGATGATAGGACAAACACTATCGCACAATCTGACACCAATCCAAGTGACAGACCCCCCACCAAAAGGATGACGGAGCGAAACACACACCGGCCACTACCACCAAAAGGATGATAAGACAAACACTATTGCACAATCTAATACCAATCCAAGTGACAGACTCCCGCCAAATGGATGACGGAGTGAAACACACACCGGCCACTACCACCAAAAGGATGATAGGACAAACACTATCGCACAATCTGACACCAATCCAAGTGACAGACCCCCCACCAAAAGGATGACGGAGTGAAACACACACCGGCCACTACCACCAAAAGGATGATAGGACAAACACTATCGCACAATCTGACACAAATCCAAGTGACAGACCCCTCCCCAAAAGGATGACGGAGCGAAACACACACCGGCCACTACCACCAAAAGGATGATAAGACAAACATTATCGCATAATCTTATACCAATCCAAGTTACAGACCCCCCACCTAAAGGATGACGGAGCGAAACACACACCGGCCACTACCACCAAAAGGATGATAGGACAAACACTATCGCACAATCTGACACCAATCCAAGTGACAAACCCCCCACCAAAAGGATGATGGAGCGAAACACACACTGGCCACTACCACCAAAAGGATGATAGGACAAACACTATCGCACTATCTGACACCAATCCAAGTGATAGACCCCCCACCAAAAGGATGACGGAGCGAAACACACACCGGCCACTACAACCAAAAGGATGATAGGACAAACACTATCGCACAACCTGACACCAATCCAAGTGACAGACCCCCCACCAAAAGGATGACGGAGCGAAACACACACCGGCCACTACCACCAAAAGGATGATAAGACAAACACTATCGTACAATCTGATACCAATCCAAGTGACAGACCCCCACCAAAAGGATGACGGAGTGAAACACACACCGGCCACTACCACCAAAAGGATGATAGGACAAACACTATCGCACAATCTGACACCAATCCAAGTGACAGACCCCCCACCAAAAGGATGACGGAGCGAAACACACACCGGCCACTACCACCAAAAGGATGATAGGACAAACACTATCGCACAATCTGACACAAATCCAAGTGACAGACCCCTCCCCAAAAGGATGACGGAGCAAAACACACACCGGCCACTACCACCAAAAGGATGATAAGACAAACACTATCACATAATCTGATACCAATCCAAGTGACAGACCCCCCACCTAAAGGATGACAGAGCGAAACACACACCGGCCACTACCACCAAAAGGATGATAGGACAAACACTATCGCACAATCTGACACCAATCCAAGTGACAGATCCCCCACCAAAAGGATGATGGAGCGAAACACACACCGGCCACTACCACCAAAAGGATGATAGGACGAACACTATCGCACTATCTGACACCAATCCAAGTGACAGACCCCCCACCAAAAGGATGACGGAGTGAAACACACACCGGCCACTACCACCAAAAGAATGATAGGACAAACACCATCGCACAATCAGACACCAATCAAAGTGACAGACCCCCCACCAAAAGGATGATGGAGCGAAACACACACCGGTCACTACCACCAAAAAGATGATAGGACAAACACCATCGCACAATCTGACACCAATCCAAGTGACAGACCCCCCACCAAAAGGATGACGGAGCGAAACACACACCGGCCACTACCACCAAAAGGATGATAGGACAAACACTATCGCACAATCTGACACCAATCCAAGTGACAGACCCCCACCAAAAGGATGACGGAGTGAAACACACACCGGCCACTACCACCAAAAGGATGATAGGACAAACACTATCGCACAATCTGACACAAATCCAAGTGACAGAACCCCCACCAAAAGGATGACGGAGCGAAACACACACCGGCCACTACCACCAAAAGGATGATAGGACAAACACTATCGCACAATCTGACACAAATCCAAGTGACAGACCCCTCCCCAAAAGGATGACGGAGCAAAACACACACCGGCCACTACCACCAAAAGGATGATAAGACAAACACTATCACATAATCTGATACCAATCCAAGTGACAGACCCCCCACCTAAAGGATGACAGAGCGAAACACACACCGGCCACTACCACCAAAAGGATGATAGGACAAACACTATCGCACAATCTGACACCAATCCAAGTGACAGACCCCCCACCAAAAGGATGATGGAGCGAAACACACACCGGCCACTACCACCAAAAGGATGATAGGATAAACACTATCGCACTATCTGACACCAATCCAAGTGACAGACCCCCCACCAAAAGGATGACGGAGTGAAACACACACCGGCCACTACCACCAAAAGAATGATAGGACAAACACCATCGCACAATCAGACACCAATCAAAGTGACAGACCCCCCACCAAAAGGATGATGGAGCGAAACACACACCGGTCACTACCACCAAAAAGATGATAGGACAAACACCATCGCACAATCTGACACCAATCCAAGTGACAGACCCCCCACCAAAAGGATGACGGAGCGAAACACACACCGGCCACTACCACCAAAAGGATGATAGGACAAACACTATCGCACAATCTGACACCAATCCAAGTGACAGACCCCCCACCAAAAGGATGACGGAGCGAAACACACACCGGCCACTACCACCAAAAGGATGATAAGACAAACACTATCGCACAATCTGATACCAATCCAAGTGACAGACCCCCACCAAAAGGATGACGGAGTGAAACACACGCCGGCCACTACCACCAAAAGGATGATAGGACAAACACTATCGCACAATCTGACACCAATCAAGTTGATAGACCCCCCACCAAAAGGATGACGGAGCGAAACACACACCGGCCACTACCACCAAAAGGATGATAGGACAAACACTATCGCACAATCTGACACCAATCCAAGTGACAGACCCCCACCAAAAGGATGACGGAGTGAAACACACACCGACCACTACCACCAAAAGTATGATAGGACAAACACTATCGCACAATCTGACACCAATCCAAGTGACAGACCCCCCACCAAAAGGATGACAGAGCGAAACACACACCGGCCACTACCACCAAAAGGATGATAGGACAAACACTATCGCACAATCTGACACAAATCCAAGTGACAGACCCCTGCCCAAAAGGATGACGGAGCAAAACACACACCGGCCACTACCACCAAAAGGATGATAAGACAAACACTATCACATAATCTGATACCAATCCAAGTGACAGACCCCCCACCTAAAGGATGACAGAGCGAAACACACACCGGCCACTACCACCAAAAGGATGATAGGACAAACACTATCGCACAATCTGACACCAATCCAAGTGACAGACCCCCCACCAAAAGGATGATGGAGCGAAACACACACCGGCCACTACCACCAAAAGGATGATAGGATAAACACTATCGCACTATCTGACACCAATCCAAGTGACAGACCCCCCACCAAAAGGATGACGGAGTGAAACACACACCGGCCACTACCACCAAAAGAATGATAGGACAAACACCATCGCACAATCAGACACCAATCAAAGTGACAGACCCCCCACCAAAAGGATGATGGAGCGAAACACACACCGGTCACTACCACCAAAAAGATGATAGGACAAACACCATCGCACAATCTGACACCAATCCAAGTGACAGACCCCCCACCAAAAGGATGACGGAGCGAAACACACACCGGCCACTACCACCAAAAGGATGATAGGACAAACACTATCGCACAATCTGACACCAATCCAAGTGACAGACCCCCCACCAAAAGGATGACGGAGCGAAACACACACCGGCCACTACCACCAAAAGGATGATAAGACAAACACTATCGCACAATCTGATACCAATCCAAGTGACAGACCCCCACCAAAAGGATGACGGAGTGAAACACACACCGGCCACTACCACCAAAAGGATGATAGGACAAACACTATCGCACAATCTGACACCAATCAAGTTGATAGACCCCCCACCAAAAGGATGACGGAGCGAAACACACACCGGCCACTACCACCAAAAGGATGATAGGACAAACACTATCGCACAATCTGACACCAATCCAAGTGACAGACCCCCACCAAAAGGATGACGGAGTGAAACACACACCGACCACTACCACCAAAAGGATGATAGGACAAACACTATCGCACAATCTGACACCAATCCAAGTGACAGACCCCCCACCAAAAGGATGACAGAGCGAAACACACACCGGCCACTACCACCAAAAGGATGATAGGACAAACACTATCGCACAATCTGACACAAATCCAAGTGACAGACCCCTCCCCAAAAGGATGACGGAGCAAAACACACACCGGCCACTACCACCAAAAGGATGATAAGACAAACACTATCACATAATCTGATACCAATCCAAGTGACAGACCCCCCACCTAAAGGATGACAGAGCGAAACACACACCGGCCACTACCACCAAAAGGATGATAGGACAAACACTATCGCACAATCTGACACCAATCCAAGTGACAGACCCCCCACCAAAAGGATGATGGAGCGAAACACACACCGGCCACTACCACCAAAAGGATGATAGGACAAACACTATCGCACTATCTGACACCAATCCAAGTGACAGACCCCCCACCAAAAGGATGACAGAGTGAAACACACACCGGCCACTACCACCAAAAGAATGATAGGACAAACACCATCGCACAATCAGACACCAATCAAAGTGACAGACCCCCCACCAAAAGGATGATGGAGCGAAACACACACCAGTCACTACCACCAAAAAGATGATACGACAAACACCATCGCACAGTCTGACACCAATCCAAGTGACAGACCCCCCACCAAAAGGATGACGGAGCGAAACACACACCAGCCACTACCACCAAAAGGATGATAGGACAAACACTATCGCACAATCTGACACCAATCCAAGTGACAGACCCCCCACCAAAAGGATGACGGAGCGAAACACACACCGGCCACTACCACCAAAAGGATGATAAGACAAACACTATGGCACAATCTGATACCAATCCAAGTGACAGACCCCCACCAAAAGGATGACGGAGTGAAACACACACCGGCCACTACCACCAAAAGGATGATAGGACAAACACTATCGCACAATCTGACACCAATCCAAGTGATAGACCCCCCACCAAAAGGATGACAGAGCGAAACACACACCGGCCACTACCACCAAAAGGATGATAGGACAAACACTATCGCACAATCTGACTCCAATCCAAGTGACAGACCCACCACCAAAAGGATGACGGAGCGAAACACACACCGACCACTACCACCAAAAGGTAATAGGACAAACACTATCGCACAATCTGACACAAATCCAAGTGACAGACCCCTAACCAAAAGGATGACGGAGCGAAACACACACCGGCCACTACCACCAAAAGGATGATAAGACAAACACTATCGCATAATTTGATACCAATCCAAGTGACAGACCCCCCACCTAAAGGATGACGGAGCGAAACACACACCGGCCACTACCACCAAAAGGATGATAGGACAAACACTATCGCACAATCTGACACCAATCCAAGTGACAGACCCCGCACCAAAAGGATGATGGAGCGAAACACACACCGGCCACTACCACTAAAAGGATGATAGGACAAACACTATCGCACAATCTGACACCAATCCAAGTGACAGACCCCCCACCAAAAGGATGACGGAGCGAAACACACACCGGCCACTACCACCAAAAGGATGATAGGACAAACACTATCGTACAATCTGACACCAATCCAAGTGACAGACCCCCCACCAAAAGGATGACGGAGCGAAACACACACCGGCCACTACCACCAAAAGGATGATAAGACAAACACTATCGCACAATCTGATACCAATCCAAGTGACAGACCCCCACCAAAAGGATGATGGAGTGAAACACACACCGACCACTACCACCAAAAGGATGATAGGACAAACACTATCGCACAATCTGACACCAATCCAAGTGACAGACCCCCCACCAAAAGGATGACGGAGCGAAACACAGACCGGCCACTACCACCAAAAGGATGATAGGACAAACACTATCGCACAATCTGACACAAATCCAAGTGACAGACCCCTCCCCAAAAGGATGACGGAGCGAAACACACACCGGCCACTACCACCAAAAGGATGATAAGACAAACACTATCGCATAATCTGATACCAATACAAGTGACAGACCCCCCCACCTAAAGGATGACGGAGCGAAACACACACCGGCCACTACCACCAAAAGGATGATAGGACAAACACTATCGCATAATCTGACACCAATCCAAGTGACAGACCCCCCACCAAAAGGATGATGGAGCGAAACACACACCGGCCACTACCACCAAAAGGATGATAGGACAAACACTATCGCACTATCTGACACCAATCCAAGTGACAGACCCCCCACCAAAAGGATGACGGAGCGAAACACACACCGGCCACTACCACCAAAAGAATGATAGGACAAACACCATCGCACAATCAGACACCAATCAAAGTGACAGACCCCCCACCAAAAGGATGATGGAGCGAAACACACACCGGTCACTACCACCAAAAAGATGATAGGACAAACACCATCGCACAATCTGACACCAATCCAAGTGACAGACCCCCCACCAAAAGGATGACGGAGCGAAACACACACCGGCCACTACCACCAAAAGGATGATAGGACAAACACTATCGCACAATCTGACACCAATCCAAGTGACAGACCCCCCACCAAAAGGATGACGGAGCGAAACACACACCGGCCACTACCACCAAAAGGATGATAAGACAAACACTATCGCACAATCTGATACCAATCCAAGTGACAGACCCCCACCAAAAGGATGACGGAGTGAAACACACACCGGCCACTACCACCAAAAGGATGATAGGATAAACACTATCGCACAATCTGACACCAATCCAAGTGATAGACCCCCCACCAAAAGGATGACAGAGCGAAACACACACCGGCCACTACCACCAAAAGGATGATAGGACAAACACTATCGCACAATCTGACTCCAATCCAAGTGACAGACCCACCACCAAAAGGATGACGGAGCGAAACACACACCGACCACTACCACCAAAAGGTAATAGGACAAACACTATCGCACAATCTGACACAAATCCAAGTGACAGACCCCTAACCAAAAGGATGACGGAGCGAAACACACACCGGCCACTACCACCAAAAGGATGATAAGACAAACACTATCGCACAATTTGATACCAATCCAAGTGACAGACCCCCCACCTAAAGGATGACGGAGCGAAACACACACCGGCCACTACCACCAAAAGGATGATAGGACAAACACTATCGCACAATCTGACACCAATCCAAGTGACAGACCCCCCACCAAAAGGATGATGGAGCGAAACACACACCGGCCACTACCACTAAAAGGATGATAGGACAAACACTATCGCACAATCTGACACCAATCCAAGTGACAGACCCCCCACCAAAAGGATGACGGAGCGAAACACACACCGGCCACTACCACCAAAAGGATGATAGGACAAACACTATCGTACAATCTGACACCAATCCAAGTGACAGACCCCCCACCAAAAGGATGACGGAGCGAAACACACACCGGCCACTACCACCAAAAGGATGATAAGACAAACACTACCGCACAATCTGATACCAATCCAAGTGACAGACCCCCACCAAAAGGATGATGGAGTGAAACACACACCGGCCACTACCACCAAAAGGATGATAGGACAAACACTATCGCACAATCTGACACCAATCCAAGTGACAGACCCCCCACCAAAAGGATGACGGAGCGAAACACACACCGGCCACTACCACCAAAAGGATGATAGGACAAACACTATCGCACAATCTGACACCAATCCAAGTGACAGACCCCCCACCAAAAGGATGACGGAGCGAAACACACACCGGCCACTACCACCAAAAGGATGATAAGACAAACACTATCGCACAATCTGATACCAATCCAAGTGACAGGCCCCCACCAAAAGGATGACGGAGTGAAACACACACCGGCCACTACCACCAAAAGGATGATAGGACAAACACTATCGCACAATCTGACACCAATCCAAGTGATAGACCCCCCACCAAAAGGATGACAGAGCGAAACACACACCGGCCACTACCACCAAAAGGATGATAGGACAAACACTATCGCACAATCTGACTCCAATCCAAGTGACAGACCCACCACCAAAAGGATGACGGAGCGAAACACACACCGACCACTACCACCAAAAGGTAATAGGACAAACACTATCGCACAATCTGACACAAATCCAAGTGACAGACCCCTAACCAAAAGGATGACGGAGCGAAACACACACCGGCCACTACCACCAAAAGGATGATAAGACAAACACTATCGCATAATTTGATACCAATCCAAGTGACAGACCCCCCACCTAAAGGATGACGGAGCGAAACACACACCGGCCACTACCACCAAAAGGATGATAGGACAAACACTATCGCACAATCTGACACCAATCCAAGTGACAGACCCCCCACCAAAAGGATGATGGAGCGAAACACACACCGGCCACTACCACCAAAAGGATGATAGGACAAACACTATCGCACTATCTGACACCAATCCAAGTGACAGACCCCCCCACCCAAAGGATGACGGAGCGAAACACACACCGGCCACTACCACCAAAAGAATGATAGGACAAACACCATCGCACAATCAGACACCAATCAAAGTGACAGACCCCCCACTAAAAGGATGACGGAGCGAAACACACACCGGCCACTACCACCAAAAGGATGATAGGACAAACACCATCGCACAATCAGACACCAATCAATGTGACAGACCCCCCACCAAAAGGATGATGGAGCGAAACACACACCGGCCACTACCACCAAAAGGATGATAGGACAAACACCATCGCACAATCTGACACCAATCCAAGTGACAGACCCCCCACCAAAAGGATGACGAAGCGAAACACACACCGGCCACTACCACCAAAAGGATGATAGGACAAACACTATCGCACAATCTGACACCAATCCAAGTGATAGACCCCCCACCAAAAGGATGACGGAGCGAAACACACACCGGCCACTACCACCAAAAGGATGATAAGACAAACATTATCGCACAATCTGATACCAATCCAAGTGACAGACCCCCACCAAAAGGATGACGGAGTGAAACACACACCGGCCACTACCACCAAAAGGATGATAGGACAAACACTATCGCACAATCTGACACCAATCCAAGTGACAGACCCCCCCAAAAAAGATGATGGAGCGAAACACACACCGGCCACTACCACCAAAAGGATGATAGGACAAACACTATCGAACAATCTGACACAAATCCAAGTGACAGACCCCTCCCCAAAAGGATGACGGAGCGAAACACACACCGGCCACTACCACCAAAAGGATGATAAGACAAACACTATCGCATAATCTGATACCAATCCAAGTGACAGACCCCCCACCTAAAGGATGACGGAGCGAAACACACACCGGCCACTACCACCAAAAGGATGATAGGACAAACACTATCGCACAATCTGACACCAATCCAAGTGACAGACCCCCCACCAAAAGGATGATGGAGCGAAACGCACACCGGCCACTACCACCAAAAGGATGATAGGACAAACACTATCGCACTATCTGACACCAATCAAAGTGACAGACCCCCCACTAAAAGGATGCGGAGCGAAACACACACCGCCACTACCACCAAAAGGATGATAGGACAAACACCATCGCACAATCAGACACCAATCAATGTGACAGACCCCCCACCAAAAGGATGATGGAGCGAAACACACACCGGCCACTACCACCAAAAGGATGATAAGACAAACACCACCGCACAATCTAACACCAATCATAGTGACAGACCCCCCACCAAAAGGATGACGGAGCGAAACACACACCGGCCACTACCACCAAAAGGATGATAGGACAAACACTATCGCACAATCTGACACCAATCCAAGTGACAGACCCCCACCAAAAGGATGACGGAGCGAAACACACACCGGCCACTACCACCAAAAGGATGATAAGACAAACACTATCGCACAATCTGATACCAATCCAAGTGACAGACCCCCCACCAAAAGGATGACGGAGTGAAACACACACCGGCCACTATCACCAAAAGGATGATAGGACAAACACTATCGCACAATCTGACACCAATCCAAGTGACAGACCCCCCACCAAAAGGATGACGGAGCGAAACACACACCGGCCACTACCACCAAAAGGATGATAGGACAAACACTACCGCACAATCTGACTCCAATCCAAGTGACAGACCCCCCACCAAAAGGATGATGGAGCGAAACACACACCGGCCACTACCACCAAAAGGATGATAGGACAAACACTATCGCACAATCTGACACAAATCCAAGTGACAGACCCCTCACCAAAAGGATGACGGAGCGAAACACACACCGGCCACTACCACCAAAAGGACGATAAGACAAACACTATCGCACAATCTGATACCAATCCAAGTGACAGACCCCCCACCTAAAGGATGACGGAGCGAAACACACACCGGCCACCACCACCAAAAGGATGATAGGACAAACACTATCGCACAATCTGACACCAATCCAAGTGACAGACCCCCCACCAAAAGGATGATGGAGCGAAACACACACCGGCCACTACCACCAAAAGGATGATAGGACAAACACTATCGCACAATCTGATACCAATCCAAGTGACAGACCCCCCACCTAAAGGATGACGGAGCGAAACACACACCGGCCACCACCACCAAAAGGATGATAGGACAAACACTATCGCACAATCTGACACCAATCCAAGTGACAGACCCCCCACCAAAAGGATGATGGAGCGAAACACACACCGGCCACTACCACCAAAAGGATGATAGGACAAACACTATCGCACAATCTGACACCAATCCAAGTGACAGACCCCCCACCAAAAGGATGACGGAGCGAAACACACACCGGCCACTACCACCAAAAGGATGATAGGGCAAACACTATCGCACAATCTGACACAAATCAAAGTGACAGACCCCCCACCAAAAGGATGACGGAGCGAAACACACTCCGGCCACTACCACCAAAAGGATGATAGGACAAACACTATCGCACAATCTGACACCAATCCAAGTGACAGACCCCCACCAAAAGGATGACGGAGTGAAACACACACCGGCCACTACCACCAAAAGGATGATAGGACAAACACTATCGCACAATCTGACACCAATCCAAGTGACAGACCCCCCACCAAAAGGATGATGGAGCGAAACACACACCGGCCACTACCACCAAAAGGATGATAGGACAAACACTATCGAACAATCTGACACAAATCCAAGTGACAGACCCCTCCCCAAAAGGATGACGGAGCGAAACACACACCGGCCATTACCACCAAAAGGATGATAAGACAAACACTATCGCATAATCTGATACCAATCCAAGTGACAGACCCCCCACCAAAAGGATGACGGAGTGAAACACACACCGGCCACTATCACCAAAAGGATGATAGGACAAACACTATCGCACAATCTGACACCAATCCAAGTGACAGACCCCCCACCAAAAGGATGACGGAGCGAAACACACACCGGCCACTACCACCAAAAGGATGATAGGACAAACACTACCGCACAATCTGACTCCAATCCAAGTGACAGACCCCCCACCAAAAGGATGATGGAGCGAAACACACACCGGCCACTACCACCAAAAGGATGATAGGACAAACACTATCGCACAATCTGACACAAATCCAAGTGACAGACCCCTCACCAAAAGGATGACGGAGCGAAACACACACCGGCCACTACCACCAAAAGGACGATAAGACAAACACTATCGCACAATCTGATACCAATCCAAGTGACAGACCCCCCACCTAAAGGATGACGGAGCGAAACACACACCGGCCACCACCACCAAAAGGATGATAGGACAAACACTATCGCACAATCTGACACCAATCCAAGTGACAGACCCCCCACCAAAAGGATGATGGAGCGAAACACACACCGGCCACTACCACCAAAAGGATGATAGGACAAACACTATCGCACAATCTGACACCAATCCAAGTGACAGACCCCCCACCAAAAGGATGACGGAGCGAAACACACACCGGCCACTACCACCAAAAGGATGATAGGGCAAACACTATCGCACAATCTGACACAAATCAAAGTGACAGACCCCCCACCAAAAGGATGACGGAGCGAAACACACTCCGGCCACTACCACCAAAAGGATGATAGGACAAACACTATCGCACAATCTGACACCAATCCAAGTGACAGACCCCCACCAAAAGGATGACGGAGTGAAACACACACCGGCCACTACCACCAAAAGGATGATAGGACAAACACTATCGCACAATCTGACACCAATCCAAGTGACAGACCCCCCACCAAAAGGATGATGGAGCGAAACACACACCGGCCACTACCACCAAAAGGATGATAGGACAAACACTATCGAACAATCTGACACAAATCCAAGTGACAGACCCCTCCCCAAAAGGATGACGGAGCGAAACACACACCGGCCATTACCACCAAAAGGATGATAAGACAAACACTATCGCATAATCTGATACCAATCCAAGTGACAGACCCCCCACCTAAAGGATGACGGAGCGAAACACACACCGGACACTACCACCAAAAGGATGATAGGACAAACACTATCGCACAATCTGACACCAATCCAAGTGACAGACCCCCACCAAAAGGATGACGGAGCGAAACACACACCGGCCACTACCACCAAAAGGATGATAAGACAAACACTATCGCACAATCTGATACCAATCCAAGTGACAGACCCCCCACCAAAAGGATGACGGAGTGAAACACACACCGGCCACTATCACCAAAAGGATGATAGGACAAACACTATCGCACAATCTGACACCAATCCAAGTGACAGACCCCCCACCAAAAGGATGACGGAGCGAAACAGACACCGGCCACTACCACCAAAAGGATGATAGGACAAACACTACCGCACAATCTGACTCCAATCCAAGTGACAGACCCCCCACCAAAAGGATGATGGAGCGAAACACACACCGGCCACTACCACCAAAAGGATGATAGGACAAACACTATCGCACAATCTGACACAAATCCAAGTGACAGACCCCTCACCAAAAGGATGACGGAGCGAAACACACACCGGCCACTACCACCAAAAGGACGATAAGACAAACACTATCGCACAATCTGATACCAATCCAAGTGACAGACCCCCCACCTAAAGGATGACGGAGCGAAACACACACCGGCCACCACCACCAAAAGGATGATAGGACAAACACTATCGCACAATCTGACACCAATCCAAGTGACAGACCCCCCACCAAAAGGATGATGGAGCGAAACACACACCGGCCACTACCACCAAAAGGATGATAGGACAAACACTATCGCACAATCTGACACCAATCCAAGTGACAGACCCCACCAAAAGGATGACGGAGCGAAACACACACCGGCCACTACCACCAAAAGGATGATAGGGCAAACACTATCGCACAATCTGACACAAATCAAAGTGACACACCCCCCACCAAAAGGATGACGGAGCGAAACACACACCGGCCACTACCACCAAAAGGATGATAGGACAAACACTATCGCACAATCTGACACCAATCCAAGTGACAAACCCCCACCAAAAGGATGACGGAGTGAAACACACACCGGCCACTACCACCAAAAGGATGATAGGACAAACACTATCGCAAAATCTGACACAAATCCAAGTGACAGATCCCCCACCAAAAAGATGGCGGAGCGAAACTCAATTCGGCCACTACCACCAAAAGGATGATAGGACAAACACCATCGCACAATCTAACACCAATCAAATTGACAGACCCCCAACAAAAGGATGACAGAGCGAAACACACACCGCCGACTACCACCAAAAGGATGATAGGACAAACACCATCGCACAATCAGACACCAATCAAAGTGACAGACCCCCCACCAAAAGGATGACGGAGCGAAACACACACCGGCCACTACCACCAAAAAGATGATAGGACAAACACCATCGCACAATCTGACACCAATCCAAGTGACAGACCCCCCACAAAAAGGATGACGGAGCGAAACACACACCGGCCACTACCACCAAAAGGATGATAGGACAAACACTATCGCACAATCTGACACCAATCCAAGTGACAGACCCCCCACCAAAAGGATGACGGAGCGAAACACACACCGGCCGCTACCACCAAAAGGATGATAGGACAAACACCATCGCACAATCAGACACCAATCCAAGTGACAGACCCCCCACCAAAAGGATGACGGAGCGAAACACACACTGGCCACTACCACCAAAAGGATGATAAGGCAAACACTATCGCACAATCTGACTCTAATCCAAGTGACAGACCCCCCACCAAAAGGATGACGGAGCGAAACACACACCGGCCACTACCACCAAAAGGATGATAGGACAAACACTATCGCACAATCTGACACAACTCCAAGTGACAGACCCCTCACCAAAAGGATGACGGAGCGAAACACAAACCGGCCACTACCACCAAAAGGATGATAGGACAAACACTATCGCACAATCTGACACAAATCCAAGTGACAGACCCCTTCTCAAAAGGATGACGGAGCGAAACACACACCGGCCACTACCACCAAAAGGATGATAAGACAAACACTATCGAATAATTTGATACCAATCCAAGTGACAGACCCCTCACCTAAAGGATGACGGATCGAAACACACACCGGCCACTACCACCAAAAGGATGATAGGACAAACACTATCGCACAATCTGACACCAATCCAAGTGACAGACCTCCCACCAAAAGGATGATGGAGCGAAACACACACCGGCCACTACCACCAAAAGGATGATAGGACAAACACTATCGTACTATCTGACACCAATCCAAGTGACAGACCCCCCACCAAAAGGATATGGAGCGAAAGACACACCGGCAACTACCACCAAAAGGATGATAGGACAAACACCATCGCACAATCAGACACCAATCAAAGTGACAGACCCCCCACTAAAAGGATGACGGAGCGAAACACACACCGGCCACTACCACCAAAAGGATGATAGGACAAACACCATCGCACAATCAGACATCAATCAATGTGACAGACCCCCCACCAAAAGGATGATGGAGCGAAACACACACCGGCCACTACCACCAAAAGGATGATAGGACAAACACCATCGCACAATCTGACACCAATCCAAGTGACAGACCCCCCACCAAAAGGATGATGGAGCGAAACACATACCGGCCACTACCACCAAAAGGATGATAGGACAAACACTATCGCACAATCTGACACCAATCCAAGTGACAGACCCCCACCAAAAGGATGACGGAGCGAAACACACACCGGCCACTACCACCAAAAGGATGATAAGACAAACACTATCGCACAATCTGATACCAATCCAAGTGACAGACCCCCCACCAAAAGGATGAAGGAGTGAAACACACACCGGCCACTACCACCAAAAGGATGATAGGACAAACACTATCGCACAATCTGATACCAATCCAAGTGACAGACCCCCCACCAAAAGGATGACGGAGCGAAACACACACCGGCCACTACCACCAAAAGGATGATAGGACAAACACTACCGCACAATCTGACTCCAATCCAAGTGACAGACCCCCCACCAAAAGGATGATGGAGCGAAACACACACCGGCCACTACCACCAAAAGGATGATAGGACAAACACTATCGCACAATCTGACACAAATCCAAGTGACAGACCCCTCACCAAATGGATGACGGAGCGAAACACACACCGGCCACTACCACCAAAAGGACGATAAGATAAACACTATCGCAAAATCTGATACCAATCCAAGTGACAGACCCCCACCTAAAGGATGACGGAGCGAAACACACAACGGACACCACCACCAAAAGGATGATAGGACAAACACTATCGCACAATCTGACACCAATCCAAGTGACAGACCCCCTACCAAAAGGATGATGGAGCGAAACACACACCGGCCACTACCACCAAAAGGATGATAGGACAAACACTATCGCACAATCTAACACCAATCCAAGTGACAGACCCCCCACCAAAAGGATGACGGAGCGAAACACACACCGGCCACTACCACCAAAAGGATGATAGGGCAAACACTATCGCACAATCTGACACAAATCAAAGTAACAGACCCCCCACCAAAAGGATGACGGAGCGAAACACACACCGGCCACTACCACCAAAAGGATGATAGGACAAACACTATCGCACAATCTGACACCAATCCAAGTGACAAACCCCCACCAAAAGGATGACGGAGTGAAACACACACCGGCCACTACCACCAAAAGGATGATAGGACAAACACTATCGCAAAATCTGACACAAATCCAAGTGACAGATCCCCCACCAAAAAGATGGCGGAGAGAAACTCAATTCGGCCACTACCACCAAAAGGATGATAGGACAAACACCATCGCACAATCTAACACCAATCAAATTGACAGACCCCCACCAAAAGGATGACAGAGCGAAACACACACCGCCGACTACCACCAAAAGGATGATAGGACAAACACCATCGCACAATCAGACACCAATCAAAGTGACAGACCCCCCACCAAAAGGATGACGGAGCGAAACACACACCGGCCACTACCACCAAAAAGATGATAAGACAAACACCATCGCACAATCTGACACCAATCCAAGTGACAGACCCCCCACCAAAAGGATGACGGAGCGAAACACACACCGGCCACTACCACCAAAAGGATGATAGGACAAACACTATCGCACAATCTGACACCAATCCAAGTGACAGACCCCCCACCAAAAGGATGACGGAGCGAAACACACACCGGCCGCTACCACCAAAAGGATGATAGGACAAACATTATCGCACAATCTGACACCAATCCAACTGACAGACCCCCCACCAAAAGGATGACGGAGCGAAACACACACCGGCCACTACCACCAAAAGGATGATAAGACAAACACTATCGCACAATCTGACACCAATCCAAGTGACAGACCCCCCACCAAAAGGATGACGGAGTGAAACACACACCGGCCACTACCACCAAAAGGATGATAGGACAAACACTATCGCACAATCTGACACCAATCCAAGTGACAGACCCCCCACCAAAAGGATGACGGAGCGAAACACACACCGGCCACTACCACCATAAGGATGATAGGACAAACACTATCGTACAATCTGACACAAATCCAAGTGACAGACCCCTTCTCAAAAGGATGACGGAGCGAAACACACACCGGCCACTACCACCAAAAGGATGATAAGACAAACACTATCGAATAATCTGATACCAATCCAAGTGACAGACCCCCCACCTAAAGGATGACGGATCGCAACACACACCGACCACTACCACCAAAAGGATGATAGGACAAACCCTATCGCACAATCTGACACCAATCTAAGTGACAGACCTCCCACCAAAAGGATGATGGAGCGAAACACACACCGGCCACTACCACCAAAAGGATGATAGGAGAAACACTATCGTACTATCTGACACCAATCCAAGTGACAAACCCCCCACCAAAAGGATGACGGAGCGAAAGACACACCGGCCACTACCACCAAAAGGATGATAGGACAAACACCATCGCACAATCAGACACCAATCAAAGTGACAGACCCCCCACTAAAAGGATGACGGAGCGAAACACACACCGACCACTACCACCAAAAGGATGATAGGACAAACACCATCGCACAATCAGACACCAATCAATGTGACAGACCCCCCACCAAAAGGATGATGGAGCGAAACACACACCGGCCACTACCACCAAAAGGATGATAGGACAAACACCATCGCATAATCTGACACCAATCCAAGTGACAGACCCCCCCACCAAGAGGATGACGGAGCGAAACACACACCGGCCACTACCACCAAAAGGATGATAGGACAAACATTGTCGCACAATCTGACACCAATCCAAGTGACAGACCCCCCACCAAAAGGATGACGGAGTGAAACACACACCGGCCACTACCACCAAAAGGATGATAAGACAAACACCATCGCACAATCTGACACCAATCAAAGTGACAGACCCCCCACCAAAAGGATGACGGAGCGAAACACACACCGGCCACTACCACCAAAAAGATGATAGGACAAACACCATCGCACAATCTTACACCAATCCAAGTGACAGACCCCCCACCAAAAGGATGACGGAGCGAAACACACACCGGCCACTACCACCAAAAGGATGATAGGACAAACACTATCGCACAATCTGACACCAATCCAAGTCACAGACCCTTCACCAAAAGGATGACGGAGCGAAACACACACCGGCCACTACCACCAAAAGGATGATAGGACAAACACTATCGCACAATCTGACACAAATCCAAGTGACAGACCCCTCCCCAAAAGGATGACGGAGCGAAACACACACCGACCACTACCACCAAAAGGATGATAAGACAAACACTATCGAATAATCTGATACCAATCCAAGTGACAGACCCCCCACCTAAAGGATGACGGATCGAAACACACACCGGCCACTACCACCAAAAGGATGATAGGGCAAACACTATCGCACAATCTGACACAAATCAAAGTAAGAGACCCCCCACCAAAAGGATGACGGAACGAAACACACACCAGCCACTACCACCAAAAGGATGATAGGACAAACACTATCGCACAATCTGACACAAATCCAAGTGACAGACCCCTCCCCAAAAGGATGACGGAGCGAAACACACACCGACCACTACCACCAAAAGGATGATAAGACAAACACTATCGTATAATCTGATACCAATCCAAGTGACAGACCCCCCACCTAAAGGATGACGGATCGAAACACACACCGGCCACTACCACCAAAAGGATGATAGGACAAACACTATCACACAATCTGACACCAATCCAAGTGACAGACCTCCCACCAAAAGGATGATGGAGCGAAACACACACCGGCAACTACCACCAAAAGGATGATAGGACAAACACTATCGTACTATCTGACACCAATCCAAGTGACAGACCCCCCACCAAAAGGATGACGGAGCGAAAGACACACCAGCCACTACCACCAAAAGGATGATAGGACAAACACCATCGCACAATCAGACACCAATCAAAGTGACAGACCCCCCACTAAAAGGATGACGGAGCGAAACACACACCGACCACTACAACCAAAAGGATGATAGGACAAACACCATCGCACAATCAGACACCAATCAATGTGACAGACCCCCCACCAAAAGGATGATGGAGCGAAACACACACCGGCCACTACCACCAAAAGGATGATAGGACAAACACCATCCAACAATCTGACACCAATCCAAGTGACAGACCCCCCCCCCCCCCCCCACCAAAAGGATGACGGAGCGAAACACACACCGGCCACTACCACCAAAAGGATGATAGGACAAACATTGTCGCACAATCTGACACTAATCCAAGTGACAAACCCCCCACCAAAAGGATGACGGAGTGAAACACACACCGGCCACTACCACCAAAAGGATGATAAGACAAACACTATCGCACAATCTGATACCAATCCAAGTGACAGACCCCCCACCAAAAGGATGACGGAGTGAAACACACACCGGCCACTACCACCAAAAGGATGATAGGACAAACACCATCGCACAATTTGACACCAATCAAAGTGACAGACCCCCCACCAAAAGGATGACGGAGCGAAACACACACCGGCCACTACCACCAAAAAGATGATAGGACAAACACCATCGCACAATCTTACACCAATCCAAGTGACAGACCCCCCACCAAAAGGATGACGGAGCGAAACACACACCGGCCACTACCACCAAAAGGATGATAGGACAAACACTATCGCACAATCTGACACCAATCCAAGTGACAGACCCCCCACCAAAAGGATGACGGAGCGAAACACACACCGGCCACAACCACCAAAAGGATGATAAGACAAACACTATCGCACAATCTGATACCAATCCAAGTGACAGACCCCCCACCAAAAGGATGACGGAGTGAAACACACACCGGCCACTACCACCAAAAGGATGATAGGACAAACATTATCGCATAATCTGACACCAATCCAAGTGACAGACCCCCCACCAAAAGGATGACGGAGCGAAACACACACCGACCACTACCACCAAAAGGATGATAGGACAAACACTATCGCACAATCTGACTCCAATCCAAGTGACAGACCCCCCACCAAAAGGATGACGGAGCGAAACACACACCGGCCACTACCACCAAAAGGATGATAGGACAAACACTATCGCACAATCTGACACAACTCCAAGTGACAGACCCCTCACCAAAAGGATGACGGAGCGAAACACACACCGGCCACTACCACCAAAAGGATGATAAGACAAACACTATCGCATAATCTGATACCAATCCAAGTGACAGACCCCCCACCTAAAGGATGACGGAGCGAAACACACACCGGCCACTACCACCAAAAGGATGATAGGACAAACACTATCGCACAATCTGACACCAATCCAAGTGACAGACCCCCCACCAAAAGGATGATGGAGCGAAACACACACCGCCCACTACCACCAAAAGGATGATAGGACAAACACTATCGCACAATCTGACACCAATCCAAGTGACAGACCCCCCACCAAAAGGATGACGGAGCGAAACACACACCGGCCAATACCACCAAAAGGATGATAGGACAAAGACTATCTCACAATCTGATACACCAATCCAAGTGACAGTCCCCCCACCAAAAGGATGACGGAGCGAAACACACACCGGCCACTACCACCAAAAGGATGATAAGACAAACACTATCGCACAATCTAATACCAATCCAAGTGACAGATCCCCCACCAAAAGGATGACGGAGTGAAACACACACCGGCCACTACCACCAAAAGGATGATAGGACAAACACTATCGCACAATCTGACACCAATCCAAGTGACAGACCCCCCACCTAAAGGATGACGGAGCTAAACACACACCGGCCACTACCACCAAAAGGATGATAGGACAAACACTAGCGCACAATCTGACACAAATCCAAGTAACAGACCCCTCCCCGAAAGGATGACGGAGCGAAACACACACCGGCCACTACCACCAAAAGGATGATAAGACAAACACTAACGCATAATCTGATACCAATCCAAGTGACAGACCCCCCACCTAAAGGATGACGGAGCGAAACACACACCGGCCACTACCACCAAAAGGATGTTAGGACAAACACTATCGCACAATCTGACACCAATCCAAGTGACAGACCCCCCACCAAAAGGATGACAAAGTGAAACACACACCGGCCACTACCACCAAAAGGATGATAGGACAAACACCATCGCACAATCAGACACCAATCAAAGTGACAGACCCCCTACCAAAAGGATGACGGAGCGAAACACACACCGACCACTACCACCAAAAGGATGATAGGACAAACACCATCGCACAATCAGACACCAATTAATGTGACAGACCCCCCACCAAAAGGATGACGGAGCGAAACACACACCGGCCACTACCACCAAAAGGATGATAGGACAAACACCATCGCATAATCTGACACCAATCCAAGTGACAGACCCCCCACCAAAAGGATGACGGAGCGAAACACACACCAGCCACTCCCACCAAAAGGATGATAGGACAAACACTATCGCACAATCTGACACCAATCCAAGTGACAGACCCCCCACCAAAAGGATGACGGAGCGAAACACACATCGGCCACTACCACCAAAAGGATGATAAGATAAACACTATCGCACAATCTGATACCAATCCAAGTGACAGACCCCCCACCAAAAGGATGACGGAGTGAAACACACACCGGCCACTACCACCAAAAGGATGATAGGACAAACACCATCGCACAATCTGACACCAATCAAAGTGACAGACCCCCCACCAAAAGGATGACGGAGCGAAACACACACCGGCCACTACCACCAAAAAGATGATAGGACAAACACCATCGCACAATCTGACACCAATCCAAGTGACAGACCCCCCACCAAAAGGATGACGGAGCGAAACACACACCGGCCACTACCCCCAAAAGGATGATATGACAAACACTATCGCACAATCTGACACCAATCCAAGTGACAGACCCCCCACCAAAAGGATGACGGAGCGAAACACACACCGGCCATTACCACCAAAAGGATGATAAGTCAAACACTATCGCACAATCTGATACCAATCCAAGTGACAGACCCCCCACCAAAAGGATGATGGATTGAAACACACACCGGCCACTACCACCAAAAGGATGATAGGACAAACACTATCGCACAATCTGACACCAATCCAAGTGACAGACCCCCCACCAAAAGGATGACGGAGCGAAACACACACCGGCCACTACCACCAAAAGGATGATAGGACAAACAGTATCGCACAATCTGACTCCAATCCAAGTGACAGACCCCCCACCAAAAGGATGACAGAGCGAAACACACACCGGCCACTACCACCAAAAGGATGATAGGACAAACACTATCGCACAATCTGACACAAATCCAAGTGACAGACCCCTCACCAAAAGGATGACGGAGCGAAACACACACCGGCCACTACCACCAAAAGGATGATAAGACAAACACTATCGCATAATCTGATACCAATCCAAGTGACAGGCCCCCCACCTAAAGGATCACGGAGCGAAACACACACCGGCCACTACCACCAAAAGGAAGATAGGACAAACACTATCGCACAATCTGACACCAATCCAAGTGACAGACCCCCCACCAAAAGGATGATGGAGCGAAACACACACCAGCCACTACCACCAAAAGGATGATAGGACAAACACTATCGGACAATCTGACACCAATCCAAGTGACAGACCCCCCACCAAAAGGATGACGGAGCGAAACACACACCGGCCACTACCACCAAAAGGATGATAGGACAAACACTATCGCACAATCTGACACCAATCCAAGTGACAGACCCCCCACCAAAAGGATGACGGAGCGAAACACACACCGGCCACTACCACCAAAAGGATGATAAGATAAACACTATTGCACAATCTGATACCAATCCAAGTGACAGACCCCCCACCAAAAGGATGACGGAGTGAAACACACACCGGCCACTACCACCAAAAGGATGATAGGACAAACACTATCGTAGAATCTGACACCAATCCAAGTGACAGACCCCCCACCAAAAGGATGACGGAGCGAAACACACACCGGCCACTACCACCAAAAGGATGATAAGACAAACACTATCGCACAATCTGATACCAATCCAAGTGACAGACCCCCCACCAAAAGGATGACGGAGTGAAACACACACCGGCCACTACCACCAAAAGGATGATAGGACAAACACTATCGCACAATCTGACACCAACCCAAGTGACAGACCCCCCACCAAAAGGTTGACGGAGCGAAACACACACCGGCCACTACCACCAAAAGGATGATAGGACAAACACTATTGCACAATCTGACACAAATCCAAGTGACAGCCCCTCACCAAAAGGATGACGGAGCGAAACACACACCGGCCACTACCACCAAAAGGATGATAGGACAAACACTATCGCACAATCTGACACCAATCCAAGTGACACACCCCCCACCAAAAGGATGACGGAGCGAAAGACACACCGGCCACTACCACCAAAAGGATGACAGGACAAACACTATTCCACAATCTGACACAAATCAAAGTGACAGACCCCCCACCAAAAGGATGACGGAGCGAAACACACACCGGCCACTACCACCAAAAGGATGATAGGACAAAAACTATCGCACAATCTGACACCAATCCAAGTGACAGACCCCCACCAAAAGGATGACGGAGCGAAGCACACACCGACCACTACCACCAAAAGGATGATAGGACAAACACTATCGCAAAATTTGACACAAATCCAAGTGACAGATCCCCCACCAAAAGGATGGCGGAGCGAAACTCAATTCGGCCACTACCACCAAAAGGATGATAGGACAAACACCATCGCACAATCTAACACCAATAAAAGTGACAGACCCTCCACCAAAAGGATGACAGAGCGAAACACACACCGGCGACTACCACCAAAAGGATGATAGGACAAACACCATCGCACAATCTGACACCAATTAAAGTGACAGACCCCCCACCAAAAGGATGACAGAGTGAAACACACACCGGCGACTACCACCAAAAGGATGATAGGACAAACACTATCGCATAATCTGATACCAATCCAAGTGACAGATCCCCCACCTAAAGGATGACGGAGCGAAACACACATCGGCCACTACAACCAAAAGGATGATAGGACAAACACTATCGCATAATCTAACACCAATCCAAGTGACAGACCCCCCACCAAAAGGATGATGGAGCGAAACACACACCGGCCACTACCACCAAAAGGATGATAGGACAAACACTATCGCACAATCTGACACCAATCCAAGTGATAGACCCCCCACCAAAAGGATGACGGAGCGAAACACACACCGACCACTACCACCAAAAAAATGATAGGACAAACACTATCGCACAATCTGACACCAATCCAACTAACACACCCCCCACCAAAAGGATGACGGAGCGAAACACACACCGGCCACTACCACCAAAAGGATGATAAGACAAACACTATCGCACAATCTGATACCAATCCAAGTGACAGACCCCCCACCAAAAGGATGACGGAGCGAAACACACACCGGCCACTACCACCAAAAGGATGATAGGACAAACACTATCGCACAATCTGAAACCAATCCAAGTGACAGACCCCCCACCAAAAGGATGATGGAGCGAAACACACACCGACCACTACCACCAAAAGGATGATAGGACAAACACTATCACACAATCTGACTCCAATCCAAGTGACAGACCCCCCACCAAAAGGATGACGGAGCGAAACACACACCGTCCACTACCACCAAAAGGATGATAGGACAAACACTATCGCACAATCTGACACAAATCCAAGTGACAGACCCCTCACCAAAAGGATGACGGAGCGAAACACACACCGGCCACTACCACCAAAAGGATGATAGGACAAACACTATCGCACAATCTGACACCAATCCAAGTGACACACCCTCCACCAAAAGGATGATAGGACAAACACTATCGCACAATCTGACTCCAATCCAAGTGACAGACCCCCCACCAAAAGGATGATAGGACAAACACTATCGCACAATCTGACTCCAATCCAAGTGACAGACCCCCCACCAAAAGGATGACGGAGCGAAACACACACCGTCCACTACCACCAAAAGGATGATAGGACAAACACTATCGCACAATCTGACACAAATCCAAGTGACAGACCCCTCACCAAAAGGATGACGGAGCGAAACACACACCGGCCACTACCACCAAAAGGATGATAAGACAAACACTATCGCATAATCTGATACCAATCCAAGTGACAGGCCCCCCACCTAAAGGATGACGGAGCGAAACACACACCGGCCACTACCACCAAAAGGAAGATAGGACAAACACTATCGCACAATCTGACACCAATCCAAGTGACAGACCCCCCACCAAAAGGATGATGGAGCGAAACACACACCAGCCACTACCACCAAAAGGATGATAGGACAAACACTATCGGACAATCTGACACCAATCCAAGTGACAGACCCCCCACCAAAAGGATGACGGAGCGAAACACACACCGGCCACTACCACCAAAAGGATGATAGGACAAACACTATCGCACAATCTGACACCAATCCAAGTGACAGACCCCCCACCAAAAGGATGACGGAGCGAAACACACACCGGCCACTACCACCAAAAGGATGATAAGATAAACACTATTGCACAATCTGATACCAATCCAAGTGACAGACCCCCCACCAAAAGGATGACGGAGTGAAACACACACCGGCCACTACCACCAAAAGGATGATAGGACAAACACTATCGCACAATCTGACTCCAATCCAAGTGACAGACCCCCCACCAAAAGGATGACGGAGCGAAACACACACCGTCCACTACCACCAAAAGGATGATAGGACAAACACTATCGCACAATCTGACACAAATCCAAGTGACAGACCCCTCACCAAAAGGATGACGGAGCGAAACACACACCGGCCACTACCACCAAAAGGATGATAAGACAAACACTATCGCATAATCTGATACCAATCCAAGTGACAGGCCCCCCACCTAAAGGATGACGGAGCGAAACACACACCGGCCACTACCACCAAAAGGAAGATAGGACAAACACTATCGCACAATCTGACACCAATCCAAGTGACAGACCCCCCACCAAAAGGATGATGGAGCGAAACACACACCGACCACTACCACCAAAAGGATGATAGGACAAACAGTATCGCACAATCTGACTCCAATCCAAGTGACAGACCCCCCACCAAAAGGATGACAGAGCGAAACACACACCGGCCACTACCACCAAAAGGATGATAGGACAAACACTATCGCACAATCTGACACAAATCCAAGTGACAGACCCCTCACCAAAAGGATGACGGAGCGAAACACACACCGGCCACTACCACCAAAAGGATGATAAGACAAACACTATCGCATAATCTGATACCAATCCAAGTGACAGGCCCCCCACCTAAAGGATGACGGAGCGAAACACACACCGGCCACTACCACCAAAAGGAAGATAGGACAAACACTATCGCACAATCTGACACCAATCCAAGTGACAGACCCCCCACCAAAAGGATGATGGAGCGAAACACACACCAGCCACTACCACCAAAAGGATGATAGGACAAACACTATCGGACAATCTGACACCAATCCAAGTGACAGACCCCCCACCAAAAGGATGACGGAGCGAAACACACACCGGCCACTACCACCAAAAGGATGATAGGACAAACACTATCGCACAATCTGACACCAATCCAAGTGACAGACCCCCCACCAAAAGGATGACGGAGCGAAACACACACCGGCCACTACCACCAAAAGGATGATAAGATAAACACTATTGCACAATCTGATACCAATCCAAGTGACAGACCCCCCACCAAAAGGATGACGGAGTGAAACACACACCGGCCACTACCACCAAAAGGATGATAGGACAAACACTATCGTAGAATCTGACACCAATCCAAGTGACAGACCCCCCACCAAAAGGATGACGGAGCGAAACACACACCGGCCACTACCACCAAAAGGATGATAAGACAAACACTATCGCACAATCTGATACCAATCCAAGTGACAGACCCCCCACCAAAAGGATGACGGAGTGAAACACACACCGGCCACTACCACCAAAAGGATGATAGGACAAACACTATCGCACAATCTGACACCAACCCAAGTGACAGACCCCCCACCAAAAGGTTGACGGAGCGAAACACACACCGGCCACTACCACCAAAAGGATGATAGGACAAACACTATTGCACAATCTGACACAAATCCAAGTGACAGCCCCTCACCAAAAGGATGACGGAGCGAAACACACACCGGCCACTACCACCAAAAGGATGATAGGACAAACACTATCGCACAATCTGACACCAATCCAAGTGACACACCCCCCACCAAAAGGATGACGGAGCGAAAGACACACCGGCCACTACCACCAAAAGGATGACAGGACAAACACTATTCCACAATCTGACACAAATCAAAGTGACAGACCCCCCACCAAAAGGATGACGGAGCGAAACACACACCGGCCACTACCACCAAAAGGATGATAGGACAAAAACTATCGCACAATCTGACACCAATCCAAGTGACAGACCCCCACCAAAAGGATGACGGAGCGAAGCACACACCGACCACTACCACCAAAAGGATGATAGGACAAACACTATCGCAAAATTTGACACAAATCCAAGTGACAGATCCCCCACCAAAAGGATGGCGGAGCGAAACTCAATTCGGCCACTACCACCAAAAGGATGATAGGACAAACACCATCGCACAATCTAACACCAATAAAAGTGACAGACCCTCCACCAAAAGGATGACAGAGCGAAACACACACCGGAGACTACCACCAAAAGGATGATAGGACAAACACCATCGCACAATCTGACACCAATTAAAGTGACAGACCCCCCACCAAAAGGATGACAGAGCGAAACACACACCGGCGACTACCACAAAAAGGATGATAGGACAAACACTATCGCATAATCTGATACCAATCCAAGTGACAGATCCCCCACCTAAAGGATGACGGAGCGAAACACACATCGGCCACTACAACCAAAAGGATGATAGGACAAACACTATCGCATAATCTAACACCAATCCAAGTGACAGACCCCCCACCAAAAGGATGATGGAGCGAAACACACACCGGCCACTACCACCAAAAGGATGATAGGACAAACACTATCGCACAATCTGACACCAATCCAAGTGATAGACCCCCCACCAAAAGGATGACGGAGCGAAACACACACCGACCACTACCACCAAAAAAATGATAGGACAAACACTATCGCACAATCTGACACCAATCCAAGTGACACACCCCCCACCAAAAGGATGACGGAGCGAAACACACACCGGCCACTACCACCAAAAGGATGATAAGACAAACACTATCGCACAATCTGATACCAATCCAAGTGACAGACCCCCCACCAAAAGGATGACGGAGCGAAACACACACCGGCCACTACCACCAAAAGGATGATAGGACAAACACTATCGCACAATCTGACACCAATCCAAGTGACAGACCCCCCACCAAAAGGATGATGGAGCGAAACACACACCGACCACTACCACCAAAAGGATGATAGGACAAACACTATCGCACAATCTGACTCCAATCCAAGTGACAGACCCCCCACCAAAAGGATGACGGAGCGAAACACACACCGTCCACTACCACCAAAAGGATGATAGGACAAACACTATCGCACAATCTGACACAAATCCAAGTGACAGACCCCTCACCAAAAGGATGACGGAGCGAAACACACACCGGCCACTACCACCAAAAGGATGATAGGACAAACACTATCGCACAATCTGACACCAATCCAAGTGACACACCCTCCACCAAAAGGATGATAGGACAAACACTATCGCACAATCTGACTCCAATCCAAGTGACAGACCCCCCACCAAAAGGATGATAGGACAAACACTATCGCACAATCTGACTCCAATCCAAGTGACAGACCCCCCACCAAAAGGATGACGGAGCGAAACACACACCGTCCACTACCACCAAAAGGATGATAGGACAAACACTATCACACAATCTGACACAAATCCAAGTGACAGACCCCCCACCAAAAGGATGACGGAGCGAAACACACACCGGCCACTACCACCAAAAGGATGATAAGACAAACACTATCGCATAATCTGATACCAATCCAAGTGACAGATCCCCCACCTAAAGGATGACGGAGCGAAACACACATCGGCCACTACAACCAAAAGGATGATAGGACAAACACTATCGCATAATCTAACACCAATCCAAGTGACAGACCCCCCACCAAAAGGATGATGGAGCGAAACACACACCGGCCACTACCACCAAAAGGATGATAGGACAAACACTATCGCACAATCTGACACCAATCCAAGTGATAGACCCCCCACCAAAAGGATGACGGAGCGAAACACACACCGGCCACTACCACCAAAAGGATGATAGGACAAACACTATTCCACAATCTGACACAAATCAAAGTGACAGACCCCCCACCAAAAGGATGACGGAGCGAAACACACACCGGCCACTACCACCAAAAGGATGATAGGACAAACACTATCGCACCATCTGACACCAATCCAAGTGACAGACCCCCCACCAAAAGGATGATGGAGCGAAACACACACCGGCCACTACCACCAAAAGGATGATAGGACAAACACTATCGCACAATCTGACACCAATCCAAGTGACACACCCTCCACCAAAAGGATGACGGAGCGAAACACACACCGGCCACTACCACCAAAAGGATGATAAGACAAACACTATCGCACAATCTGATACCAATCCAAGTGACAGACCCCCCACCAAAAGGATGACGGAGCGAAACACACACCGGCCACTACCACCAAAAGGATGATAGGACAAACACTATCGCACAATCTGACACCAATCCAAGTGACAGACCCCCCACCAAAAGGATGACGGAGCGAAACACACACCGACCACTACCACCAAAAGGATGATAGGACAAACACTATCGCATAATCTGACTCCAATCCAAGTGACAGACCCCCCACCAAAAGGATGACGGAGCGAAACACACACCGTCCACTACAACCAAAAGGATGATAGCACAAACACTATCGCACAATCTGACACAAATCCAAGTGACAGACCCCTCACCAAAAGGATGACGGAGCGAAACACACACCGGCCACTACCACCAAAAGGATGATAAGACAAACACTATCGCATAATCTGATACCAATCCAAGTGACAGACCCCCCACCTAAAGGATGACGGAGCGAAACACACATCGGCCACTACAACCAAAAGGATGATAGGACAAACACTATCGCATAATCTGACACCAATCCAAGTGACAGACCCCCCACCAAAAGGATGATGGAGCGAAACACACACCGGCCACTACCACCAAAAGGATGATAGGACAAACACTATCGCACAATCTGACACCAATCCAAGTGATAGACCCCCCACCAAAAGGATGACGGAGCGAAACACACACCGGCCACTACCACCAAAAGGATGATAGGACAAACAATATTCCACAATCTGACACAAATCAAAGTGACAGACCCCTCACCAAAAGGATGACGGAGCGAAACACACACCGGCCACTACCACCAAAAGGATGATAGGACAAACACTATCGCACAATCTGACACCAATCCAAGTGACAGACCCCCACCAAAAGGACGACGGAGCGAAACACACACCGGCCACTACCACCAAAAGGATGATAGGACAAACACTATTCCACAATCTGACACAAATCAAAGTGACAGACCCCCCACTAAAAGGATGACGGAGCGAAACACACACCGGCCACTACTACCAAAAGGATGATAGGACAAACACTATCGCACAATCTGACACCAATCCAAGTGACAGACCCCCACCAAAAGGATGACGGAGCGAAACACACACCGGCCACTACCACCAAAAGGATGATAGGACAAACAGTATCGCAAAATCTGACACAAATCCAAGTGACAGATCCCCCACCAAAAGGATGGCGGAGCGAAACTCAATTCGGCCACTACCACCAAAAGGATGATAGGACAAACACCATCGCACAATCTAACACTAATCAAAGTGACAGACCCCCCACCAAAAGGATGACAGAGCGAAACACACACGGCGACTACCACCAAAAGGATGATAGGACAAACACCATCGCACAATCTGACACCAATCAAAGTGACAGACCCCCCCACCAAAAGGATGACAGAGCGAAACACACACCGGAGACTACCACCAAAAGGATGATAGGACAAACACTATCGCACAATCTGACACAAATCCAAGTGACAGACCCCTCACCAAAAGGATGACGAAGCGAAACACACACCGGCCACTACCACCAAAAGGATGATAAGACAAACACTATCGCATAATCTGATACCAATCCAAGTGACAGACCCCCCACCTAAAGGATGACGGAGCGAAACACACACCGACCACTACCACCAAAAGGATGATAGGACAAACACTATCGCACAATCTGACACCAATCCAAGTGACAGACCCCCCACCAAAAGGATGATGGAGCGAAACACACACCGGCCACTACCACCAAAAGGATGATAGGACAAACACTATCGGACAATCTGACACCAATCCAAGTGACAGACCCCCCACCAAAAGGATGACGGAGCGAAACACACACCGGCCACTACCACCAAAAGGATGATAGGACAAACACTATCGCACAATCTGACACCAATCCAAGTGACAGACCCCCCACCAAAAGGATGGCGGAGCGAAACACACACCGGCCACTACCACCAAAAGGATGATAAGACAAACACTATCGCACAATCTGATACCAATCCAAGTGACAGACCCCCGACCAAAAGGATGACGGAGTTAAACACACACCGGCCACTACCACCAAAAGGATGATAGGACAAACACTATCACACAATCTGACACCAATCCAAGTGACAGACCCCCCACAAAAAGGATGACGGAGCGAAACACACACCGGCCACTACCACCAAAAGGATGATAGGACAAACACTATCGCACAATCTGACTCCAATCCAAGTGACAGACCCCCCACCAAAAGGATGACGGAGCGAAACACACACCGTCCACTACCACCAAAAGGATGATAGGACAAACACTATCGCACAATCTGACACAAATCCAAGTGACAGACCCCTCACCAAAAGGATGACAGAGCGAAACACACACCGGCGACTACCTCCAAAAGGATGATAAGACAAACACTATCGCATAATCTGATACCAATCCAAGTGACAGACCCCCAACCTAAAGGATGACAGAGCGAAACACACACCGGCCACTACAACCAAAAGGATGATAGGACAAACACTATCGCACAATCTGACACCAATCCAAGTGACAGACCCCCCACCAAAAGGATGACGGAGCGAAACACACACCGGCCACTACCACCAAAAGGATGATAGGACAAACACTATCGCACAATCTGACACCAATCCAAGTGACAGACACCCCACCAAAAGGATGACGGAACGAAACACACATCGGCCACTACCACCAAAAGGATGATAGGACAAACACTATTCCACAATCTGACACAAATCAAAGTGACAAACCCCCCACCAAAAGGATGACGGAGCGAAACACACCGACCACTACCACCAAAAGGATGATAGGACAAACACTATCGCACAATCTGACACCAATCCAAGTGACAGACCCCCACCAAAAGGATGACGGAGCGAAACACACACCGGCCACTACCACCAAAAGGATGATAGGACAAACACTATCGCAAAATCTGACACAAATCCAAGTGACAGATCCCCCACCAAAAGGATGGCGGAGCGAAATTCAATTCGGCCACTACCACCAAAAGGATGATAGGACAAACACCATCGCACAATCTAACACCAATCAAAGTGACAGACCCCCCACCAAAAGGATGACAGAACGAAACACACACCGGCGACTACCACCAAAAGGATGATAGGACAAACACCATCGCACAATCTGACACCAATCAAAGTGACAGACCCCCTTCCAAAAGGATGACAGAGTGAAACACACACCGGCGACTAACACCAAAAGGATGATAGGATAAACACTATCGCACAATCTGATACCAATCCAAGTGACAGACCCCCCACCTAAAGGATGACGGAGCGAAACACACACCGGCCACTACAACCAAAAGGATGATAGGACAAACAATATCGCACAATCTGACACCTATCCAAGTGACAGACCCCCCACCAAAAGGATGATGGAGCGAAACACACACCGGCCACTACCACCAAAAGGATGATAGGACAAACACTATCGCACAATCTGACACCAATCCAAGTGACAGACCCCCCACCAAAAGGATGATGGAGCGAAACACACACCGGCCACTACCACCAAAAGGATGATAGGACAAACACTATCGCACAATCTGACACCAATCCAAGTGACAGACCCCCCACCAAAAGGATGACGGAGTGAAACACACATCGGCCACTACCACCAAAAGAATGATAGGACAAACACTATTCCACAATCTGACACAAATCAAAATGACAGACACCCCACCAAAAGGATGACGGAGCGAAACACACCGACCACTACCACCAAAAGGATGATAGGACAAACACTATCGCACAATCTGACACCAATCCAAGTGACAGACCCCCACCAAAAGGATGACGGAGCGAAACACACACCGGCCACTACCACCAAAAGGATGATAGGACAAACACTATCGCAAAATCTGACACAAATCCAAGTGACAGATCCCCCACCAAAAGGATGGCGGAGCGAAACTCAATTCGGCCACTACCACCAAAAGTATGATAGGACAAACACCATCGCACAATCTAACACTAATCAAAGTGACAGACCCCCCACCAAAAGGATGACAGAGCGAAACACACACCGGCGACTACCACCAAAAGGATGATAGGACAAACACCATCGCACAATCTGACACCAATCAAAGTGACAGACCCCCCCACCAAAAGGATGACAGAGCGAAACACACACTGGAGACTACCACCAAAAGGATGATAGGACAAACACTATCGCACAATCTGACACAAATCCAAGTGACAGACCCCTCACCAAAAGGATGACGGAGCGAAACACACACCGGCCACTACCACCAAAAGGATGATAAGACAAACACTATCGCATAATCTGATACCAATCCAAGGGACAGACCCCCTACCTAAAGGATGACGGAGCGAAACACACACCGGCCACTACCACCAAAAGGATGATAGGACAAACACTATCGCACAATCTGACACCAATCCAAGTGACAGACCCCCCACCAAAAGGATGATGGAGCGAAACACACACCGGCCACTACCACCAAAAGGATGATAGGACAAACACTATCGGACAATCTGACACCAATCCAAGTGACAGACCCCCCACCAAAAGGATGATGGAGCGAAACACACACCGGCCACTACCACCAAAAGGATGATAGGACAAACACTATCGCACAATCTGACACCAATCCAAGTGACAGACCCCCCACCAAAAGGATGGCGGAGCGAAACACACACCGGCCACTACCACCAAAAGGATGATAGGACAAACACTATCGCACAATCTGACTCCAATCCAAGTGACAGACCCCCCACCAAAAGGATGACGGAGCAAAACACACACCGTCCACTACCACCAAAAGGATGATAGGACAAACACTCTCGCACAATCTGACACAAATCCAAGTGACAGACCCCCCACCAAAAGGATGATGGAGCGAAACACACACCGGCCACTACCACCAAAAGGATGATAGGACAAACACTATCGCACAATCTGACACCAATCCAAGTGACAGACCCCCCACCAAAAGGATGACAGAGCGAAACACACATCGGTCACTACCACCAAAAGGATGATAGGACAAACACTATTCCACAATCTGACACAAATCAAAGTGACAGACCCCCCACCAAAAAGATGACGGAGCGAAACACACCGACCACTACCACCAAAAGGATGATAGGACAAACACTATCGCACAATCTGACACCAATCCAAGTGACAGACCCCCACCAAAAGGATGACGGAGCGAAACACACACCGGCCACTACCACCAAAAGGATGATAGGACAAACACTATCGCAAAATCTGACACAAATCCAAGTGACAGATCCCCCACCAAAAGGATGGCGGAGCGAAACTCAATTCGGCCACTACCACCAAAAGGATGATAGGACAAACACCATCGCACAATCTAACACCAATCAAAGTGACAGACCCCCCACCAAAAGGATGACAGAACGAAACACACACTGGCGACTACCACCAAAAGGATGATAGGACAAACACCATCGCACAATTTGACACCAATCAAAGTGACAGACCCCCTTCCAAAAAGATGACAGAGCGAAACACACACCGGCGACTACCACCAAAAGGATGATAGGATAAACACTATCGCACAATCTGATACCAATCCAAGTGACAGACCCCCCACCTAAAGGATGACGGAGCGAAACACACACCGGCCACTACAACCAAAAGGATGATAAGACAAACACTATCGCACAATCTGACACCTATCCAAGTGACAGACCCCCCACCAAAAGGATGATGGAGCGAAACACACACCGGCCACTACCACCAAAAGGATGATAGGACAAACACTATCGCACAATCTGACACCAATCCAAGTGACAGACCCCCCACCAAAAGGATGACGGAGCGAAACACACATCGGCCACTACCACCAAAAGGATGATAGGACAAACACTATTCCACAATCTGACACAAATCAAAGTGACATACCCCCCACCAAAAGGATGACGGAGCGAAACACACACCGGCCACTACCACCAAAAGGATGATAGGACAAACACTATCGCACAATCTGACACCAATCCAAGTGACAGACCCCCACCAAAAGGATGACGGAGCGAAACACACACCGGCCACTACCACCAAAAGGATGATAGGACAAACACTATCGCAAAATCTGACACAAATCCAAGTGACAGATCCCCCACCAAAAGGATGGCGGAGCGAAACTCAATTCGGCCACTACCACCAAAAAGATGATAGGACAAACACCATCGCACAATCTAACACCAACAAAGTGACAGACCCCCCACCAAAAGGATGACAGAACGAAACACACACCGGCGACTACCACCAAAAGGATGATAGGACAAACACCATCCCACAATCTGACACCAATCAAAGTGACAGACCCCCTACCAAAAGGATGACAGAGCGAAACACACACCGGCGACTACCACCAAAAGGATGATAGGATAAACACTATCACACAATCTGATACCAATCCAAGTGACAGACCCCTCACCTAAAGGATGACGGAGCGAAACACACACCGGCCACTACAACCAAAAGGATGATAGGACAAACACTATCGCACAATCTGACACCAATCCAAGTGACAGACCCCCCATCAAAAGGATGATGGAGCGAAACACACACCGGCCACTACCACCAAAAGGATGATAGGACAAACACTATCGCACAACCTGACACCAATCCAAGTGACAGACCCCCCACCAAAAGGATGACGGAGCGAAACACACACCGGCCACTACCACCAAAAGGATGATAGGACAAACACTATTCCACATCTGACACAAATCAAAGTGACAGACCCCCCACCAAAAGGATGACGGAGCGAAACAAACACCGGCCACTACCACCAAAAGGATGATAGGACAAACACTATCGCATAATCTGACACCAATCCAAGTGACAGACCCCCACCAAAAGGATGACGGAGCGAAACACACACCGGCCACTACCACCAAAAGGATGATAGGATAAACACTATCGCAAAACTGACACAAATCCAAGTGACAGATCCCCCACCAAAAGGATGGCGGAGCGAAACTCAATTCGGCCACTACCACCAAAAGGATGATAGGACAAACACCATCGCACAATCTAACACCAATCAAAGTGACAGACCCCCCACCAAAAGGATGACAGAGCGAAACACACACCGGCGACTACCACCAAAAGGATGATAGGACAAACACCATCGCACAATCTTACACCAATCAAAGTGACAGACGCCCCACCAAAAGGATGACGGAGCGAAACACACACCGGCCACTACCACCAAAAGGATGATAGGACAAACACCATCGCACAATCTGACACCAATCCAAGTGACAGACCCCCCACCAAAAGGATGACGGAGCGAAACACACACCGGCCACTACCACCAAAAGGATGATAGGACAAACACTATCGCACAATCTGACACCAATCCAAGTGACAGACCCCCCACCAAAAGGATGACGGAGCGAAACACACACCGGCCACTACCACCAAAAGGATGATAAGACAAACACTATCGCACAATCTGATACCAATCCAAGTGACAGACCCCCCACCAAAAGGATGACGGAGTGAAACACACACCGGCCACTACCACCAAAAGGATGATAGGACAAACACCATCGCACAATCTGACACCAATCAAAGTGACAGACCCCCCACCAAAAGGATGACAGAGCGAAACACACACCGGCCACTACCACCAAAAGGATGATAGGACAAACACCATCGCACAATTTGACATCAATCCAAGTGACAGACCCCCCACCAAAAGGATGACGGAGCGAAACACACACCGGCCACTACCACCAAAAGGATGATAAGACAAATACTATCGCACAATCTGATACCAATCCAAGTGAAAGACCCCCCACCAAAAGGATGACGGAGTGAAACACACACCGGCCACTACCACCAAAAGGATGATAGGACAAATACTATCGCACAATCTGACACCAATCCAAGTGACAGACCCCCCACCAAAAGGATGACGGAGCGAAACACACACCGGCCACTACCACCAAAAGGATGATAGGACAAACACTATCGCACAATCTGACTCCAATCCAAGTGACAGACCCCCCACCAAAACGATGACGAAGCGAAACACACACCGGCCACTACCACCAAAAGGATGATAGGACAAACACTATCGCACAATCTGACACAAATCTAAGTGACAGGCCCCTCACCAAAAGGATGACGGAGCGAAACACACACCGGCCACTACCACCAAAAGGATGATAAGACAAACACTATCACACAATCTGATACCAATCCAAGTGACAGACCCCCCACCTAAAGGATGACGGAGCGAAACACACACCGGCCACTACCACCAAAAGGATGATAGGACAAACACTATCGCACAATCTGACACCAATCCAAGTGACAGACCCCCCACCAAAAGGATGATGGAGCGAAACACATACCGGCCACTACCACCAAAAGGATGATAGGACAAACATTATCGCATAATCTGACACCAATCCAAGTGACAGACCCCCCA
This sequence comes from Lathyrus sativus, assembly GCA_963859935.3. Taxonomy (NCBI): domain Eukaryota; kingdom Viridiplantae; phylum Streptophyta; class Magnoliopsida; order Fabales; family Fabaceae; genus Lathyrus; species Lathyrus sativus. The sequence continues at coordinate 174,675 of CAWUDS030002741.1, forward strand.
CCAAAAGGATGACGGAGCGAAACACACATCGGCCACTACCACCAAAAGGATGATAGGACAAACACCATCGCATAATCTGAAACTAATAAAAGTGACAGACCCCCCATCCAAAAGGATGAAGAAGCGAAACACACACCGGCCACTACCACCAAAAGAATGATAGACAAACACCATCGCATAATCTGACACCAATCAAAGTGACAGACCCCCCACCAAAAGGATGACGGAGCGAAACACACACCGGCCACTACCACCAAAAGGATGCTAGGACAAACACTATCACACAATCTGAAACAAATCCAAGTGACAGATCACCCACCAAAAGGATGGCAGAGCGAAACTCAAACCAGCCACTACCACCAAAAGGATGATAGGACAAACCTCATCGCACAATCTGACACCAATCCAAGTGACAGACCCCCCACCAAAAGGATGACGTAGCGAAACTAACACCGGCCACTATCACCAAAAGGATGATAGGACAAACACCATCGCACAATCTGACACCAATCCAAGTGACAAACCCCCCACCAAAAGGATGACGGAGTGACACACACACCGTCCACTACCACCAAAAGGATGATAGGACAAATACTATCGCACAATCTGACACAAATCCAAGTGACAGATCCCCCACCAAAAGGATGGCGGAGCGAAACTCACACTGGCCATTACCACCGAAACGATGATAGGACAAACACCATCGCACAATCCGACACCAATCAAAGTGACAGACCCCCCACCAAAAGGATGACGGAGCGAAACACACACCGGCCACTACCACCAAAAGGATGATAGGATAAACACTATCGCACAATCTGACTCCAATCCAAGTGACAGACCCCCACCAAAAGGATGACGGAGCGAAACACACACCGGCCACTACCACCAAATGGATGATAGGATAAACACTATCGCACAATCTGACACAAATCCAAGTGAAATACCCCCCACCAAAAGGATGACGGAGCGAAACACACACAGGCCACTACCACCAAAAGGATGATAGGACAAACACTATCGCACAATCTGACACCAATCCAAGTGACAGACCCCCCACCAAAAGGATGACGGAGCTAAACACACACCGGCCACTACCACCAAAAGGATGATAAGACAAACACTATCGCACAATATGATACCAATCCAAGTGACAGACCCCCCACCAAAAGGATGACGGAGTGAAACACACACCGGCCACTACCACCAAAAGGATGATAGGACAAACACCATCGCACAATCTGACACCAATCCAAGTGACAGACCCCTCACCAAAAGGATGACGGAGCGAAACACACACCGGCCACTACCACCAAAAGGATGATAAGACAAATACTATCGAACAATCTGATACCAATCCAAGTGACAGACCCCCCACCAAAAGGATGACGGAGTGAAACACACACCGGCCACTACCACCAAAAGGATGATAGGACAAACACTATCGCACAATCTGACACCAATCCAAGTGACAGACCCCCCACCAAAAGGATGACGGAGCGAAACACACACCGGCCACTACCACCAAAAGGATGACAGGACAAACACTATCGCACAATCCTACTCCAATCCAAGTGACAGACCCCCCACCAAAAGGATGACGAAGCGAAACACACACCGGCCACTACCACCAAAAGGATGATAGGACAAACACTATCGCACAATCTGACACAAATCTAAGTGACAGGCCCCTCACCAAAAGGATGACGGAGCGAAACACACACCGGCCACTACCACCAAAAGAATGATAAGACAAACACTATCACACAATCTGATACCAATCCAAGTGACAGACCCCCCACCTAAAGGATGACGGAGCGAAACACACACCGGCCACTACCACCAAAAGGATGATAGGACAAACACTATCGCACAATCTGACACCAATCCAAGTGACAGACCCCCCACCAAAAGGATGATGGAGCGAAACACATACCGGCCACTACCACCAAAAGGATGATAGGACAAACATTATCGCATAATCTGACACCAATCCAAGTGACAGACCCCCCACCAAAAGGATGACGGAGCGAAACACACATCGGCCACTACCACCAAAAGGATGATAGGACAAACACCATCGCATAATCTGACACTAATCAAAGTGACAGACCCCCCATCCAAAAGGATGAAGAAGCGAAACACACACCGGCCACTACCACCAAAAGAATGATAGACAAACATCATCGCATAATCTGACACCAATCAAAGTGACAGACCCCCCACCAAAAGGATGACGGAGCGAAACACACACCGGCCACTACCACCAAAAGGATGCTAGGACAAACACTATCACACAATCTGAAACAAATCCAAGTGACAGATCACCCACCAAAAGGATGGCAGAGCGAAACTCAAACCAGCCACTACCACCAAAAGGATGATAGGACAAACACCATCGCACAATCTGACACCAATCCAAGTGACAGACCCCCCACCAAAAGGATGACGTAGCGAAACTCACACCGGCCACAATCACCAAAAGGATGATAGGACAAACACCATCGCACAATCTGACACCAATCCAAGTGACAAACCCCCCACCAAAAGGATGACGGAGTGACACACACACCGTCCACTACCACCAAAAGGATGATAGGACAAATACTATCGCACAATCTGACACAAATCCAAGTGACAGATCCCCCACCAAAAGGATGGCGGAGCGAAACTCACACTGGCCATTACCACCGAAACGATGATAGGACAAACACTATCGCACAATCCGACACCAATCAAAGTGACAGACCCCCCACCAAAAGGATGACGGAGCGAAACACACACCGGCCACTACCACCAAATGGATGATAGGATAAACACTATCGCACAATCTGACTCCAATCCAAGTGACAGACCCCCCACCAAAAGGATTACGGAGCGAAACACACACCGGCCACTACCACCAAATGGATGATAGGATAAACACTATCGCACAATCTGACACAAATCCAAGTGAAATACCCCCCACCAAAAGGATGACGGAGCGAAACACACACCGGCCACTACCACCAAAAGGATGATAGGACAAACACTATCGCACAATCTGACACCAATCCAAGTGACAGACCCCCCACCAAAAGGATGACGGAGCTAAACACACACCGGCCACTACCACCAAAAGGATGATAAGACAAACACTATCGCACAATATGATACCAATCCAAGTGACAGACCCCCCACCAAAAGGATGACGGAGTGAAACACACACCGGCCACTACCACCAAAAGAATGATAGGACAAACACCATCGCACAATCTGACACCAATCCAAGTGACAGACCCCTCACCAAAAGGATGACGGAGCGAAACACACACCGGCCACTACCACCAAAAGGATGATAAGGAAAACACTATCGCACAATCTGATACCAATCCAAGTGACAGACCCCCCACCAAAAGGATGACGGAGTGAAACACACACCGGCCACTACCACCAAAAGGATGATAGGACAAACACTATCGCACAATCTGACACCAATCCAAGTGACAGACCCCCCACCAAAAGGATGACGGAGCGAAACACACACCGGCCACTACCACCAAAAGGATGATAGGACAAACACTATCGCACAATCTGACACCAATCCAAGTGACAGACCCCCCACCAAAAGGATGATGGAGCGAAACACACACCGGCCACTACCACCAAAAGGATGATAGGACAAACACTATCGGACAATCTGACACCAATCCAAGTGACAGACCCCCCACCAAAAGGATGATGGAGCGAAACACACACCGGCCACTACCACCAAAAGGATGATAGGACAAACACTATCGCACAATCTGACACCAATCCAAGTGACAGACCCCCCACCAAAAGGATGGCGGAGCGAAACACACACCGGCCACTACCACCAAAAGGATGATAGGACAAACACTATCGCACAATCTGACTCCAATCCAAGTGACAGACCCCCCACCAAAAGGATGACGGAGCAAAACACACACCGTCCACTACCACCAAAAGGATGATAGGACAAACACTCTCGCACAATCTGACACAAATCCAAGTGACAGACCCCCCACCAAAAGGATGATGGAGCGAAACACACACCGGCCACTACCACCAAAAGGATGATAGGACAAACACTATCGCACAATCTGACACCAATCCAAGTGACAGACCCCCCACCAAAAGGATGACAGAGCGAAACACACATCGGTCACTACCACCAAAAGGATGATAGGACAAACACTATTCCACAATCTGACACAAATCAAAGTGACAGACCCCCCACCAAAAAGATGACGGAGCGAAACACACACCGACCACTACCACCAAAAGGATGATAGGACAAACACTATCGCACAATCTGACACCAATCCAAGTGACAGACCCCCACCAAAAGGATGACGGAGCGAAACACACACCGGCCACTACCACCAAAAGGATGATAGGACAAACACTATCGCAAAATCTGACACAAATCCAAGTGACAGATCCCCCACCAAAAGGATGGCGGAGCGAAACTCAATTCGGCCACTACCACCAAAAGGATGATAGGACAAACACCATCGCACAATCTAACACCAATCAAAGTGACAGACCCCCCACCAAAAGGATGACAGAACGAAACACACACTGGCGACTACCACCAAAAGGATGATAGGACAAACACCATCGCACAATTTGACACCAATCAAAGTGACAGACCCCCTTCCAAAAAGATGACAGAGCGAAACACACACCGGCGACTACCACCAAAAGGATGATAGGATAAACACTATCGCACAATCTGATACCAATCCAAGTGACAGACCCCCCACCTAAAGGATGACGGAGCGAAACACACACCGGCCACTACAACCAAAAGGATGATAAGACAAACACTATCGCACAATCTGACACCTATCCAAGTGACAGACCCCCCACCAAAAGGATGATGGAGCGAAACACACACCGGCCACTACCACCAAAAGGATGATAGGACAAACACTATCGCACAATCTGACACCAATCCAAGTGACAGACCCCCCACCAAAAGGATGACGGAGCGAAACACACATCGGCCACTACCACCAAAAGGATGATAGGACAAACACTATTCCACAATCTGACACAAATCAAAGTGACATACCCCCCACCAAAAGGATGACGGAGCGAAACACACACCGGCCACTACCACCAAAAGGATGATAGGACAAACACTATCGCACAATCTGACACCAATCCAAGTGACAGACCCCCACCAAAAGGATGACGGAGCGAAACACACACCGGCCACTACCACCAAAAGGATGATAGGACAAACACTATCGCAAAATCTGACACAAATCCAAGTGACAGATCCCCCACCAAAAGGATGGCGGAGCGAAACTCAATTCGGCCACTACCACCAAAAAGATGATAGGACAAACACCATCGCACAATCTAACACCAACAAAGTGACAGACCCCCCACCAAAAGGATGACAGAACGAAACACACACCGGCGACTACCACCAAAAGGATGATAGGACAAACACCATCCCACAATCTGACACCAATCAAAGTGACAGACCCCCTACCAAAAGGATGACAGAGCGAAACACACACCGGCGACTACCACCAAAAGGATGATAGGATAAACACTATCACACAATCTGATACCAATCCAAGTGACAGACCCCTCACCTAAAGGATGACGGAGCGAAACACACACCGGCCACTACAACCAAAAGGATGATAGGACAAACACTATCGCACAATCTGACACCAATCCAAGTGACAGACCCCCCATCAAAAGGATGATGGAGCGAAACACACACCGGCCACTACCACCAAAAGGATGATAGGACAAACACTATCGCACAACCTGACACCAATCCAAGTGACAGACCCCCCACCAAAAGGATGACGGAGCGAAACACACACCGGCCACTACCACCAAAAGGATGATAGGACAAACACTATTCCACATCTGACACAAATCAAAGTGACAGACCCCCCACCAAAAGGATGACGGAGCGAAACAAACACCGGCCACTACCACCAAAAGGATGATAGGACAAACACTATCGCATAATCTGACACCAATCCAAGTGACAGACCCCCACCAAAAGGATGACGGAGCGAAACACACACCGGCCACTACCACCAAAAGGATGATAGGATAAACACTATCGCAAAACTGACACAAATCCAAGTGACAGATCCCCCACCAAAAGGATGGCGGAGCGAAACTCAATTCGGCCACTACCACCAAAAGGATGATAGGACAAACACCATCGCACAATCTAACACCAATCAAAGTGACAGACCCCCCACCAAAAGGATGACAGAGCGAAACACACACCGGCGACTACCACCAAAAGGATGATAGGACAAACACCATCGCACAATCTTACACCAATCAAAGTGACAGACGCCCCACCAAAAGGATGACGGAGCGAAACACACACCGGCCACTACCACCAAAAGGATGATAGGACAAACACCATCGCACAATCTGACACCAATCCAAGTGACAGACCCCCCACCAAAAGGATGACGGAGCGAAACACACACCGGCCACTACCACCAAAAGGATGATAGGACAAACACTATCGCACAATCTGACACCAATCCAAGTGACAGACCCCCCACCAAAAGGATGACGGAGCGAAACACACACCGGCCACTACCACCAAAAGGATGATAAGACAAACACTATCGCACAATCTGATACCAATCCAAGTGACAGACCCCCCACCAAAAGGATGACGGAGTGAAACACACACCGGCCACTACCACCAAAAGGATGATAGGACAAACACCATCGCACAATCTGACACCAATCAAAGTGACAGACCCCCCACCAAAAGGATGACAGAGCGAAACACACACCGGCCACTACCACCAAAAGGATGATAGGACAAACACCATCGCACAATTTGACATCAATCCAAGTGACAGACCCCCCACCAAAAGGATGACGGAGCGAAACACACACCGGCCACTACCACCAAAAGGATGATAAGACAAATACTATCGCACAATCTGATACCAATCCAAGTGAAAGACCCCCCACCAAAAGGATGACGGAGTGAAACACACACCGGCCACTACCACCAAAAGGATGATAGGACAAATACTATCGCACAATCTGACACCAATCCAAGTGACAGACCCCCCACCAAAAGGATGACGGAGCGAAACACACACCGGCCACTACCACCAAAAGGATGATAGGACAAACACTATCGCACAATCTGACTCCAATCCAAGTGACAGACCCCCCACCAAAACGATGACGAAGCGAAACACACACCGGCCACTACCACCAAAAGGATGATAGGACAAACACTATCGCACAATCTGACACAAATCTAAGTGACAGGCCCCTCACCAAAAGGATGACGGAGCGAAACACACACCGGCCACTACCACCAAAAGGATGATAAGACAAACACTATCACACAATCTGATACCAATCCAAGTGACAGACCCCCCACCTAAAGGATGACGGAGCGAAACACACACCGGCCACTACCACCAAAAGGATGATAGGACAAACACTATCGCACAATCTGACACCAATCCAAGTGACAGACCCCCCACCAAAAGGATGATGGAGCGAAACACATACCGGCCACTACCACCAAAAGGATGATAGGACAAACATTATCGCATAATCTGACACCAATCCAAGTGACAGACCCCCCACCAAAAGGATGACGGAGCGAAACACACATCGGCCACTACCACCAAAAGGATGATAGGACAAACACCATCGCATAATCTGAAACTAATAAAAGTGACAGACCCCCCATCCAAAAGGATGAAGAAGCGAAACACACACCGGCCACTACCACCAAAAGAATCATAGACAAACACCATCGCATAATCTGACACCAATCAAAGTGACAGACCCCCCACCAAAAGGATGACGGAGCGAAACACACACCGGCCACTACCACCAAAAGGATGCTAGGACAAACACTATCACACAATCTGAAACAAATCCAAGTGACAGATCACCCACCAAAAGGATGGCAGAGCGAAACTCAAACCAGCCACTACCACCAAAAGGATGATAGGACAAACCTCATCGCACAATCTGACACCAATCCAAGTGACAGACCCCCCACCAAAAGGATGACGTAGCGAAACTAACACCGGCCACTATCACCAAAAGGATGATAGGACAAACACCATCGCACAATCTGACACCAATCCAAGTGACAAACCCCCCACCAAAAGGATGACGGAGTGACACACACACCGTCCACTACCACCAAAAGGATGATAGGACAAATACTATCGCACAATCTGACACAAATCCAAGTGACAGATCCCCCACCAAAAGGATGGCGGAGCGAAACTCACACTGGCCATTACCACCGAAACGATGATAGGACAAACACCATCGCACAATCCGACACCAATCAAAGTGACAGACCCCCCACCAAAAGGATGACGGAGCGAAACACACACCGGCCACTACCACCAAAAGGATGATAGGATAAACACTATCGCACAATCTGACTCCAATCCAAGTGACAGACCCCCACCAAAAGGATGACGGAGCGAAACACACACCGGCCACTACCACCAAATGGATGATAGGATAAACACTATCGCACAATCTGACACAAATCCAAGTGAAATACCCCCCACCAAAAGGATGACGGAGCGAAACACACACAGGCCACTACCACCAAAAGGATGATAGGACAAACACTATCGCACAATCTGACACCAATCCAAGTGACAGACCCCCCACCAAAAGGATGACGGAGCTAAACACACACCGGCCACTACCACCAAAAGGATGATAAGACAAACACTATCGCACAATATGATACCAATCCAAGTGACAGACCCCCCACCAAAAGGATGACGGAGTGAAACACACACCGGCCACTACCACCAAAAGGATGATAGGACAAACACCATCGCACAATCTGACACCAATCCAAGTGACAGACCCCTCACCAAAAGGATGACGGAGCGAAACACACACCGGCCACTACCACCAAAAGGATGATAAGACAAATACTATCGAACAATCTGATACCAATCCAAGTGACAGACCCCCCACCAAAAGGATGACGGAGTGAAACACACACCGGCCACTACCACCAAAAGGATGATAGGACAAACACTATCGCACAATCTGACACCAATCCAAGTGACAGACCCCCCACCAAAAGGATGACGGAGCGAAACACACACCGGCCACTACCACCAAAAGGATGACAGGACAAACACTATCGCACAATCCTACTCCAATCCAAGTGACAGACCCCCCACCAAAAGGATGACGAAGCGAAACACACACCGGCCACTACCACCAAAAGGATGATAGGACAAACACTATCGCACAATCTGACACAAATCTAAGTGACAGGCCCCTCACCAAAAGGATGACGGAGCGAAACACACACCGGCCACTACCACCAAAAGAATGATAAGACAAACACTATCACACAATCTGATACCAATCCAAGTGACAGACCCCCCACCTAAAGGATGACGGAGCGAAACACACACCGGCCACTACCACCAAAAGGATGATAGGACAAACACTATCGCACAATCTGACACCAATCCAAGTGACAGACCCCCCACCAAAAGGATGATGGAGCGAAACACATACCGGCCACTACCACCAAAAGGATGATAGGACAAACATTATCGCATAATCTGACACCAATCCAAGTGACAGACCCCCCACCAAAAGGATGACGGAGCGAAACACACATCGGCCACTACCACCAAAAGGATGATAGGACAAACACCATCGCATAATCTGACACTAATCAAAGTGACAGACCCCCCATCCAAAAGGATGAAGAAGCGAAACACACACCGGCCACTACCACCAAAAGAATGATAGACAAACATCATCGCATAATCTGACACCAATCAAAGTGACAGACCCCCCACCAAAAGGATGACGGAGCGAAACACACACCGGCCACTACCACCAAAAGGATGCTAGGACAAACACTATCACACAATCTGAAACAAATCCAAGTGACAGATCACCCACCAAAAGGATGGCAGAGCGAAACTCAAACCAGCCACTACCACCAAAAGGATGATAGGACAAACACCATCGCACAATCTGACACCAATCCAAGTGACAGACCCCCCACCAAAAGGATGACGTAGCGAAACTCACACCGGCCACAATCACCAAAAGGATGATAGGACAAACACCATCGCACAATCTGACACCAATCCAAGTGACAAACCCCCCACCAAAAGGATGACGGAGTGACACACACACTGTCCACTACCACCAAAAGGATGATAGGACAAATACTATCGCACAATCTGACACAAATCCAAGTGACAGATCCCCCACCAAAAGGATGGCGGAGCGAAACTCACACTGGCCATTACCACCGAAACGATGATAGGACAAACACCATCGCACAATCCGACACCAATCAAAGTGACAGACCCCCCACCAAAAGGATGACGGAGCGAAACACACACCGGCCACTACCACCAAATGGATGATAGGATAAACACTATCGCACAATCTGACTCCAATCCAAGTGACAGACCCCCCACCAAAAGGATTACGGAGCGAAACACACACCGGCCACTACCACCAAATGGATGATAGGATAAACACTATCGCACAATCTGACACAAATCCAAGTGAAATACCCCCCACCAAAAGGATGACGGAGCGAAACACACACCGGCCACTACCACCAAAAGGATGATAGGACAAACACTATCGCACAATCTGACACCAATCCAAGTGACAGACCCCCCACCAAAAGGATGACGGAGCTAAACACACACCGGCCACTACCACCAAAAGGATGATAAGACAAACACTATCGCACAATATGATACCAATCCAAGTGACAGACCCCCCACCAAAAGGATGACGGAGTGAAACACACACCGGCCACTACCACCAAAAGAATGATAGGACAAACACCATCGCACAATCTGACACCAATCCAAGTGACAGACCCCTCACCAAAAGGATGACGGAGCGAAACACACACCGGCCACTACCACCAAAAGGATGATAGGGAAAACACTATCGCACAATCTGATACCAATCCAAGTGACAGACCCCCCACCAAAAGGATGACGGAGTGAAACACACACCGGCCACTACCACCAAAAGGATGATAGGACAAACACTATCGCACAATCTGACACCAATCCAAGTGACAGACCCCCCACCAAAAGGATGCCGGAGCGAAACACACACCGGCCACTACCACCAAAAGGATGATAGGACAAACACTATCGCACAATCTGACACCAATCCAAGTGACAGACCCCCCACCAAAAGGATGATGGAGCGAAACACATACCGGCCACTACCACCAAAAGGATGATAGGACAAACATTATCGCATAATCTGACACCAATCCAAGTGACAGACCCCCCACCAAAAGGATGACGGAGCGAAACACACATCGGCCACTACCACCAAAAGGATGATAGGACAAACACCATCGCATAATCTGACACTAATCAAAGTGACAGACCCCCCATCCAAAAGGATGAAGAAGCGAAACACACACTGGCCACTACCACCAAAAGAATGATAGACAAACACCATCGCATAATCTGACACCAATCAAAGTGACAGACCCCCCACCAAAAGGATGACGGAGCGAAACACACACCGGCCACTACCACCAAAAGGATGCTAGGACAAACACTATCACACAATCTGAAACAAATCCAAGTGACAGATCACCCACCAAAAGGATGGCAGAGCGAAACTCAAACCAGCCACTACCACCAAAAGGATGATAGGACAAACACCATCGCACAATCTGACACCAATCCAAGTGACCGACCCCCCACCAAAAGGATGACGTAGCGAAACTCACATCGGCCACTATCACCAAAAGGATGATAGGACAAACACCATCGCACAATCTGACACCAATCCAAGTGACAAACCCCCCACCAAAAGGATGACGGAGTGACACACACACCGTCCACTACCACCAAAAGGATGATAGGACAAATACTATCGCACAATCTGACACAAATCCAAGTGACAGATCCCCCACCAAAAGGATGGCGGAGCGAAACTCACACTGGCCATTACCACCGAAACGATGATAGGACAAACACCATCGCACAATCTGACACCAATCAAAGTGACAGACCCCCCACCAAAAGGATGACGGAGCGAAACACACACCGGTCACTACCACCAAATGGATGATAGGATAAACACTATCGCACAATCTGACTCCAATCCAAGTGACAGACCCCCCACCAAAAGGATGACGGAGCGAAACACACACCGGCCACTACCACCAAATGGATGATAGGATAAACACTATCGCACAATCTGACACAAATCCAAGTGAAATACCCCCCACCAAAAGGATGACGGAGCGAAACACACACCGGCCACTACCACCAAAAGGATGATAGGACAAACACTATCGCACAATCTGACACCAATCCAAGTGACAGACCCCCCACCAAAAGGATGACGGAGCTAAACACACACCGGCCACTACCACCAAAAGGATGATAAGACAAACACTATCGCACAATATGATACCAATCCAAGTGACAGACCCCCCACCAAAAGGATGACGGAGTGAAACACACACCGGCCACTACCACCAAAAGGATGATAGGACAAACACCATCGCACAATCTGACACCAATCCAAGTGACAAACCCCTCACCAAAAGGATGACGGAGCGAAACACACACCGGCCACTACCACCAAAAGGATGATAGGGAAAACACTATCGCACAATCTGATACCAATCCAAGTGACAGACCCCCCACCAAAAGGATGACGGAGCGAAACACACACCGGCCACTACCACCAAAAGGATGATAGGACAAACACCATCGCACAATCTGACACCAATCCAAATGACAGACCTCCCACCAAAAGGATGACGGAGCGAAACACACACCGGCCACTACCACCAAAAGGATGATAGGAAAAACACTATCGCACAATCTGACACCAATCCAAGTGACAGACCCCCCACCAAAAGGATGACGGAGCGAAACACACACCGGCCACTACCACCAAAAGGATGATAGGACAAACACTATCGCACAATCTGAAACAAATCCAAGTGACAGATCACCAACCAGAAGGATGGCGGAGCGAAACTCAAACCGGACACTACCACCAAAAGAATGATAGAAGAAACACCATCGCACAATCTGACACCAATCCAAGTGACAGACCCCCCACCAAAAGGATGACGTAGCGAAACTCACACCGGCCACTATCACCAAAAGGATGATAGGACAAACACCATCGCACAATCTGACATCAATCCAAGTGACAAACCCCCCACCGAAAGGATGACGGAGCGAAACACACACCGGCCACTACCACCAAAAGGATGATAGGACAAACACCATCGCACAATCTGACACCAATCCAAGTGACAGACCCCTCACCAAAAGGATGACGGAGCGAAACACACACCGGCCACTACCACCAAAAGGATGATAGGAAAAACACTATCGCATAATCTGATACCAATCCAAGTGACAGACCCCCCACCAAAAGGATGACGGAGCGAAACACACACCGGCCACTACTACCAAAAGGATGATAGGACAAACACTATCGCACAATCTGACACCAATCCAAGTGACAGACCCCCCACCAAAAGGATGACGGAGCGAAACACACATCGTCCACTACCACCAAAAGGATGATAGGACAAACACTATCGCACAATCTGACACAAATCCAAGTGACAGATCCCCTACCAAAATGATGGCGGAGCGAAACTCACACTGGCCACTACCACCAAAACGATGATAGGACAAACACCATCGCACAATCCGACACCAATCAAAGTGACAGAGCCCCCACCAAAAGGATGACGGAGCGAAACACACACCGGCCACTATCACCAAAACGATGATAGGACAAACACTATCGCACAATCTGACACCAATCCAAGTGACAGACCCCCCCCCCCCCCCACCAAAAGGATGAAGGAGCGAAACACACATCGTCCACTACCACCAAAAGGATGATAGGATAAACACTATCGCACAATCTGACACAAATCCAAGTGACAGACCCCCCACCAAAAGGATGACGGAGTGAAACACACACCGGCCACTACCACCAAAAGGATGATAGGACAAACACTATCGCACAATCTGACACCAATCCAAGTGACAGACCCCCCACCAAAAGGATGACGGAGCGAAACACACACCGGCCACTACCACCAAAAGGATGATAGGACAAACACTATCGCACAATCTGAAACAAATCCAAGTGACAGATCACCCACCAAAAGGATGGCGGAGCGAAACTCAAACCGCCCACTACCACCAAAAGGATGATAGGACAAACACCATCGCACAATCTGACACCAATCCAAGTGACAGACCCCCCACCAAAAGGATGACGTAGCGAAACTCACACCGGCCACTATCACCAAAAGGATGATAGGACAAACACCATCGCACAATTTGACACCAATCCAAGTGACAAACCCCCCACCAAAAGGATGACGGAGCGAAACACACACCGGCCAATACCACCAAAAGGATGATAGGACAAACACCATTGCCCAATCTGACACCAATCCAAGTGACAGACCCCCCACCAAAAGGATGACTGAGCGAAACACACACCGGCCACTACCACCAAAAGGATGATAGGAAAAACACTCTCGCACAATCTGACACCAATCCAAGTAACAGACCCCCACCAAAAGGATGACGGAGCGAAACACACACTGGCCACTTCCACCAAAAGGATGATAGGACAAACACTATCGCACAATCTGACATCAATCCAAGTGACAGACCCCTCACCAAAAGGATGACGGAGCGAAACACACACCGACCACTACCACCAAAAGGATGATAGGACAAACACTATCGCACAATCTGACACCAATCCAAGTGACAGACCCCCCACCAAAAGGATGACGGAGCGAAACACATACCAGCCACTACCACAAAAAGGATGATAGGACAAACGCTATTGTACAATCTGACACAAATCCAAGTGACAGACCCCCCACCAAAAGGATGACGGAACGAAACACACACCGGCCACTACCACCAAAAGGATGATAGGACAAACACTATCACACAATTTGACAACAATCCAAGTGACAGACCCCCCACCAAAAGGATGACGGAGCGAAACACACACTGTCCACTACCACCAAAAGGATGATAGGACAAACACTATCGCACAATCTGACACAAATCCAAGTGACAGATCCCCCACCAAAAGGATGGCGGAGCGAAACTCACACTGGCCACTACCACCAAAACGATGATAGGACAAACATTATCGCATAATCTGACACCAATCCAAGTGACAGACCCCCCACCAAAAGGATGACGGAGCGAAACACACATCGGCCACTACCACCAAAAGGATGATAGGACAAACACCATCGCATAATCTGACACTAATCAAAGTGACAGACCCCCCATCCAAAAGGATGAAGAAGCGAAACACACACTGGCCACTACCACCAAAAGAATGATAGACAAACACCATCGCATAATCTAACACCAATCAAAGTGACAGACCCCCCACCAAAAGGATGACGGAGCGAAACACACACCGGCCACTACCACCAAAAGGATGCTAGGACAAACACTATCACACAATCTGAAACAAATCCAAGTGACAGATCACCCACCAAAAGGATGGCAGAGCGAAACTCAAACCAGCCACTACCACCAAAAGGATGATAGGACAAACACCATCGCACAATCTGACACCAATCCAAGTGACAGACCCCCCACCAAAAGGATGACGTAGCGAAACTCACATCGGCCACTATCACCAAAAGGATGATAGGACAAACACCATCGCACAATCTGACATCAATCCAAGTGACAAACCCCCCACCAAAAGGATGACGGAGTGACACACACACCGTCCACTACCACCAAAAGGATGATAGGACAAATACTATCGCACAATCTGACACAAATCCAAGTGACAGATCCCTCACCAAAAGGATGGCGGAGCGAAACTCACACTGGCCATTACCACCGAAACAATGATAGGACAAACACCATCGCACAATCCGACACCAATCAAAGTGACAGACCCCCCACCAAAAGGATGACGGAGCGAAACACACACCGGCCACTACCACCAAATGGATGATAGGATAAACACTATCGCACAATCTGACTCCAATCCAAGTGACAGACCCCCCACCAAAAGGATGACGGAGCGAAACACACACCGGCCACTACCACCAAATGGATGATAGGATAAACACTATCGCACAATCTGACACAAATCCAAGTGAAATACCCCCCACCAAAAGGATGACGGAGCGAAACACACACCGGCCACTACCACCAAAAGGATGATAGGACAAACACTATCGCACAATCTGACACCAATCCAAGTGACAGACCCCCCACCAAAAGGATGACGGAGCTAAACACACACCGGCCACTACCACCAAAAGGATGATAAGACAAACACTATCGCACAATATGATACCAATCCAAGTGACAGACCCCCCACCAAAAGGATGAAGGAGTGAAACACACACCGGCCACTACCACCAAAAGGATGATAGGACAAACACCATCGCACAATCTGACACCAATCCAAGTGACAGACCCCTCACCAAAAGGATGACGGAGCGAAACACACACCGGCCACTACCACCAAAAGGATGATAGGGAAAACACTATCGCACAATCTGATACCAATCCAAGTGATAGACCCCCCACCAAAAGGATGACGGAGCGAAACACACACCGGCCACTACCACCAAAAGGATGATAGGACAAACACCATCGCACAATCTGACACCAATCCAAATGACAGACCTCCCACCAAAAGGATGACGGAGCGAAACACACACCGGCCACTACCACCAAAAGGATGATAGGAAAAACACTATCGCACAATCTGACACCAATCCAAGTGACAGACCCCCCACCAAAAGGATGACGGAGCGAAACACACACCGGCCACTACCACCAAAAGGATGATAGGACAAACACTATCGCACAATCTGAAACAAATCCAAGTGACAGATCACCAACCAAAAGGATGGCGGAGCGAAACTCAAACCGGCCACTACCACCAAAAGAATGATAGAAGAAACACCATCGCACAATCTGACACCAATCCAAGTGACAGACCCCCCACCAAAAGGATGACGTAGCGAAACTCACACCGGCCACTATCACCAAAAGGATGATAGGACAAACACCATCGCACAATCTGACATCAATCCAAGTGACAAACCCCCCACCGAAAGGATGACGGAGCGAAACACACACCGGCCACTACCACCAAAAGGATGATAGGACAAACACCATCGCACAATCTGACACCAATCCAAGTGACAGACCCCTCACCAAAAGGATGACGGAGCGAAACACACACCGGCCACTACCACCAAAAGGATGATAGGAAAAACACTATCGCATAATCTGATACCAATCCAAGTGACAGACCCCCCACCAAAAGGATGACGGAGCGAAACACACACCGGCCACTACTACCAAAAGGATGATAGGACAAACACTATCGCACAATCTGACACCAATCCAAGTGACAGACCCCCCACCAAAAGGATGACGGAGCGAAACACACACCGTCCACTACCACCAAAAGGATGATAGGACAAACACTATCGCACAATCTGACACAAATCCAAGTGACAGATCCCCTACCAAAATGATGGCGGAGCGAAACTCACACTGGCCACTACCACCAAAACGATGATAGGACAAACACCATCGCACAATCCGACACCAATCAAAGTGACAGAGCCCCCACCAAAAGGATGACGGAGCGAAACACACACCGGCCACTACCACCAAAACGATGATAGGACAAACACTATCGCACAATCTGACACCAATCCAAGTGACAGACCCCCCCCCCCCCACCAAAAGGATGAAGGAGCGAAACACACATCGTCCACTACCACCAAAAGGATGATAGGATAAACACTATCGCACAATCTGACACAAATCCAAGTGACAGACCCCCCACCAAAAGGATGACGGAGTGAAACACACACCGGCCACTACCACCAAAAGGATGATAGGACAAACACTATCGCACAATCTGACACCAATCCAAGTGACAGACCCACCACCAAAAGGATGACGGAGCGAAACACACACCGGCCACTACCACCAAAAGGATGATAGGACAAACACTATCGCACAATCTGAAACAAATCCAAGTGACAGATCACCCACCAAAAGGATGGCGGAGCGAAACTCAAACCGCCCACTACCACCAAAAGGATGATAGGACAAACACCATCGCACAATCTGACACCAATCCAAGTGACAGACCCCCCACCAAAAGGATGACGTAGCGAAACTCACACCGGCCACTATCACCAAAAGGATGATAGGACAAACACCATCGCACAATTTGACACCAATCCAAGTGACAAACCCCCCACCAAAAGGATGACGGAGCGAAACACACACCGGCCAATACCACCAAAAGGATGATAGGACAAACACCATTGCCCAATCTGACACCAATCCAAGTGACAGACCCCCCACCAAAAGGATGACTGAGCGAAACACACACCGGCCACTACCACCAAATGGATGATAGGAAAAACACTCTCGCACAATCTGACACCAATCCAAGTAACAGACCCCCACCAAAAGGATGACGGAGCGAAACACACACCGTCCACTACCACCAAAAGGATGATAGGACAAACACTATCGCACAATCTGACACAAATCCAAGTGACAGATCCCCTACCAAAATGATGGCGGAGCGAAACTCACACTGGCCACTACCACCAAAACGATGATAGGACAAACACCATCGCACAATCCGACACCAATCAAAGTGACAGAGCCCCCACCAAAAGGATGACGGAGCGAAACACACACCGGCCACTACCACCAAAACGATGATAGGACAAACACTATCGCACAATCTGACACCAATCCAAGTGACAGACCCCCCCCCCCACCAAAAGGATGAAGGAGCGAAACACACATCGTCCACTACCACCAAAAGGATGATAGGATAAACACTATCGCACAATCTGACACAAATCCAAGTGACAGACCCCCCACCAAAAGGATGACGGAGTGAAACACACACCGGCCACTACCACCAAAAGGATGATAGGACAAACACTATCGCACAATCTGACACCAATCCAAGTGACAGACCCACCACCAAAAGGATGACGGAGCGAAACACACACCGGCCACTACCACCAAAAGGATGATAGGACAAACACTATCGCACAATCTGAAACAAATCCAAGTGACAGATCACCCACCAAAAGGATGGCGGAGCGAAACTCAAACCGCCCACTACCACCAAAAGGATGATAGGACAAACACCATCGCACAATCTGACACCAATCCAAGTGACAGACCCCCCACCAAAAGGATGACGTAGCGAAACTCACACCGGCCACTATCACCAAAAGGATGATAGGACAAACACCATTGCCCAATCTGACACCAATCCAAGTGACAGACCCCTCACCAAAAGGATGACGGAGCGAAACACACACCGACCACTACCACCAAAAGGATGATAGGACAAACACTATCGCACAATCTGACACCAATCCAAGTGACAGACCCCCCACCAAAAGGATGACGGAGCGAAACACATACCGGCCACTACCACAAAAAGGATGATAGGACAAACGCTATTGTACAATCTGACACAAATCCAAGTGACAGACCCCCCACCAAAAGGATGACGGAACGAAACACACACCGGCCACTACCACCAAAAGGATGATAGGACAAACACTATCACACAATTTGACAACAATCCAAGTGACAGACCCCCCACCAAAAGGATGACGGAGCGAAACACACACTGTCCACTACCACCAAAAGGATGATAGGACAAACACTATCGCACAATCTGACACAAATCCAAGTGACAGATCCCCCACCAAAAGGATGGCGGAGCGAAACTCACACTGGCCACTACCACCAAAACGATGATAGGACAAACACCATCGCACAATCCGACACCAATCAAACTGACAGACCCCCCACCAAAAGGATGACGGAGCGAAACACACACCGAACACTACCACAAAAACGATGATAGGATAAACACCATCACACAATCTGACACCAATCCAAGTGACAGACCCCCCACCAAAAGGATGACGGAGCGAAATACACACCGGCCACTACCACCAAAAGGATGATAGGACAAACACTATCGCACAATCTGACATCAATCCAAGTGACAGACCCCCCACCAAAAGGATGACGGAGCGAAACACACACCGGCCACTACCACTAAAAAGATGATAGGACAAACATTATCGCACAATCTGACACCAATCCAAGTGACAGACCCCCCACCAAAAGGACGGCGGAGCGAAATACACGCCGGCCACTACCACCAAAAGGATGATAGGACAAACACCATCGCACAATCTGACACCAATCCAAGTGATAGACCCCCCGCCAAAAGGATGACGGAGCGAAACACACACCGACCACTATCACCAAAAGGATGATAGGACAAACACCATCGCACAATTTGACACCAATCCAAGTGACAGACCCCTCACCAAAAGGATGACATTGCGAAACTCACACCGGCCACTATCACCAAAACGATGATAGGACAAACACCATCGCACAATCTGACACCAATCCAAGTGACAAACCCCCCACCAAAAGGATAACGGAGAGAAACACACACCGGCCACTACCACCAAAAGGATGATAGGACAAACACCATCGCACAATCTGACACCAATCCAAGTGACATACCCCCTCCAAAAGGATGACGGAGCGAAACACACACCGGCCACTACCACCAAAAGGATGATAGGAAAAACACTATCGCACAATCTGACACCAATCCATGTGACTCACCCCCCACCAAAAGGATGACGGAGCGAAACACACACCGGCCACTACCACAAAAAGGATGATAGGACAAACACTATCGCACAATCTGACACCAATCCAAGTGACAAACCCCCCACCAAAAGGATAACGGAGCGAAACACACACCGGCCACTACCACCAAAAGGATGATAGGACAAAAACTATCGCACATTCTGACACCAATCCAAGTGACAGACCCCCCACCAAAAGGATGACAGAGCGAAACACACACCGGCCGCTACCACCAAAATGATGATAAGACAAACACTATCGCACAATCTAATACCAATCCAAGTGACAGACCCCCCCCCCCCCCCAAAAGGATGACGGAGCGAAACACACACCGGCCACTACCACCAAAAGGATGATAGGACAAACATTATCGCACAATCTGACACCAATCCAAGTGACAGACCCCCCACCAAAAGGATGACGGAGCGAAACACACACCGGCCACTACCACCAAAAGGATGATAGGACAAACACCATCGCACAATCTGACACCAATCCAAGTGACATACCCCCCACCAAAAGGATGACGGAGTGAAACACACACCGGCCACTACCACCAAAAGGATGATAGGAAAAACACTATCGCACAATCTGACACCAATCCATGTGACTGACCCCCTACCAAAAGGATGACTGAGCGAAACACACACCGGCCACTACCACAAAAAGGATGATAGGACAAACACTATCGCACAATCTGACACCAATCCAAGTGACAAACCCCCCACCAAAAGGATAACGGAGCGAAACACACACCGGCCACTACCACCAAAAGGATGATAGGACAAAAACTATCGCACATTCTGACACCAATCCAAGTGACAGACCCCCCACCAAAAGGATGACAGAGCGAAACACACACCGGCCACTACCACCAAAATGATGATAAGACAAACACTATCGCACAATCTGATACCAATCCAAGTGACAGATCCCCCCCCCCCCCCAAAAGGATGACGGAGCGAAACACACACCGGCCACTACCACCAAAAGGATGATAGGACAAACATTATCGCACAATCTGACACCAATCCAAGTGACAGACCCCCCACCAAAAGGATGACGGAGCGAAACACACACCGGCCACTACCACCAAAAGGATGATAGGACAAACACTATCGCACAATCTGACTCCAATCCAAGTGACAGACCCCCCACCAAAAGGATGTCGGAGCGATACACACACCGGCCACTACCACCAAAAGGATGATAGGACAAACACTATCGCACAATCTGACACAAATCTAAGTGACAGACCCCCCATCAAAAGAATGACGGAGCGAAACACACACCGGCCACTACCACCAAAAGGATGATAGGACAAACAATATCGCACAATCTGACACCAATCCAAGTGACAGACCCCCCACCAAAAGGATGACGGAGCGAAACACACACCGGCCACTACCACCAAAAGGATGATAGGACAAACACTATCGCACAATCTGACACAAATCCAAGTGACAGATCACCCACCAAAAGGATGGCGGAGCGAAACTCAAACCGCCCACTACCACCAAAAGGATGATAGGACAAACACCATCGCACAATCTGACACCAATCAAAGTGACAGACCCCCCACCAAAAGGATGACAGAGCGAAACACACACCGGCGACTACCACCAAAAGGATGATAGAACAAACACCATCGCACAATCTGACACCAATCAAAGTTACAGACCCCCACCAAAAGGATGACGGAGCGAAACACACACCGGCCACTACCACCAAAAAGATTATAGGACAAACACTATCGCACAATCTGCCACCAATCCAAGTGACAGACCCCGCACCAAAAGGATGACGGAGCGAAATACACACCGGCCACTACCACCAAAAGGATGATAGGACAAACACCATCGGACAATCTGACACCAATCCAAGTGATAGACCCCCCACCAAAAGGATGACGGAGCGAAACACACACCGACCACTATCACCAAAAGGATGATAGGACAAACACCATCGCACAATCTGACACCAATCCAAGTGACAGACCCCTCACCAAAAGGATGACATTGCTAAACTCACACCGGCCACTATCACCAAAACGATGATAGGACAAACACCATCGCACAATCTGACACCAATCCAAGTGACAAACCCCCCACCAAAAGGATGACGGAGCGAAACACACACCGGCCACTACCACCAAAAGGATGATAGGACAAACACCATCGCACAATCTGACACCAATCCAAGTGACATACCCCCCACCAAAAGGATGACGGAGCGAAACACACACCAGCCACTACCACCAAAAGGATGATAGGAAAAACACTATCGCACAATCTGACACCAATCCATGTGACAGACCCCCCACCAAAAGGATGACGGAGCGAAACACACACCGGCCACTACCACAAAAAGGATGATAGGACAAACACTATCGCACAATCTGACACCAATCCAAGTGACAAACCCCCACCAAAAGGATAACGGAGCGAAACACACACCGGCCACTACCACCAAAAGGATGATAGGACAAAAACTATCGTACATTCTGACACCAATCCAAGTGACAGACCCCCCACCAAAAGGATGACAGAGCAAAACACACACCGGCCACTACCACCAAAATGATGATAAGACAAACACTATCGCACAATCTGATACCAATCCAAGTGACAGACCCCCCCCCCAAAAGGATGACGGAGCGAAACACACACCGGCCACTACCACCAAAAGGATGTTAGGATAAACACCATCGCACAATCTGACACCAATCCAAGTGACAGACCCCCCACCAAAAGGATGACGGAGCGAAACACATACCGGCCACTACCACCAAAAGGATGATAGGACAAACACCATCGGACAATCTGACACCAATCCAAGTGACAGACCCCCCACCAAAAGGATGACGGAGCGAAACACACACCGACCACTATCACCAAAAGGATGATTTAACAAATACCATCGCACAATCTGATACAAATCCAAGT
The DNA here is from genome assembly GCA_963859935.3 of Lathyrus sativus. Taxonomy (NCBI): domain Eukaryota; kingdom Viridiplantae; phylum Streptophyta; class Magnoliopsida; order Fabales; family Fabaceae; genus Lathyrus; species Lathyrus sativus. The sequence continues at coordinate 198,427 of CAWUDS030002741.1, forward strand.
GACAGACCCCCTATCAAAAGGATGACGGAGCGAAACACACACCGGCCACTACCACCAAAAGGATGATAGGACAAACAATATCGCACAATCTGACACCAATCCAAGTGACAGACCCCCCACCAAAAGGATGACGGAGCGAAACACACACCGGCCACTACCACCAAAAGGATGATAGGACAAACACTATCGCACAATCTGACACAAATCCAAGTGACAGATCACACACCAAAAGGATGGCGGAGCGAAACTCAAACCGGCCACTACCACCAAAAGGATGATAGGACAAACACCATCGCACAATCTGACACCAATAATGTGACAAAGCCCCCACCAAAAGGATGACAGAGCGAAACACACACCGGCGACTACCACCAAAAGGATGATAGAACAAACACCATCGCACAATCTGACACCAATCAAAGTTACAGACCCCCCACCAAAAGGATGACAGAGCGAAACACACACCGGCCAATACCACCAAAAAGATTATAGGACAAACACTATCGCACAATCTGACACCAATCCAAGTGACAGACCCCGCACCAAAAGGATGACGGAGCGAAATACACACCGGCCACTACCACCAAAAGGATGATAGGACAAACACCATCGGACAATCTGACACCAATCCAAGTGACAGACCCCCCACCAAAAGGATGACGGAGCGAAACACACACCGACGACTATCACCAAAAGGATGATAGGACAAACACCATCGCACAATCTGACACCAATCCAAGTGACAGACCCACACCAAAAGGACGATAGGACAAATACCATCGCACAATCTGATACAAATCCAAGTGACAGACCCCCCATCAAAAGGATGACGGAGCGAAACACACACCGGCCACTACCACCAAAAAGATTATAGGACAAACACTATCGCACAATCTGACACCAATCCAAGTGACAGACCCCGCACCAAAAGGATGAAGGAGCGAAATACACAACGGCCACTACCACCAAAAGGATGATAGGACAAACACCATCGGACAATCTGACACCAATCCAAGTGACAGACCCCCCACCAAAAGGATGACGGAGCGAAACACACACCGACCACTATCACCAAAAGGATGATAGGACAAACACCATCGCACAATCTGACACCAATCCAAGTGACAGACCCACACCAAAAGGATGACGGAGCGAAACACACACCGGCCACTACCACCAAAAGGTTGTTAGGATAAACACCATCGCACAATCTGACACCAATCCAAGTGACAGACCCCCCACCAAAAGGATGACGGAGCGAAACACATACCGGCCACTACCACAAAAAGGATGATAGGACAAACACCATCGCACAATCTGACACCAATCCAAGTGACAGACCCCCCACCAAAAGGATGACGGAGCCAAACACATACCGGCCACTACCACCAAAAGGATGATAGGACAAACACTATCGCACAATTTGACACCAATCCAAGTGAAAGACCCCCCACCAAAAGGATGACGGAGCGAAACACACACCGTCCACTACCACCAAAAGGATGATAGGACAAACAATATCGCACAATCTGACACAAATCCAAGTGACAGATCCCTCACCAAAAGGATGGCGGAGCGAAACCCACACTGGCCACTACCACCAAAACGATGATAGGACAAACACCATCGCACAATCTGACACCAATCAAAGTGACAGACCCCCCACCAAAAGGATGACGGAGCGAAACACACATCGGCCACTAACACCAAAAGGATGATAGGATAAACACCATTGCACAATCTGACACCAATCCAAGTGACCAACCCCCCACCAAAAGGATGACGGAGCGAAACACACACCGGCCACTACCACCAAAAAGATTATAGGACAAACACTATCGCACAATCTGACACCAATCCAAGTGACAGAACCCGCACCAAAAGGATGAAGGAGCGAAATACACACCGGCCACTACCACCAAAAGGATGATAGGACAAACACCATCGGACAATCTGACACCAATCCAAGTGACAGACCCCCCACCAAAAGGATGACGGAGCAAAACACACACCGACCACTATCACCAAAAGGATGATAGGACAAATACCATCGCACAATCTGATACAAATCCAAGTGACAGACCCCCCATCAAAAGGATGACGGAGCGAAACACACACCGGCCACTACCACCAAAAGGATGATAGGACAAACACTATCGCACAATCTGACACCAATCCAAGTGACAGACCCCCCACCAAAAGGATGACGGAGCGAAACACACACCGCCCACTACCACCAAAAGGATGATAGGACAAACACTATCGCACAATCTGACACAAATCCAAGTGACAGATCACCCACCAAAAGGATGGCGGAGCGAAACTCAAACCGGCCACTACCACCAAAAGGATGATAGGACAAACACCATCGCA
>CAWUDS030002742.1:0-30000 GCA_963859935.3 Lathyrus sativus
CATGAATATATAATATATAATATATATGGATAGAGAACTAGACCAATAGATTCACACTGGATATCTTTATCATAGAGAAAAGGGTATTAATTTGTATGGTCATGTTCTCTTGAGTGGAATAAAGATAAAATAGAAATTAGCTTTTGGAGAGATGGCTGAGTGGTTGATAGCTCCGGTCTTGAAAACCGGTATAGTTCCAAACAAAGAACTATCGAGGGTTCGAATCCCCCTCTCTCCTTTTTCTTGGCGAATGGATTTTTTTCTTTTATTGATTTAAATTGATTTAAGTTGGCTCGGTTTTTTCGGGCTCGGCTAAGTGGTGATATAGCCGAGCCCGAAAAAAGATTAGATATAAATGAATTGAAAAAGAAAATATTTTTTCAATATGATCTCCTCGACTCAACTCAATATGTATACTAAAATCAAAGTGATTCTTACGTCAAGCATTGGATTTCATGTCTCAATTAAGAGGAGTCATGGAAAGAACAGGCTCCAAATCTCTATCAATTCCTTTTTCAAATCCTGCGGCAGCTGCGCGAGCTCTTCCCGCGTGCCATAAATGACCTACGAATAGGAAGAATCCTAGAACAAAATGAGAAGTAGCTAACCAACTTCTAGGAGAGACATAATTGACTGCATTAATTTCTGTAGCTACGCCACCCACGGAATTTAAAGAACCTAAAGGAGCATGAGTCATATATTCTGCGGAACGACGTTCTTGCCAAGGCTGTATATCTTTTTTCAGTCTACTCAAGTCCAAACCATTAGGACCTCTTAGAGGTTCTAACCAGGGAGCACGCAGATCCCAAAAACGCATAGTTTCTCCTCCAAAAATGACTTCTCCGGTCGGAGAACGCATTAGATATTTACCTAAACCGGTAGGCCCTTGAGCGGAGCCTACATTAGCTCCAAGACGTTGGTCTCTAACTAGAAAAGTAAATGCTTGAGCTTGAGAAGCTTCCGGTCCAGTGGGACCATAAAACTCACTAGGATAAGCAGTATTATTAAACCAGACAAAGCAACAAGCTATAAAACCAAAAACGGCTAAAGCACCTAAACTATAAGATAAGTAAGCTTCCCCAGACCATACTAGTGCACGCCGAGCCCATGCAAAGGGTTTGGTTAAGATATGCCAGATTCCACCAAGTATACAAATGGAACCCAACCATACATGTCCCCCAATTATATCTTCCAAATCGTCCACACTAACAATCCAACCTTCTCCCCCAAAAGGCGATTTTAGTAAATAACCAAATATAATGCTTGGACTAAGGGTTAAGTTGGTAATTTTTCTTACATCTCCCCCTCCTGGAGCCCAGGTATCATATATACCCCCAAAATAAAAAGCCTTCAATATTAGAAGAAAAGCCCCTATACCTAACAAAATTAAGTGAATACCTAAAATAGTAGTCATTTTATTTCTATCTTTCCATACATAACCAAAGAATGGAAAAGATTCTTCAAGAGTCTCAGGTCCCAGAAGTGCATGATAAATACCGCCAAAGCCCAATACTGCAGAGGAAATTAAGTGAAGTACTCCAGATACAAAGTATGGAAAGGTGTCGATAACTTCCCCTCCAGGACCTACCCCCCAACCTAGAGTAGCTAGATGGGGAAGTAAAATTAAGCCTTGTTCATACATGGGCTTCTCGGGTACGAAATGAGCAACTTCAAATAGGTTCATTGCTCCGGCCCAGAATACTATTAATCCGGCATGGGCTACATGGGCCCCCAGTAGTTTACCGGATAAATTGATAAGTCGGGCATTCCCGGCCCACCAAGCAAAACCAGTCGTTTCTTGGTCACGACCAGTTAAAGGTAAAGTTCCATTAAAGAGCGTTTCCACGTGGTAGAACCTCCTCAGGGAATATAAGGTTTTCATGAGGCTGATCTTGAGCCGCCATCCACGCACGAATACCTTCGTTTAAGAGAATATTTTTGGTGTAGAAAGTCTCAAATTCAGGATCTTCCGCTGCGCGGATTTCTTGAGAAACAAAGTCATAGGCACGTAGGTTCAGGGCCAGACCGACTACTCCAAGAGCACTCATCCATAAACCAGTTACTGGTACAAATAACATAAAGAAATGTAACCAACGTTTATTGGAAAAAGCAACCCCAAAGATTTGGGACCAAAAGCGGTTAGCAGTAACCATTGAATAAGTTTCTTCTGCTTGGGTTGGGTTAAAAGCACGGAATGTATTTGCGCCATCACCATCTTCAAATAAGGTATTTTCTACGGTAGCGCCATGAATAGCGCATAGTAGGGCAGCGCCCAATACACCAGCAACTCCCATCATATGAAATGGGTTTAATGTCCAATTATGAAACCCTTGGAAAAAGAGAATGAATCGAAATATAGCTGCTACACCAAAACTAGGCGCAAAGAACCAACCAGACTGGCCCAGTGGATAAATCAGGAATACAGAAACAAAAACAGCAATTGGACCGGAGAATGCGATTGCATTATAAGGCCGCAATTGAACAGATCGAGCAAGTTCAAATTGACGTAACATAAAACCTATTAATCCGAAAGCACCGTGAAGAGCAACAAAAGTCCACAGACCACCTAATTGACACCAACGGGTCAAATCTCCCTGTGCTTCAGGACCCCACAGTAACAACAAAGAGTGTGCTAAACTATTAGCAGGAGTAGAGACTGCTGCAGTTAAGAAGTTACAACCTTCCAAATAGGAACTTGCCAATCCATGAGTATACCATGAAGTTACAAAGGTGGTACCTGTGAACCAACCCCCCACGGCAAAATAGGCGCAAGGAAAGAGCAATAGACCGGACCAACCCACAAAAACAAAACGGTCCCTCCGTAACCAGTCATCCATAATATCAAATAAATCATTTTGATCTTTGGTAAATTTACCAAGAGCTATAGTCATAGTAATCCTCCTATTCAACTACTTCAAACCATTTCCGAACACCTCCTAGGATTTTCAACGATGGAACCTTCGAGGCTTTTTTCATTTTATATAGAATATGATTTCTCGTAGACTGTCCCTTCTTTTCTACTGGGGTTCGAATAGAAAAATTCTTTTTTTGTCCATTGATATCTAATAAATCCATTAACTTAATTAATTGGCTTATTCCTTTCTATTCTAACAAAATTCCCTAAGTCATGACTCGAAAATTGTCTTATGACTCATAAATCCTAGAAATACATTTTTTAAAGAACTATTCCAAAAACAAATGATCGATCGCTTTTATTACTCTCGTTACCAGCGGATCCCCAGACATACTACTCTGCTTTTATCAAATAAGATTCTTTTTGAATCTTGTTCGTGAAATTAAAAAAAAAAAATAGTTTTCTATATTATTCGAATTTGTATGTCTAGAAAACTACTAGAGGATCCTATTTTTACTTTCTATTTTACTATTTTTACTTTCTATTTTACATTGATTTCTTTTATTGTATTCTTTGTTCTATTTTTCTGTCATTCAGATTAATCTAATTCCGACGTATACCCTTTACTTGCGGATCGAGGTAATAAATTGGACTCTTTTTCTCTATTTATTTTTTTATCTATCTGTCCTATTTTTGAATATTCTAGGGAATTGGATTAATAATAATAGATTCTAACTGAAAGTTTCGTCCAATAATTGCCTTCAAAATCTCGTATGCATCATAGATATGAAAACCAAATGTTTGATACTCGAAGTCATGATTGGATGGATTTTTCTATTCTTTTTATAGACATATCTTCTATTTTTATAGACCTATCTTAAAGAAATAATAGAAATCAATTTTGATCTTTTCTTGTATTCGGAAAAAAGATATTTGGAAGTCAAATGACTTGTCTGTTGGAACTTAGAATAAGCCCTCCCATTGGAGGAGAGGAGTAGCAATTGATTCCTAGGAACAATAAGATATTATCCGAAATATAGACGGATTCTTGCAGAGTTCGAACCAAAAGGGTATTAAAAAGAAAAAAAGATACACTGTTCGAATTTCATTTCTATCCACCAATTGGAATATCAGAATAGTGGATATAGTTCTGATTCAATAGGTTAGGTCCACTTACTTTTTTTAGAATCTTTCCCTTTATTGGATTGGAAGAATCCAAAATAGGAGTATATGACAATTAAAGCAAAGAAAATATCAGATTCTAAAAAAAGAAATATATATAGAAAAGAATACTATTTCCCTTTCTAACTAGAATGAGTTTACTCTATTCGAATGATAACAATAACTTAATAGAGTTTAAATTCTAAATTGGATTTTTTATAATGAAATTCAACTATTCATTAGTTTTTTTTATTTTATTACAAACAGAAACTTCTTACAAATATCAAGAATATTTGTATATCTTTCTTCAAATAGAAATACTACTGTTATCATTTTTTGATCAAAAAAAAGCCCTTTATCAGATTTGAACCGATGACTTACGCCTTACCATGGCGTTACTCTACCGCTGAGTTAAAAGGGCGCCGTTTGAGTCAATTCCCGAATACAGAATCAGCCAATATGAATATGAATATGAATATGAGTTGAGTACATCTATTTCAAATATTTCCGAATCTTTGATAAATGGATTCTATCCTGTCCCTTAACTCAATTCTTATTGATCTTCATCCTTTTTTATTTTACTCCATTTCCGGATTCATTCTCATTTTTTTATTTCCCTACTTAGTGTGAAATAGAAATATACCTAATTCAATCTTCTTAACACTGAATGAAAGTGAACGAAATAAGGTGTTAATGCCCCCCTGTTCCAGCAAATCAATTATTTCCAGAAAGGATTCTATGTTTATTTTGGTTTCTTTCGCATTACTTCGTTTTATTTTGTATTTTGTTGAATTCTAGATTGGTGATTGGAATGAACCATTTCGAAATCGAAAGGGTGAATCCAAAAATTGTAAGGAATTCTGAAAGATGGGAAGATCCTTCTGATTGAATCATTCTATTGACAATTTCAAAAAACTGTTCATACTATGAACATAGTAGAATGGAGGTCGGGCAAGGCTGCCCCCATCGTCTAGCGGTTTAGGACATCTCTCTTTCAAGGAGGCAACGGGGATTCGACTTCCCCTGGGGGTAGGATACTACGAAAGGAAATGGATCAGGGATTATCAATAAAGACTAAATTGGATTCTTCCTGCTGGGTCGATGCCCGAGCGGTTAATGGGGACGGACTGTAAATTCGTTGGCAATATGTCTACGCTGGTTCAAATCCAGCTCGGCCCAAAAATAAAATATTTACGGATCCACCATGAAATGATAGACCCCATTTGGTGTTCTCTTAAAATCACCAATGGGTTCGGATACACAAGATTAGAATCTCGAGTCCTATGTGTTTTTTCCATATTACTTACATATTTTTTCCACAAATTAGGATTTTGCAAAATTCCTATCGGGATCTGTAAGTTTAAAGTCTAAGGAAAGGGTTAAAGTTAAAAAACAAAAAAGACTCTTTTTTGTTTCCTTGATTTCTTGATTGATTTATTTTTAAATCAAGTTGGCAATAACGAACGGATTGCGATGCGAGTCATCCGTGTCGATAAAGTGCAGACCCATCCAAATAGGAATATATATAGAAGTAAGCCCCAGGGGTTCGAATCTCAAATAGAAAAACAAAGAATTTGGATGAAATTGTAAGAATATATATGTATACTATACGACTTTTTCCCTGGGATTGTAGTTCAATTGGTCAGAGCACCGCCCTGTCAAGGCGGAAGCTGCGGGTTCGAGTCCCGTCAGTCCCGATGGATACAAATCCAAAAAATATCAATGGATTTAGTGTATGAAAGGGAATAAAAATAAAAAAAAAATATCATTTCTAACGGGTATCTCCTTTTTTCTTTTTTAGTTTTAGGGAAAGGTTGGGACAAAGAAAAAGGACTTTTGGATTGCATCAGAAAGTCATTTTCTTATTTGGTATGGATAAAACATCTTCCGATGTTATACTATTCAATTCTCGACCATGAATTCTTGATTTGATAGATCACATATAGTTATTCGTGATATGGATCCGATTGGATATCATCGAGATCCTATTTATACCATTGAATTTAGTGAAGAAATATTTTTTATTTCTATGGGATTAAATCCCGAAGTATTTATTAGAAATTAAAGAGAAAGAAAACATAGAGATTATGGAAGTAAATATTCTCGCATTTATAGCTACTGCACTCTTTATTCTAGTTCCTACTGCCTTTTTACTTATAATTTATGTAAAAACGGTAAGTCAAAGTGACTAATTTTACTGAAACATGACTTCTTATTTCTTAGCAATGATTGAAGAAAAACATGAAAAAAGGATTTCTATTTCTTTTAATCTTTGTTTTAAATAAAATGATCAGACTACAACCAGCAGAATTCTATTAACCATATAGTAGAAAGAAATCAAATCTATTTCTTTCTACTATATTCTCTATTACGGTAGGAGTAGGATAAAAATAGAATGTTTTACTAAAAAAAAAAGAGTTCCTATGGAGGAACCAATTTATCATTTTCTTTTCATATGGATATATGGATATCGATCTATAGATATATATGGAATGTAGGCGTCCACATTTTTCTTTATTTCATCTAAATCTATTCTATTTGTATTGGTTCCAATCAATCTGAAATAATTCAAAAGCAACGCCATTTTTATTCTTCTTAGTTTCATTTTTAGATTTAAGATTCTTTATCAGAATCCCGGTAACTAATAAATAAAAATAAAGAATCTTTTTAGTATTCCAAAATTTAAATAGATTAAATGGAATCGGAATCCGTTTCCAATTATCTTGATTCCCGGGATATCAAGATGGCAACAATTTAAATATTTGTTTGATTCAAAGAGTTTTTTTTTCAATAAGATATATACATGGAATATATTACACCACTGGAAGCAATACAAGAGAATTTCTAAATCCAGATAGAATTGCATTTCATTAATTAGTATTAATAAAATAACTCAAATAGTTCAAAACTGGAAGAACTCAGCTATAAAACAATTGAGACAGTTTGATCCCTTAACTCAATTAGTATTACCTTTAAAGTCCACTTCTTCCCCATACTACAAGGGAAAGGGAAAATGTAAAAACTACCATTAAAGCAGCCCAAGCAAGACTTACTATATCCATGTCAATTATGTCTCCTATCTATATCAATATGATCAATATGAAGAAATTCTTTTATTAATTCTTTTTTTATTGTTTACTTATTTTTCTTGTATTCTTTTAGTTTTTCACTAAAAATTGGAGAATATCTTCTAATAATAGTGGAATCGCTGGTACAGAGTCAAAAAAGGATTCCATTCCGTCCTAACACCATTGACGAAACATCCAATTAGAACATATAGCAAGTTCTTATCCGATTTGGAGTAGAATTGAAAAATTGAAAGCATAAATAAAAAATATACTTAGAAGTAGTAAGGTAATGAATCCTACTAATAGGTAGGAACTATGTTTTCTTTCCCCCCCCATTTTAGTAAGTAAAAAATAAAGAATCAAGATAGATTCTTTTGCATACTCTTATTTGCATCTGTTCGTTCCATCGGATCTAATCCTTATTGTATCTCGATTCGTTCTCTAAAACAATTGGAAAAGAGCCTATTCAATTCTTTTACTATAGATTACCCCAAAGAAAGAGTTTTCTTTTTCTTAGAATGGAAATGGAATAGAAATATATTTCTAATATAGACTCATGATTCTATTTTTTTTTTTAAGTTAATTAAGAAAGTTGTATTTGGTGAATTCAATTCCCGCTTTCATTCCTTCACTATCTATTTCGACATAAACAATAAGAGGACTCTAGGAAAAGACAAATTATCCATCCTAGAATCCTGTTTTCCCTTTGTCTATTTCTACTTTACTTAATATTCTGTACCTACCTATTTTTTTAGGTTTAGTATCGAGTTAATTCTAAAACAATAGAAATTAGAGGATTTCTAGAACATTAAAATCCGAAAACAGCTACATAATCATATGGTTCGAATTAATTGTGCAGTTGAAAAAAAAAAAAAACCAAGAACCAAATAGTCTTCTTCACAATATACATACTATGACTGAACTAATTCTACGGTACAAGGAATTTTCTAAATATAGTATATCTACAAAAACTAGAAAGAACCAAGGGTGTTTACAGAATTTATCAACAAAAATGGAGTTCTTTTTACCAGCTTAATATGTTGATTAATTCAAATTCCTAAAAATTCATTTCGAACAATTGAACCTTCTCAAATTGTTTCTTTTTAAGAACCAAAAAGATTTGTGCCAAAATAATAGATGCCAAGAAGAGCAAGAGACCTTGGACACGTAATGGATCTTGAAGCACTATTTCTGCATCCCCCTGACCAAATCCACCCACATTAGGATTACTCGTTAATGGTTGATCAAGTTTGATAGATTCACCCTCTGAAACAAGAAGTTCTGGTCCTGGCGGTAGAATATCAATCACTTCACGTCCATCTGATGCATCTACTATCGTTATTTCGTATCCACCTTTTTCTTTTCGTATTATTTTGTTTACTACACCTGTTGCTGTAGCATTATAAACATTATTATTACTTTTGCTTCCGTCGGGATAAATCTGACCCCTTCCCCTGTTCCCGCCTACGTATAGAGGATATTTTAAGAAGTAAACATCTCTCTTAGTAGCAGGATCTGGAGAAAGAATAGGAAAGGTAATTTCACTATATTTTTTCCCAGGAACGGGGCCTATCACAAGAATATTTTTTTTTGTGGGACGATAGCTTTGAAAAGACAAATTACCCATCTTTTCTTTAATCTCGGGCGAAAGACGATGAGGAGGGGCCAATTCAAAACCCTCTGGTAAAATAAGAATAGCTCCTACATTCAAAGCCCCCTTTTTACCATTAGCAAGAACTTGTTTCACTTGCATATCATAAGGAATTCGCACAACTGCTTCAAATACAGTATCGGGAAGTACCGCTTGTGGAACCTCAATATCTACGGGCTTATTAGCTAAATGGCAATTAGCACATACAATCCGGCCGGTAGCTTCTCGAGGATTTTCATAACCTTGTTGGGCAAAAATGGGATATGCATTTGAAATGGGTGCTCGAGTTATTATATGGATCATGAGCAATACGGAAATAGATCGGGTAATCTCTTTCTTTATCCAAGAAAAAGCATTTCTAGTTTGCATGGTCCAATCCTTGATCCTGAAAATTTCTACAATAAGATTAGGTAGGGAACTGGCACAGTTCCCTATCCATGATTCTGCTATTTACTCCAATTATTTGCCTATAATATAGGAAGAATACGAGTAAAACGAAAATGAATAAGTGAAATTTGGAATGTTTAGCTTTTATATAAAAGCTAAACAAATTTTAGAATTGGATCAGTGGGTCCTTTTTTCAGTCATTCACGGAATGGAATTGAATCATAAATCGATAAAAGCGACGGAGATACACAATTTAAATAACGGAAAATCCAGTATTTAAAAATAATATTTAAAATGGCTGGCAAAATAGAAACAAGAAAAGATATAATATGATCATTCGGAGTAAATCCAAAATCTTTATAGACAGACCAAATCATTAGTTCCCAAAGACCAGTCGAATGGTATCCTACAGAGAAATCAATTAAGAAAAGAATAGAAAAAGCTTTTATTGTGTCACTTAAGTTATATACAAATTCTTGAACCCAAGAGTTAAGAATAATGAGTTCTTGATTACCCCTAATAGAATAAACACTTAGAATAAGGAAACATATTATATTTGTAAAGAAATGAAAAATCGTATGGATATTATCTTCGTTGTTCGTCTGAATCAATTGGATGGTCGCTTTGTAGATTTCGATACGAAGGTTTTGTAAATGTGTTTCCGGGTATTCCTTTAGCATTTCATCCAAGAGGAACAGTTCCTCGAACTCTAGGAATTTCTTTACAATAGTTTTTTCTTGAATAGTATTCAAGAAAATTTCGGATTCTTTCGTATTCCACCAATTAGTAATCCAAGATTCCAGACTTTTCTTAAATGTAAAAGAGATGCACCAGGGCAAAAAGACTATAGATGTAAGACATAGAAGGGGAATGAATGCTTTCTTTTTTGCCATTTTTCGTCCTCAGTTTCATCTCATTTTTCAACTCTAGAATATTCTATATATTCTAATATTTCTATCAAGCATAAGTTCTATTACAAGTAAATACTAATAAAAAAGCGAGTTTAGCCTATAATATATTAATTATTATAGGCTAAACTCGCTTTATAGGCTAAACTCGATCGGCTAAACTCGCTTTTTTATTAGTATTCTTTGTAAATAATGTCCAATGGTATATTCAAGAATCTGGACAACTCCAAAGCATGTTTTGCAAGCATATATCTACGACCATCTTTAGTAGGAGTCATCGGCAAGGTCCCGTGTTTTCTGGTTTCAATATAAAGGACATCACCCCAGATTCGGTTAGTTACTAGTATGAGGCACGAAATTTCTTTTATTAAAATGCGGCGAACATTAGAGCTACTTATTCCAGGAATAGGAAGTCTGTAACGAGTAATATATAGCACTCCTTTTCTTTTATCGAAAAAATTAGTTCCGCCAATTACAGTCCAATAATTAATATATTGAAACATGATACCGCTTAGGATACTGACAATTGCAGTGATAAGCAGAGAAACAATCTTATTTGGTAGCACAAAGAGCCATTTAATCGGTGCATCGAAAATGTTCATCCGAGTAAGATTGCTATAGAAACGATAGAGAGAAAAGAATCCCACGAAAAAACTGACATGACTTAAAATTCGAAAAAAAACGTGTTGGAAACCCGGGATAGTGTCCATCCAAGTAGTTTCTGACACATAGGAACATAAAACTTTTTTGTTTGTCTCGTCCTTAATGAATTCACGGATCATTTGAAGTAAATAATCCAAAATTGTTCTAAGGAAATAAAAAAACAAAACGAAAAAGATATTCCTAAAAAGAAAGGCCGCAAAACATAAAATAAATAAATCCACCAGGATGTGTGGCGGATACGGGCGGCTTCTTTCTAGGAGAAGAACTATTACTTTTAATATACTTAAAAGGTAAGTTCCATGCAGGAAAATATGTGTCACTGTAATAATAATACAGTGTCTTTTTTTCCAGATCCACAGGTTTTTCAAAAATCTTTTACAGTGTCTTTTTTTCCAGATCCACAGGTTTTTCAAAAATCTTTTCAAGTCTTTTAGATCCATAGTCTATATATCAGAGTTACTAAATAGGAGAAATAAAAAATATATTCTTAGTCTAAATTAGTTTAAATAAAATAGTGTAAAATAAGGTATTAGCTACAAACTAGTTACAAAAAGGCGGAAATAAAAAATAGATTCTTAGTGCAAAATAACGTAAAACTAAGTTTAAAATTGTTTTTATTCAATCTTCCAAATTTTTAGTCAAAGGAACGAAACCATGGAACTGAAATAACTCCGTTAAAAACTGCTTTAAAAAATGACGTGGTACGACTGAATCCAATACTCCCTTGTCGAATAAAAGGTCCGCCGATTGGGAACCTTCAGGCACTTCCACATTCAACAATTGTTCAATCACTCTTTTACCCGCAAATGCAATGGTTGCGTTTGGTTCCGCAATAACGATATCCCCCAACATCGCAAAACTAGCGGTTACCCCACCAGTAGTCGGAGATGTAAGTATCGCTACATAGAATAACTTTTTATTTATTTGATAATTATATAACGCAGAAGAAATTTTAGCCATTTGCATTAAGCTCAAACTTCCTTCTTGCATACGCGCTCCTCCGGAAGCACAGACTATAATTAGAGGTAAAAGTTGATTGGTAGCATATTCGATCAACCGAGTTATTTTCTCACCCACTACGGATCCCATACTACCCGCGATAAACTCAGAATCCATAACAGCTATTGCTAAAGGAATACCATTTAGTTGACCTATGCCTGTTTGAACCGCTTCTGGTAATCCTGTCTTTTCTTGATAAGAATCAAGACGATCGATATAAGGTTGATCTTCTTCCTCTTCCTCGGGAGGATCCACGAAAATCAAGTCGAATGCAATGGGATCCCATTGAAGAATTGGAATTTTTTCAATCGAATCAAATTTAATGGGATCCAGAGAAACCATGTCTTCATCCATAGGATTCCAAGTACCTGGATCAATCAAAAGTTCGATTCTATCTGAACTTCTCATTTTCAGATGCTCACCACAGTATTCGCAAATACTCAGTTTGGCTACTAAAAATTGTTTAAAATTTAAGCTAGAGCAAGTTTCGCATAGAACCCATAAATGACTATATTGGTTCATTTTAGCCAGCATATCCATTTTGCTATTATCATCACTATCCTTCTGACATATATCTGTATCTGATGTATCAGATATCTCCAATGGATCTGATCTATCTGATCCATCCGGATCATTTATATAATCTGGATCTGATGTCTCCAATGTCTCCAATGGATCTGATCTATCTGATCCATCCGGATAATAGATCTCATCTAGATCTGATGTCTCCAATGTCTCCAATGGATCTGATCTATCTGATCCATCCAGATAATAGATCTCATCTAGATCGTATATACCATATAGATCCTCCTCTGTATCTGATAGATCAGATAGATCTATCTCCAATGGATCTGATATATCAGATCCATCTATATAATATGGATAATCTGTATCTGATGGATCAGATAGATCCATCTCCAATGGATCTGATATATCAGATCCATCCATATAATATGGATAATCTGTATCTGATAGATCAGATAGATCTATCTCCAATGGATCTGATATATCTGATGTATCAGCAAATGGATCGTATCGATAATCTGTATCGGATGGATCAGATAGATCTATCTCCAATGGATCTGATATATCTGATCCATCAGATATATCTGCATCATCTGGATCTGCTGTCTGATTTCTAGCATTTGTGTTCCTTAATATTATTATATTTGTACTATGGCTTTCACTAGTATTTTGGCCCCTATCGCAAATGTAACTCTTAAAGTCCATATCACGGTAACTGGCATTGGATTTGTCAATATCCTCCCAGATTTGAGAACGAAGATAATTCCAAATGCAACAATTAATGGATTTGTCAATATCCTCCCAGATTTGAGAACGAAGATAATTCCAAATGCAACAATTCATGTTATAAGTCCAACTATCATCATTATAAGCATAATATATGTCATAACTATTATTATGACTATCCCAAACGGATAGACTTTTTGCAAATAGCAAATTATGATTATGTATGTTGTTCACATCTGCTGAATAGTCAGCATGACCATGACTATAACTACAATTTTCACTATTGTTCTTCCAGCTATGAATGTTATTATGCATATCAGTTAAACTAGATGGGTCTCCACCGTTATTTTCATCAATAGGACCAAAACTATCTATACCAAAACTATCTATTGATTTACTTAAACCACACCTGTATTCTAAACCTCTAGTAAACAGCATACCTCTAGTAAACAGCATCGAATTGAACCCTTGTCTTTCCATAGATTTTTATTCCTTTTTAAATTAAAATATTATATAATGAATAGTCATTGTTTTTTATTTTATCGAATAGTTATCAAATTTAATTTTAATTCGTATATTAATTTATTTAATAATTAATAAGTAATTGAAAGTTATATGAATGAACAATATATCCCCACCCAAGAACAGCCTTTTTTATTTTTGGTTTATGGCGAAAAACCTATGATATCGATTCATGTCAATGTGATGAATTGAATCGATATCATCTGGGACGGGAGGATTCGAACCTCCGAATAACGGGACCAAAACCCGCTGCCTTACCACTTGGCCACGCCCCATTTGTTATTCTATATAGATATTTACTTTTGTCAAGTTAGACCATATTTCTTTTTTCTTTTAGATTTCATTTTTAATATAAAAGTATAAAAAAAAAAAGTGGATATTAAATAATATATATAATAAATCATATCTTATATATATAAGAATATATATAATAATAAGTAAGATAATAAAAAATAAAAAAATTAGAATTCAAAAAAAAAAAAGCAAAAATACAATTCATTTTATTAAAGAACAACATTTTTTTTTATGCTTCATATCTTTAGCTTGGTCTGTATTAACTCTGTCCTTTATTCAAGTAGTTTTTTCTTGGGGAAATTACCTGAAGCTTATGCTTTTTTGACTCCAATTGTAGATTTTATGCCAGTAATACCCTTACTCTTTTTTCTCTTCGCTTTTGTTTGGCAAGCTGCTGTAAGTTTTCGATAAGATCTTTCATTTGAATAATGTCCTAAAAAAAGTAAGAATTTATTAGAAAACTCAAATTGGAACTTTTTTAAGGAAACATAATATGAAATAGAAGAGAATCTATTCTCTTTCTCTGTCGTTTTTTTTTTTTAATTATCTTGGAGATTTTGTAATGCTTACTCTAAAACTATTTGTTTACACGATAGTGATATTCTTTGTTTCTCTTTTCATCTTCGGATTTCTATCTAATGATCCCGGACGTAATCCTGGACGTGAAGAATAAGAAAATCTTTTTTCTTTCCCTTACTTGTGCTTGATTTTGAACTATTTTTTGTTTTTCTATCTATTTTCGATCTTTAACTAGTCAAAAAGAACTAGTAAAAAATGAAACAAACAGGGAATAAAAAAAAAGAAATTCCATAAGTTCAAAAGAAAAAAATGGCAAATCATCAATAAACGGAAAGAGAGGGATTCGAACCCTCGGTACAAAAATGCGTACAACGGATTAGCAATCCGACGCTTTAGTCCACTCAGCCATCTCTCCCCAATTCAAAGAATGGAATTATTATGCTTATGATACCTCGCAGGGCTCGAAAAAAGGCTTCAATATTTATTTGATATGGATCTTCATTTGATATATTTTATCTATCTTTTTTCTATTTGATTCTAATTCTATATTAACTCATAAATATAGATTGAGTTATATATTAATTGTATATATATATACTAAATACGATAGTAATAAATAATTATACTAAATAGATATAAATCATTATACTAAATAGATAATCTAAATCTATAATTTTATATTTTCTTTTTTAGTTTGTTTTTTTATCCAACCAGAGTCCAGCTAGGTACTGGCACAGCTCTTTTTTCCCATGAATCCTGGATAACAACGATTTATTTTTCTGTATCAGATTTGAAACAAACTTTTAATTAATTCAAACATTTTAATATGATCAAACAAAAATAAAAATAACTTTGTGATCGTATCTCATACGAATGAATCAGGTAACGTATCTAAAAAACGAAATAGAACTATGGATTCTTGCATTGCATAATGCATTTTTGTGTTATGAATTTAGTTTAGTAATTTTGTCGAGATCTATCTGTCAAAATACCTTCAACAAAATCCAAAAATAAAATCCAAAAATGAGATTTGCCCCCTTTTCTAAATTTCATTAGGGGGCCTTTACGAAACATGTAAACACTCTATTTATCATAAAATTCTGCACCTATTTCAGAATTATTTATGACTGATTCCCTTGTTCGACAAAAGATCTTTTTATATACAAAAATGGTATTGTAGCGGGTATAGTTTAGTGGTAAAAGTGCGATTCGTTCTAACGATCCCTTAATAGTTAAGGGGTCCCTTTCGTGATTCATATCACGATCAAAAACTTTATTTCTTACTTTTAGGGATTTCATCCTTTATACCTCTCAACGAGCAATTCGAGGAATAATATACATTATCGTAATTTGTATACAATTTAGAATTTATTCTAAAATTATGAAACATAAGTTTTTGCACAAGAATCCCAATTTTTGAATATAAGTAAAGGATCCAGGGAGAAAGATATCTAAAATTAGTTTCCAATCGTAACTAAATCTTCCCATTTTTTTTTATTTTTTTTGTATAGGAGAGAGTGAAGCAAAATAGCTATTAAACGATTTTTTTAGTTTACTAGAAACATCAATATATTTTTTTAGCTCGACGGAAATTTTATTCTTTTCCTAAAGATTCTATCAAATAGAAATAGAGAACGAAGTAACTAGAAAAAAAAGAGATTGTTCAAATACTCCTTTTCTTTCTATAGGGATCATCTAAAAAGCAACGTGAATTCTATTCATACCGAAAGGCTGACATAGATGTTATGGGTCATTTTTTTTTCATGTATTCCATCTATCTCTAAAATTATTCTGTAAAGGAGCTGAATGAAACAAAAGTTTCACGTTCGGTTTTGAATTAGAGACGTTCATTCATAAACGTCGACTATAACCCTTAGCCTTCCAAGCTAATGATGCGGGTTCGATTCCCGCTACCCGCTTATATTCTATTTCTCTATATATTCTATTCTATTTTTTATTTAGTAAATTTCTTTAGTTAGTTTTAGTTATGAATATTCAATTGGAATGATTTCATTTCGTCTTATTCTATTTAGAATTTAGAATAATTATTATTTCGATATTCAGATAGATGGAGGAGTATTTTATAGAATTCTTTTTTTTCTTTCCCTTTTCACGAAATTTTCGTGAAAAGGGAAAGAAAAAAAGAAAAGCGTCCATTGTCTAATGGATAGGACAGAGGTCTTCTAAACCTTTGGTATAGGTTCGAATCCTATTGGACGCAAATTTATTACATATTGAATTTATTGCAATTGCATATATATTACTTGAATTCGTATATTTCGAAAACTATATTGTGAATTTCTTCTCTTTATTATTCTTTTTGAAATATGGAAAGAGACTAATTATCTAGAAAGGTATGAAATTTGGAATCAATTTTTTTCTACTTGTTCCTGAAGTAAAAAGAGTTCCATCTGTTCCTGAATAGCTTCCTTCAAAATGGCTTCTGCTTCCCCAGTAAATGTCTTGGTCGAAGATATGATTTCGTTGAATTTCGGTTTATTCGTTTTTAAATAAGCCCGTAACTTAACGAGAAATTTCCTTACCTGTTGAATTTCTAATGAATCAAGATAACTATTCGTTCCAGTATAAATAGTTATTATCTGTTCTTCCACAGTAATAGGAGATGATTGGGATTGTTTAAGCAACTCGCGCAATCGTTGACCTCTTGCCAATTGATTTTGCGTAGTTTTCTCAAGATCGGTAGAGAATTGTGCAAAAGCTTCTAATTCTGCGAATTGTGCTAATTCCAATTTTAATTTACCAGCGACTTGTTTCATGGCTTTTATTTGAGCCGCCGATCCAACTCTGGAAACGGAAAGACCCACATTAATTGCGGGTCTGATCCCAGCATTGAATAAATCGGCAGATAAGAATATTTGACCATCTGTAATGGAAATGACATTCGTAGGAATATAAGCTGAAACATCTCCGGCTTGGGTCTCAACTATTGGTAAAGCAGTCATACTTCCTTCACCTAACTGACAACTTAATTTCGCGGCTCTTTCCAAAAGACGCGAATGTAAATAAAAAACATCTCCGGGATAAGCTTCGCGACCTGGTGGTCTTCGTAATAGAAGAGACATTTGGCGATAAGCCTGTGCTTGTTTGGAGGGATCATCATAAATGATTAAAGTGTGACGTTCACGGTACATAAAATATTCAGCCAGAGCTGCGCCTGTATAAGGCGCGAGGTATTGTAATGTAGCTGGGGAATTTGCTGTTTCAGCCACTATAATAGTGTATTCCATTGCTCCTCTTTCTTGTAAAGTAGTTACTACTTGAGCCACAGAAGATGCTTTTTGACCAATAGCTACATAAACACATACTACATTTTGTCCCTGTTGATTGAGAATCGTATCTGTAGCTACTGCTGTTTTACCTGTTTGTCTGTCCCCAATAATCAATTCTCGCTGGCCACGCCCTATAGGGATCATAGAATCAATAGCAATAAGTCCCGTTTGAAGAGGCTCATACACGGAACGTCTGGAAATAATACCGGGAGCGGGAGATTCAATTAACCGAGATTCCGAAGCTGAAATTTCTCCTCGACCGTCAATAGGTTTAGCTAGGGCATTTACAACACGACCCAAATAACCCTCACTTACTGGTATCTGAGCAATTATTCCTGTTGCTTTTACGGAACTTCCCTCTTGTATCATCAAACCATCACCCATTAATACAACACCAACATTTTTGGATTCCAAATTCAAAGCAATGCCTACTGTACCCTCTTTAAATTCTACTAATTCACCTGCCATTACTTCATCAAGACCATAAATACGAGCAATGCCATCGCCTACTTGAAGTACGGTACCTGTATTTACAATTTTTACTTCGGTATTATATTGCTCAATCCGTTCACGGATAATTTGACTAATTTCATCTGCACGAATGGGTACCATGAATATTTTTATTAATTGGATTCTTTTTCGAAAAAAAACAAAAATAGGGCCTCTCCATACTCTCTATTATAGTAGAACCACTAATTAGTTATTTTTTTCTTTGATCGCCCCAAACATACCAATATTAGCAGCGATCATACGTAAATGTAACTCGTTGTTTAAGCACCTATTCAGAGTTCCCAGAGCTCCTTGTAATGCTTGTTGTAAAACCCTTTGTTGGACTTGATTAATCGCCCTTTGTTGTTCAAAATGAATGGTTTCATTTTTGTAATTTTCGAATTGTTCCAAAGTTGTATAAATGGAATTAATTAAATTCCATTTTTCTCGTTCTATCTCGGAATAACCATTCACTCGAAACCGATCTGCTTCCATTTCTACTTTCCTGAAACGGGCCCGGGCTTTTTCCAGCTGTTCAATGGCTGTTTCCCGTAGTTCTTCTGAATTTCGAATAGTTCTCAGGATTCTCTGTTTTCGATTATCTAATAAATCACTTAATGAAAGTAGATTCTCTTTCCATTCATTTCCAAATGTCTATGATCTCTTCCCGAACCAAACATGAATCTTTCAATTCATTTGGCTCTCACACTCAATTCCTTATAGGAAATTCCCCCCTATTTATTAGGGAATGAGCCTATCCTCTTTTCTCTATTTCTAAAAATCTTGAAAATGATTATCAATACAAGACCCAAATATTTGGAGGACTCTTCTGAGCAAACAAATAATTGTCAGCAAAGTTGTTTTTTTTTCTTGAAATCCAAAGAATTATGATTAATTTATACGTAGGTCATCAATTCCGCATTGTAGAAAAGTAGAAACGGAGGCGTTAAACAAAACACCTTTTTTCCTATTTTTCATCATACAGAGAATTCAAGTCATTTTATCGACATGAGTGTTCTATATCGAAAAAATTAGAATTTCCCT
This sequence comes from Lathyrus sativus, assembly GCA_963859935.3. Taxonomy (NCBI): domain Eukaryota; kingdom Viridiplantae; phylum Streptophyta; class Magnoliopsida; order Fabales; family Fabaceae; genus Lathyrus; species Lathyrus sativus. The sequence goes on from CAWUDS030002742.1 coordinate 19,101, forward strand.
ATTAACATAGTGGTAGAAAGAATACTAGACTGCGTCGAAACTTCAAACTCGTTAGCTTTAACCATGGTAATGTTCCAAAATTCTTGGTTGATAGAGAATCAAAGTAGATTTACCACTGAATCGCGAAATGCTATGGTTCTGAACTATTTTTTTCGTTATTTCGTAAGAAGTCATTCGCCGGATCATGCACATTTTCCTAGTTATAACAAAAAAAGTGCAGTTGGTTGGATCCAATCTATTCTTTGAAATAAACAACTCGCACACACTACCCTTTCCAAAAAAAATCAATACACCTAGGACTGCACTTATATTTATTAGATTTGTTGCTAAAATATCGGTATCAAACCCGAAACTTCCGGCGGATGGCCAGGAAATGAAGCAAAGAAAAGAATCGGTTATATTTTTCATATGATCACATCTCCTCTTATGGATAGACTAAATTTATTTCTACGATTCCAAGTTTTTTTATTCGTTTTTGTATATAATAGTTTATTCTATAATCGAATTATTTAATATGAATATATTTACTTATTCTTTCTATTTTGATTCTTACTAATAATGAATATTAGTAAGAATCAAAAGATACTAAGAAGACTATTCTATTCTATATTTGGAATTGGTTAGTCAATTGAAAGATTCCCTATAAGGAATGATATTTCTTAGAAATAAATACTAGTTCGTATGTAAATTGCAAAATACTTAGTTGTTTTCAACACTTTCTAAATAAAAAGGGGGTCATTGGACTAATGAAAGGGACGGAAGAAGGCAAATCAGTATGTTAATCCGAATGCAAAAAATTGTAACAGTAAAATCGAAATAGAATTAGCAAGAGCAACAACGAAAATCCATGAAAAAAAAAACAATATGTATTTTTTTGAATAAATATTAAACTAAACAAAAGGATTGGCAAATAAAAGCGCTAATGCTACAACCAGCCCATAAATAGTTAAAGCTTCCATAAAAGCCAGACTAAGTAATAAAGTACCCCGTATTTTGTCCTCTGCTTCCGGTTGTCTCGCAATCCCTTCTACAGCTTGCCCTGCAGCTGTGCCTTGACCAACTCCAGGTCCAATAGAAGCAAGCCCGACGGCCAACCCAGCAGCGATAACAGAAGCAGCAGCAATCAGTGGATTCATGATAAGTTTCTCCTATGTCAAAATAAAATAAAGAAATAGTTAATAATATAATCAACAAAAAATATATGACTTAATTATTTCATTCGTCCTATTTCTCTTTATCTAGTCGAAGTGTAATTCAAAATTTCAAACTGAAGAATTTGGATTGAATTATCTCAATTACTTCGATATTTACTTTTTTCGTTTCTACCCTTGTCGTTTTTTGTGAATACATACAAATTGGGGTCTTATCTTACATTTCGTTTAAACCTTTCTTTTTCTTTTTGATTTCATTTTTCCAGTCATTTTATATTCCATTCACAATTCCAAGAGATGGAAGAGCTCTTTTTTTTGAATCCCTACCTAAATTTAGAGTAGTAGCAGGACAAATTGAGATATATAGTCATATATAACTAATGAATATCTACTATGACATATACATGTGTTTGTTCCATATCGTAAACCAATTCATTGTATCTTCGATTCAATGAATCATTCTCGGAAATCCCCCAGCTGTTTTATAACGATTAGATTATATATATGCCTAGTTCGACCCCCCACCCTTTATTTTAATTGAATTTCTATTTTTTGTTGAATTTCCTGATAAGTGTTTTCATTTTCTTTATACTTTTTGATTGTTATGAAAACTTTTCATAATTTCTTTTGGATTTTTTGATTTATGTTCCTTAATTTTATTAATGTTCCTTAAGTAGATTATCGCGAGCCAGTCGCGGTCTAAAATCCTATTTAGATAACTAGTCAATGATGCCCTTCCATGGATTCACCTATATACGCCGCAGCTAAAGTAGCGAAAATAAGAGCTTGAATACCGCTTGTAAATAATCCAAGGAACATAACAGGGATAGGAACTACTAAAGGTACTAACGAAACAAGAACAACCACTACTAATTCATCCGCTAATATATTTCCGAAAAGTCGAAAACTAAGCGATAAGGGTTTTGTGAAATCTTCTAAGATGTTAATCGGTAAAAGGATTGGCGTTGGTTGGATGTATTTACCAAAATAGGCCAATCCTTTTTTTGAAATACCCGCATAGAAATAGGCTACTGACGTAAGTAAAGCTAATGCAACAGTAGTATTTATATCATTTGTGGGTGCAGCTAACTCTCCATGAGGTAACTTTATAATTTTCCAAGGCAAAAGTGCCCCTGACCAATTCGAAACAAAAATAAATAGAAACAGAGTTCCAATAAACGGAACCCATGGACCATATTCTTCTCCAATCTGAGTTTTGCTCACGTCTCGAATGAATTCAAGGACATATTCAAAGAAATTCTGACCAGACGTGGGAATAGTTTGTGGATTTCTAACAACTAGAATGGTTGAAATTAATAAGATAGCAATTACAACCCAAGAGGTAATAAGTACTTGAGCATGCACTTGAAAATCCCCTATTTGCCAATAGAAATGTTGACCTACTTCCACAGCAGATATATCATAGAATCTGTTTAATGTGTTGATGTAACATAATAGAACATTCATATTGCCCTCTAAAATAAAAAAAGATAACTTGAAAGGGAATTATTTTGATTCAACCATTTCCTTATTTTACTTGGATTTTCCATTTGGAATACCTACTAATCCAAAAATATTTCTTTTTACACAATTTTGTAATGCTATAATAACCAATTCCAAAAATTTATCACCGCCCAACCAAATCTAAAAATGGATTTATCTTATTATTAATCAATAATTTTGTATCTAGCTAGAACGACCCTCACAAATTGCAAAAACTAATTTGTTAAGAATGAATCCGATGGAAGCCATAGTATCATCATTAGCCGGAATCGGCAAATCCGCAAGATCGGGGTCACAATTTGTATCGATTACACAAATCGTTGGAATTCCCAAAGTGATACATTCTTGAAGAGCCTTATATTCTTCTTCCTGATCAAGGATTATTACAATATCAGGTAACCCTGTCATATATTTTATACCGCCTAGATATGTTTCCAAATGAGATAATTGCCTCTTCAACATAGCGGCATCTCTTTTTGGAAGAGAGTTCAGTTTCCCCGTCTTTTGCTCCGTTCTCAAGTCCCTGAACTTACGAAGTCTCGTTTCTGTAGTATACCAATTCGTTAACATACCTCCGAGCCATTTTTTATTAACATAATGACATCGAGCTCTTATTGCAGCCCGTCTTACTGAATAGGCAACTTTTCTTTTGGTACCAACAATTAAAAATTGTTTTCCTTTGCTTGCTGCATCAAAAGCCAAATCACAAGCTTCTGATAAAAAACGAGCAGTTTTAGTAAGATTTGTAATATGATTACCTTTACGTTTTGCCGATATAAAAGGTGCCATTCGAGGATTCCATTTCCTAGTCTCATGGCCAAAATGAACCCCAGCTTTCAGCATCTCTTCCAAAGTGATGTTCCAATATCTTTTTGTCATTTATCCCCACACTTTGTTTAAAAAAATGAAAAAAAAAAAGAGAGACCGAGTATCCTAATAAATAATTGTTCCGATGGAACCTTCTCTTTTATAGACGATCGGCCGTTAATATAGAATCAGGCCATTCTTTGATTTCTATTTCTTATTATTTTTTAATATACTTTAATTACCAAATCCAATGACTGCATTTAAATATTTCAGGGGATGGATGAGTCGAATCCGCTGTTAGGAAGCATTTAATACTATATTTAATCCTATATTTCGAATGTATCACATAAATTCTCTGAAATGAGAAAAATTAAATAATTTTCTGTGATGGAACAAAAGATTTCCAATTTCGACTTCGAATAATTTTTTTTTCCGGCTAATCTTGTTATGTTGCCTTGACCGTGAACGGTGCATTATTCTTTTGAATCCGGTACCAACGGGTATCATTCCCCCTAAAACAACATTCTCTTTAAGACCTTTCAACCAATCAATACGACCCCGAAGAGCGGCTTTTGCTAAAACTCTAGCAGTTTCTTGAAAACTCGCTTCGGATATGAAACTTTGAGTATTCAGAGATGTTTTTGTTACTCCCAATAATAAAGCTCGGTAACAAATGGCTTCTTCCAAGGCACGCCCCGTTCGTTCTGCTCGCAATAATCCAATTAGTTCGCCAGGTAAAAATACATTAGACATTCCATCTTCTGAAACCAAGACTTTGGATGTTATTTGACGCACAATAATCTCGATATGTCTATTATCGATGTGTACTCCCTGGGATCGATAAACCTTTTGGATTTTATTAACCAAAGAAATACGACTTTGAGCTATAGTTAGCTCAGCACCAATCAAGAATCCCCAAGGAATGCCGAGAATTTTTGTTATACACTCGTTCCAAGCATCAATTCTTTTTTTTAGATTCATGGATATTGAAGCAATCGAACGTATTTCGAATATCTGTTCCACTTTTGGAAGACCTTGTGTTATATCACTGGATCTCGATTTTTCATATAGGAATGTAACTAAAATATCTCCTTGAGAAAGGATCTCCCCATAATGGCCGTGAATAGTTGATTCTGGAGTCGCCAAATAAGGATTAGCCGATCTTATTATTACAGAATCCATTTGAACTGTTATAACTTGACCCGATTTTAATTTTAGGTGTGGTCCATTTTTCATTTGAGCTATACATATATTTTCACAAATAAATTGTCCAAGACTTATTATTGGAAACGTTTTTTCACAAGAAAAATAATGGAGAAAAAACCAATTTAAATGGAATGGATTCAAAACGATATTACTGTATAGATCGGGTTTACAAATTTTCTCATTTTCGTCCATGAAATAATATTTCATTACTTGAAAAATTTCCTTTAATTTGTCAAGTTGCAAAATTTTTATTATTGAGATCTGATTATGAGTTATTAAATGATAAAGTGAATATAAATTTGCAACTATTCCTAAAGGGCCGAACGAATTATTATTCTTCTTAATTGAAATTATAGGATCTTTTTTTATCCCATTGTGAGATTTTACATTGTTGAATGGTCTCATTTGAAAACAATTAGATGATGACAAAATTATCCAAGATCGGCATTCTTTATTTCTATTCAACAACATACGAATAGTTCCGTGATTTTGGCTAAGTGATTGTTGAATTTTTCCCTTGGAATGAATAGAAAAAAATGGATTGATTCGATCCGATTTATTATCCCCAATCAATCCTAAACCAGATGGGTCATTTCTTTTTCTGATATATGAAGTATTCGATTTTACTAAGTCAATTCTTAGAAAATACTCAATCAAACCATTTGTACTTACTTCAATAAAGGAAGCGGGGGCCTCCTCAATCGAAGAACTTTTTTTGCCGTCATCCCAATGGAAGACTAAACAAGTCCGAAGGAATGGAATCCTTGTGTCGGAAATTTCCCGAATGGATTTTCCAATAGAATTGACAACTTTTAGTTCCAGATTATCCTTTTCCTGGAATAGATCTTGGGGAAAAAGTTTTACAAAAGGGATAGTGTCCGGTATTTCATATAAAATTACAGGTCGAACCAAAACAATTTTTTTTTTTTTCTTTTTTTTTTTTGTAGTTGCGATCCATTGGACATAGATCCCATCTTTAATTTTTTTTGATTCCTTGCATTTTTTTTTTTTTGTAGTTGCGATCCGTTGGACATAGATCCCATCTTTATTTTTTTTTGATTCCTTGCATTTTTTTTTTTTTACCGTTCCGGGTGGTATAAAGATGGGACTGTGTCTTGATATCTTATCAATCTCTCTGGGAAAATGGATATTTCCAGAAAATATTTTTAATTCTATTTTTTTTTTTTTTTTCTTTTCTAATCGGACCAATCCGCCTACTCGACTTCTTATATTGAAAGTGATTGGTGTTCCTCTTCCAACAAGACTATTATTCCGTACCATTAGGGAAGAAGATTGGGGTAAAATATGCACTTCTTCGGGAATCAAAAAAAAGGGACCTACTTGAATTGGATAGTTTGGCTTTAATTTTTTTCTTCCTCGATACTCAATGAAATCTTCTTTTTGAAAAATGGGTTGAGGATGATCGAAATAAGCAAAAATACTATTTCTAGGAAAAATACCATTGATAGGTATTTCAATGGAGACACCGGAAGGGGACATTAGTTCGTTCTTTCGTTCTTGAATCGATTGGAATGGAAATGGAATAAGAAATCGATTTCTTCGCCTTTTCGCCAAGAAATAAAAAGTATCGTGAAAAATAGCGGGATACATTAAATAAGAATGATCCATATATATGATTGGATTAAATATTGAATAATCGCTGATCCCCTTTTCTTTTGTACCAAAAGTATGGAAACCAAAGAATTTATGTTTTACTTGATTATTCCTTTCTACAAGATTCGAAATATTTTTTTTTCCATTCGAAAGTGAATCCATGGTAATTTGATCTTGATCCTTGTGAAGTAAAAAATGGGTTGTATTAGACCTGCACGACTTTCCTGACAATATCCATAAATGACTTGTTTTTGGTAAGATATGTACATTACTATCCATAAATTCTGATGCATGGTACACATCGGTACTCCAATGCATTTCCCCTTCTGAGTCAGAATAAATATGTTTTCGAACCCTCTCTTTCAAATTAAAAGTATATGTTCCCGCGAGGATCTCCGCAATCACTTGTTCTGATTTTACATATTGATCATTTTTAACTAATAGAAAACTTTTTGGTGGAATAATGACGTTATGTATAATATCGTAACTTTCTATAGTTACATACAAGTCTATATTACATATAAAAGCAGGATATCCATGACGTGTACGTGTAGGGTGAACTAAATCCTCATTCCATTTTATCTTTCCATTCGAGGGGGCTCGCACATATTCAGCAGTACCCCCTGTGAATACTCCACCAGTATGAAAAGTTCTTAATGTTAGTTGAGTTCCCGGTTCTCCAATAGATTGACCAGCAATAATGCCTACAGCTTCTCCCAATTCTACCAGGTCCCCATGAATAGGACTCCGCCCATAACACAATCGGCAGATCCACGACGTATTCCTACAGGTAAAGGGGGTTCGAATAAATATGGGTTGTGTTTGAAAAGTTATGAATCGATTGATAAGTCCAATTCCAATATCTTGATTTCTAACGACAATGCACCGTGAACCTATATATATATTGTCTGCTACTACACGACCATTTAATGTTTGTATCAAAATTCTTTCTGGCATCATTCCATTTCGGATGTTTACAGAAATCCCACGGATGGTACCGCAATCTGTTCGCCGTACAACAATGTGTTGAACCACTTCAACAAGTCGACGTGTAAGATATCCAGCATCTGATGTTCGTACAGCAGTATCTACAACCCCTTTACGGGCTCCGTAGCAAGAAATTATATATTCTGTTAAAGACAGTCCTTCACGAAAATTGCTTTGAATGGGTAAATCAATCATTTGTCCTTGTGGATCTGACATTAATCCTCTCATTCCGACTAATTGGTGTACTTGAGATGCATTTCCTCTAGCTCCTGAAAAAGACATTATATGGACTGGATTAAAGGGGTCAGTCATCCTAAAATTGGGAGTCATTTGTTGTCGCAAATATTCGCTTGTAGCATACCATATTTCAATGGATTGGCGTAATTTTTCTACCGCATGGACATTCCCATAATGATTATGTTTTTCCAAAACGGAACTTTGTTGTTCAGCATCTTGGACTAGCCATCCTTTAGAAGGTATTGTTAAAAGATCATCAATTCCTAATGAAATAGATGTAGCAGTAGCTTGATGGAATCCTAGAGTCTTTACTTGATCCAGGATGTGTGATGTATATGCCATTCCGAAATGATCTATTAATCTGCTAATAAGTCGTTTAATGGCAGTTCCACCTATCACGTTATTGTGAAAGACTAGATTGGTCCCTTCTGCCATAAGTCCCTCCATATTCCACTCAGTGGTATTCGGTTCGACGACAATAGATTTGAGTGAATGATTGGAAAACTCCCTTTTCTTTATGTTTATTTACGTAGAAAATTGAAAAGATGCTAGTTGACCTGAATTTACACCAGTATCCTAAATTTACTTAGCGTGGATACCAACACTAACCATCTATATGATTAGATACTATATGATGAATCGGCTCGAGAAAAACCTTGTATAGCTTCTTCGATTTCTCGATAAAAAGAAATATGACCAATAGTGGTTCGAATGTATATACAACGAATTTCTTTTTTTATACTTCTTATTACTAAATAATCCTCATAAATCTCATAATAGGTACCAAAAGATTCATAGTGAACTTCGATAGGAACTTCTCTTGAAGACATAATGCATTGATGTATTTGCCACCGGAGCCAAAAAGGACTATCCAAATTTATTCTTTTCTGTCTATAAGCTCCAATTGCATCATAGGAATTGCAAAAACAGGGTTCTTTTTTTTTCATATACTTCAAGTTCTTAAAGTTATTATTGCTCATTTTTTCATTTTGAGAATTTCTGCAATTAAACCAATTATACCTGTTTGCACAAATACCTCGACGATTTCCGCTAGTTAATACATAAAGTCCAATAAGCATATCTTGAGTTGGTACAGAAATAGGATCCCCAATAGTCGGAGACAAGAGATTCGTAGTAGAAAACATAAGTAAATGAGCTTCTGCTTGAGCCTCCAAAGATAAAGGCACATGAACAGCCATTTGATCCCCATCAAAGTCTGCGTTGAATCCCTTACACACCAATGGATGTAAACAAATAGCACGTCCTTCTACTAAAATGGGTTGAAATGCCTGTATGCCCAATCTATGCAAAGTAGGCGCTCTATTCAGCAATACTGGATGTCCCCGCATAACTTCGTGAAGTATTTCCCATACAATTGGTTCTTTTTCCCGGATTTGACTCTTAGCAACTCCTATGTTCGAAGCAATATGGTTTCGAATTAAACCACGAATTAGAAATGTCTGAAATAGCTCTATTGCTATTTCGGGGGGCAATCCACATCGATGTAATGAAAGTAATGGACCTACGACAATAACAGAACGCCCCGAATAATCAACTCGTTTTCCAAGAAGAGTCTCTCGAAATCTTCCCTCTTTGCCCGAAATTATATCGGAAAACGATTTGTAAACTTTCTTATGACCGTCCCTCATCGGTTGTCCGCGGATTCCATTATCAAGAAGTGCATCCACGGCTTCTTGTACCAATTTTTCTTGAGACATTACTAATTCCGCTGGTGTAAATCCACTTGTTCTTAATAGCTCAATAAGAGTATTGTTCCGAAAGATAACTATTTTATAGAGTTTATTAATATCCGAACTCATTAGTTTACCGCCATCTATTTGAATAATTGGTCTCAATTCGGGAGGAAGAACTGGTAAGAGACATAAAACCATCCATTCTGGTTCTATATTTGTTAGGAGAAAATGCTTAGCTAATCCCATGCGTCGAACCAAAAAATTCTTTCTTCTTCGAACTTTTTGATTTTTCCATTTGTCATTGGACCCCTCTTTTCCTAATTCTTTCCATTCTAGCAACGAAGAATCCATAATAATTCTTAAATCCAGATCAACTAATTGTTGTCGTATAGCACCCGCTCCACTAGAAATTTCTCTATTTCGAAATGTATCGAAACCTTGAGTATCAAAAAAGAGTGGGATACTGTCTTTCCAGGATTGGATTTCATATTCGAATGAACCTCGTAATCGTAAGAAAGTTGGTTTTTTAACTACGGGCCTAGCAAAAGAAAAATTTGGATAGGATCCAATAAGATGGATCGCCCCCTTTAAAATCGGACATGAGGGTTTCCTCTCATCCGGCTAAAGTATTTGCACACAATTAAAGATAAAGAAAGGGGTTTCCGCTTTCCAATTTTGGAAAACCTCTAATCTAAAATCAAAAAGGTTTACTCTTTACTCAAGTTATCAATAAAGACCAAGCAACATTTCATTGATACATTCTTCTTTTTTTTCTGAATTTTTTATCCAATTCGAAATTAAGACAGAAATAAAATGTAAAATTCTTGAGTAGTCTACCTCCCTTCGAACGAGGAATCCTCTAAAATGAAATTCTTAATAAAAAAGGAATATCCTCGAATTCATAAGAGATTTCTTTGTCTATGTATCATACCGTTCGATCTTTTAGGTCAAGACGTCACCTCGACGGGTCTGCCACGATGTCTTAAAGCCTATATGCGATAGATAAACTTCTGCAATCATGATATATTTTATTCTTTGAACATAATTTGAGTTCTTTAAAAAAAAAAAAAGAGATGGAATAATGAATTCCACAAAAAAGTATTTTTTTTTTTTTCACAAGGTACATACAGTAAATAGTTATTTGTTACTGAATTGACCATAGACCAATTCCCTTTTTGATTGGGGAGTATTCAATACACCCATGAATTCTGAGCTTCATGTTACTCATCCCAAGAGACATGCCAGATATAGGACATTCCCATTTAATTGACTGGAATGACAGTTTATCATTCGAAATCTGTACAATAAGAATTTTTATCAAATCACACATCGCGGTATACTAGATTCTCTAATTCTTTAAGAGGTTTATCTAAAAGGCTCGCGATATAACTAGGAAGACGTTTCAAATACCACACATGGGTTACAGGACATGCTAATTGGATATACCCCATTTGATATCTACGTATCCTAGAATCAACAAATTCTACTCCGCATTTTTCACAAAATTTTGGTTGGTCTTTTTTATCTCCGATTACTCGATAATTTCCACAAGCACAAATTCCACTTTTTATAGGCCCAAAAATTCTTTCACAAAATAATCCACCTTTTTCAGGCTTATTGGTTTTATAATGAAGAGTATAGGGTTTTGTTACCTCCCCAACTATTTCTCCATTGGGTAGGATTTTTTTTGCCCAAGCACTT
>CAWUDS030002742.1:32500-35511 GCA_963859935.3 Lathyrus sativus
CCGACCAATTCCTCCTAATTCACATTTTTGTTTAAAAAATTTTTTTTGTAATTCCGTATATAAAGATTCAGAAAATATGGGATCTCCGCCTACACAAACAAATTGTCGATAAAACTCCAAAATGGCATTTTCTTTTGACCCTATGTTTTCTTCCTCCTCTTCAGTGAGGCAAGACAAGAAAATTTCGGGGTAACAAACGTTCGCAAGAATTTCGCTTAAATTCGAACCCATAGCTGATGATAGAACTAGAATAGATATTTTCTGTTTCCTACTTACACGAGCCCATATCCTTGCTTTTCTATCCATTTTTAACTCTAATCTTCCTCCCCAATCTGATATTATTGTGGCAGTATAGACTGAAATTCCGTTATGGTCCAATTTTGACCGATAATAGATACCGGGGCTTTGCAATATTTGATTGACTACAATTCTGTATATTCCATTTACTATAAAAGTTCCCAGGGAATTCATTAGAGGAATGTTTCCAATAAAAATAATTTGTTCTTGGATATCCAGACTGTTTTTCCAAATTAATCCCGAGGATATATATAATTTAGAGGAATATGTAAGTAATTCATATACAGCATCTTTTTCTTTTATTGAGGGTTCGACCAATTGATATGTTTCCGCAAATAACTGAAATTCCATTTCTTGATCTGGATCTTCAATTTTTGGAAACTTTAAAAGTTCTTCTGTTAAGCCCCGATCAATGAATCTACAAAATCCTTCAAATTGTATTTGATTCAATCCGGGTAGTGTAGACATTCCTTCATTCCCAACCCCAAACATTTTTTATTCCCCCCCTTTTTTATAGAAAATAGCCCATTATTTGCTGTCATTCTTCATCGAATCACATGAATAGAATAGATTTAGCAATAATGGAATTTCTGTTCTTTTTACTTTACTGAATCACATGAAATTTTACCGAACTACGTCTATGAAATACCGATTATGAAAAGAGGAAATTGGATACTCCAATTAGAATTTGCAACAAAACAAACAAATAGAATTGAACTTGTAATATCAATGGAAACAAATTGATCCATTTCACCTAGACTTCGGGTCGGGGTATTTTTAACAATCTAAAAAAAATGAATTCTATTTGTACTATTAGTATAGTATGATATTCCGTATTCCCATTCGATTGATATCCCAAAAATAAATTCAGGATTTGCTCGGCTCCATGAGAGAAAGATATCAAAAATAAAATAATCAGAAAAAAAAAAATACCATTTTTTTTAGCCCTTTACCATTTAAAGTGTTCAAAAAAGAATAAGAATTCACAAAGAAGAGAGATATTTTGACCCTTTATTTTAGAATTGGAGGTTTGCAGTGCATAAAAGACTTGGCATAGATCTAACTTCAACTATAGCTATCTATATATGTCTCTTACGTTATTGCAGGCCTATTTGTTCGAGACAGCATATGTTGTGTTAATTTTTCTATTCATTCATCAATCTATTTAATGAAAAATTGGCAAAATAATGAAAGTACGAGAATTTATTGAAAATTCCCTGTAATCTAGAATTGATACCCGATTAGATAATGTGTAACAATGAAAATGGATATTCTGGAGTTGACATATATTAACAGTTCTTCTTATAATGGAAATAGAGAAGGATTCTAAAAAATCAAGATTCCTGAATTCTTCCGGAATTTGTAATTAATGGTTGCTTGCTATTTGTCCCGAAATTTTTACTTTTCTTTTGTGACTGAAAAGGTATACGTGGTTTTTTGGAGAGGAGGGATATTCTGATCCATTTTTTTTTTATCAGGTTTTTTGGCGGCATGGCCGAGTGGTAAGGCAGGGGACTGCAAATCCTTTTTCCCCAGTTCAAATCCGGGTGTCGCCTGATCGACAAGATAATGTATTCCGTTTGTTCATACAAAAACTTTGTCTTTTTTCCATGTGGAAGCAAGGGAAAGCGTTCTTGTCTTGAGACTTGTTTGATTCAAAATTCTACGCATTAAAATGCTTTCAATCTTTGCGTCTCGGATTCCATGAAAAATGAATTCGAGTAGTGAAATAAAAAGGAATAGATCAATCTTGAAGTCAAAGTCTTTTCACTCTACTACTGCTGTAGTGTCTGTCTACTGATTGGGTCTTGAATTAGATTGGATAGGTAGGACGGGAATAGAATTCCATTTTTCGTTTCGTTGGCGAAGCGATAGAAGAAAAACCTTCTATACAAACTTATGTCCAATATATGAACGCTTCTGCATTTTTTCCATATTGTTAGCTTAATGAAATTGAATATTTCGATTTATTTTTTTTTTTAATAGTTCTAATTTGATATTAATATTTTTTTTACTATGAATTTCATTTAATGTCAAAAAAAGACTTCTAGTAAGATTCCGTTAGTATCATTAGTATCAAAAAGGTTTGGTTCTACAGAATATTTGACCGCTAGAAAATAGATTCTAGAATTCCCAATTCTTACACACTATAATTATTATATATTATTGGGCCACCCAGAAGAAGTAAATCAACTAATTGCTTCTTTCTTTTATTTTTCTTTCAAGTTGAAAGAAAAAGTTTCGACAGATATTATCCAGAAAAAATGTTTTGAACCAATTAATGAAGTTCCTTTTTCATTAAGATCCTAAAAAAAGGAAATGGAATTTTTGGAAACATAGAATAAAGTTATCTATTGACTCAATTACCAAAATATTCTGATTATGAATAACTCAACGGGACCCCCTCGAATTCATCAAAGAAAGAGTGGATCCCTGTTGAGTTCTTATGCTTTCATTTCGAAAACGAAATTCATCCGATTATTACAGGGATGATCCCAATCCGGAATATGAACCATAAAAGAAAATACCAATTAAACCGATCACAACAATACCAGCTACAGTACCTATTATCCAAAGAGGAATTCTTCCAGTAGTATTGGCCATTTATTTATCCCACTTTCCTCCACATTTGATCAAGTAGTAAGTCATACTAGAGACCTAAACAGTCATAGATAATTATGAAATGAGATCCTTCCGATAGGATAAGAGAATTC
>CAWUDS030002743.1:15000-25000 GCA_963859935.3 Lathyrus sativus
TAAGAAAACAAAGTAATAACAAAGAAAAACAACAATAAAAGCTAAGAATGCATGCGAAATCGGAGTCAGAAATACGGTGAATTTTAGTGTGATCAAATTCTCCCACACTTAAACCTTTGCTTGTCCTCAAGCAAACATTAAAGCTTAAGAAAATATGGTGTCAACACTTGTCTTTGGGCTAAAGGGATTCTAAGTTCAAGTCAGGATGCAGTGACAGATACTAACTAAGTGAACCAAGGGTACCATAGTAACACAAACACAAACTTCAATCCTATATTAACCACTCCATGTCATCCCACGATACCTAGGCCTATCTTCTCATCTTTTTGTGTCCTTTTCATTCAGGCGCAATCACATTAAGCCCGTTATCCGTACATGCTTCATAGTAGAGTGACCGGTTAGTGATTCTGATCCATAACATAAGGTTCCTGGCACATAAGCATGTGTAAACCTGTTTTTATTTCGCCTAAATGTAGCTGCGGGGGATCGGATCGTAATCCGCCCTACCAAGTTCAGTGCCAGATACCTCTGAACCAACTAACAATAGGTGACTTGCAATTTTTTTCTTTTTGTGGCAAAAAATTTTTTCTTCTCTTTTTTCGGTTTAAATGACATTGTGAGGGTCACCTATACCAGAGTTTGCCTTTTTTTTCTTTTTTATTAGCACTGGATCATTCACTTATATTCATCGGCCCCCTACGTAGAGTATGCTTAGGCCGGAGCTGACTGCTAAAATAAACTACTTAGGACAATTTTTTGAATGATAGTAAAGGCCATGGTGGTGGGGTTTAGGAGTGATTCCTATATTCAAGAGGTCTATGGTGCTAAAATGGTTCTGATGTTTCAAAAAGTTGACCTAAGTCACCACATCCTAATCTAAACCTGTCTCAAAGCCCAAAAAACATGTGAAACAACATTGTTTTCTTTAAAAAATTTTCTGGTAGGGCTAAGGAAATGGGAAAAAATGAAGATGAACTAAAAAATTTTCTCTCTATCGATTTACTGAAAAGGGAAATAACTGAAAGGAAATTAACTAAAAAAGGGAAATAACAGAAAGCAATAAAATCCCCTCCCACACTTAAATCGAACATTGTCCCCAATGTTTCGAAATAAGATAAGGGGGGTAACCTGGAAAAAGACTACTGAGGAGGGGCACTGGTGCCTTCGCCGTCCTGATGTGATGGTCTGGAACGACGGGATCTACTACGATGCTGGTCCCTCCGGTCGAGTCGTGCTGATAAAGCAGCCTGAGCACTCCGGACCTCTCGAAGGTTACCCAAGATGGAACCCTGAGTAGCCTCTACAAGCTGGTAGTGTCGGCTGTTGAACTCTCTCTGACGGTTCTGCTCTAATGAAATAGCGTTCAAGGTACGGCAAACGTTGCTATAGGAACGATCCGAAACCAATCGCGATTGTTGCATGAAGCTCATATTGTCCGTCAGCTGTTGTGAAATAGTAGAGAGAAGGTCATCACGCCTTTCTTCTCTAGCTGTCATATCACGCCACATCTCCTCGGTGACAAAGAATCCAGGAGCAGTACCTGCAACAGGGTTAGAGGAAGATGGTGCAGTGTGTGACTGTGAAGGACGATGGGGGGACATGTGAGGGATGGGAGACTGCTCTCTCCGATCATACTCATCATCAGTGTCATGTGCCTCCCCATAGGGAATATTAGGAGGAAGTGGACCCAAAACACGTGGAGCATTAAGATCATAGGTCCAGTTCCTTTCATCACGTACATCAGTACGTCTACTGCATGGTAAAGAAACAGATGGGATAGCTACCCCATGAACCATCAACTCATAACCACCTTCTCTCCTTGTTCGGCACAATTTCATGTCTTTCAGAAATTTTAAATTAATTGTGCGAGGAGGTAGTGGTTCAAGTGTAGCTATCTCATCGTTCAGGCCAAGAGCCCGAGCAATAGACGTAACAAGCCCTCCAAAAACAATCGGTCCTGTTTTATTAGTAAATAAAGTCATGTGGGCAAGCATAAACGGGACCGAATTGATGTGGGTTCTAGTGAGGCATCCTTGCAAAAATAGGAGTTCACGAGCATTAACCTTGTTTGGACTTTCCCGGCCAAAAATAGTACATGCCAAAAGAAGTCTAAAAACTCTTATGGCCGGGTTGTGAATGGTCGACGCAAGTATCCCTTCAAAAGAATTAATTGAAGTACTTGAAAGCCTTAGCCAGAAGGTAAATACCTCGGCCGACCATTCAGCATCCAAAGGTGCCTCACAAATCGAACCTTCCCTATGAGGGATTCCTAACAAATCTGCTAGCTCATTGGTACTGAATTCATATTCAATTCCAAACAGTCTAAAAATAACAGTACCGACAGTGCTAGCAGTGTCAGGACTGACAGTGTATATCAAAGAACTCAAAAACTCAATTGTCAGCCTCTCATAGGTAGGTTCCTGATTAATGAAAATATTATGCAAGCCTAGAAATTCTAATAAATTAAAAACACTATGATAAATACCCAAAGCATACAGACAGTTATCGTCGACGTACCTAGTCGAGAGGATTTCTCGACTTTGAAGCCTCTGAATAATTTTCCGTTGCCTTTCGCCCGGTCTTCCATCACGAAGAATAAATCCGTTGAACTCCATTGTTGAAAAGCTCCTTAGGTAGTGAAAATAGTAGAAAAGTGGTTTATGAGGGGAATGATAAAGTTTTGATTTTTTTGGTTTTTGATGGATGAAAATGGAAATGGATGTTGGATATGTTTTATGGATGGAGGGTATTTTGGAAATGGGGGAGCTTTAATGGGGTTCAAGGAGGATTTGGAAGGTTGGAAAAATGGGTTTTTGGTGAAGAAAGGGATGAAAATGGTGGAAATGGGGATTGAATCCCGTATTTGCTTGTTGATACGGTGTGGCGCCCGCCACAGGGCCTATGGCGCCCGCCACAAGGCCATTTCCTGGGCCTTGTGGTTTTGGATCCTCCTTTTGGGCCTTCCTTGCACCTTGGTCTTCGGGGGGGTCTGAATAGTGTTTTCTTCTTCTTTTCAAGGCATTGGCTTGCATATTTTTGTCTTATATATTTTTTTTAGGGTAGTGCTGTCAGGGTGGAATGAGTCATGTGGTAGGTTTCTTATCCTCGCTTGATCCACGAATCTCAGCTATCTCCCTCCGAAGCTCGTCGATCGCCTGATGTAGAGCATCGGTCTCTGAGGCATGAGTGAGATCAGAAACCTGCATCTGTAACTCTAAGTCTGCCACTTCCTGCTTGAGCAGGGCAGTCTCCTTGCGGAGCTCATAAATCTGTGTTTGTAGGTCGGGTGGCTGCAGAGACATATTGTTAGACATAACAGTGATTCGGGGAGTAAGAGGTGTAGGAGTGTACTCAGCGGCGGGAGGCGATTTCGGCTCTTCGACAGTCTCTCCATAACCCTCTAGAGCATAACTCCAATTGGCAGGATCATGGACACTGGTCATCAGCGGATCTGGTAATGTAAAGTAGTGTATCGCTTCACCGTTGATCAGCAATCTAAACATGTTGGGCTCAAAAGAAGCCCTCCTCATCAGTCCTCTATCAAGACAAAAATCAATATCCAGGGTGGTGTAGCAGCAGAAGGTCCTGAGGTGCAATAGCTTGCGAGACAAACCCAATGCAGTAGCAATCTGTGTAACAATCCCACCGACATGGATGATTCCTACTGATGATCTGGCAACACTAGCAAGGCCCTTCAGTAGAAAGTTGCCACAAGCAACAGGGCGAGACTGAGTCGCACAAAACAGTAGGAAAATCTCTTCTTCACTTAGCAGTGTCTCTGTATCTGGAAAACCTAGGAAAGAATGTCCTAGAATCATCTGGAAGTACCTCAATGCAGGGTTGTGGATTACCTGAGAAAACTGGGTAGAAGGATCTTGGCTCCCTCCGCCTGATATTTTAGTCCAAAACTTTTCCACTTCTCTGCTCATAAAATACCCCATCGGAGTCTCTGGAATAGCATCAGGAGTAGTCTGGAAACCTAGTAAATCACCAAACTCTTTGTGAGAGAATGAGTAGTCAATCCCGAACAACCTGAAAACAGCGAGTCCATCGGGTCCAGCCCAAGGGTCATGATGAAACGAGCTGAGGAACTCAAGAGTCAGGTTCCTATAAGTGTCGTTCCTGTCGTCAAACTGGTCCCACTGGAGTTGATGGCATAAAAATCTGACGCTTGGCTCTATCCCCAAGGCATCCATGCAGTCATGGTCAGGGTACCTGGTAGGAGCCATAGGGCGTCTCATGTGAACATAGTAACGCTCTCTCTGTGCATCATCTCTAAAGGCCACGTGCATGTCATCAGGGTTCTGCATTCTGTACAAGGTTAGCAAACAAGTCCTGAAAGCACATAAAACATTCAATCGTGAGTCCTGACATAATAACAAATTAAAATAAAGTAAAGATAAAAAGTACAAAAATAAGAAAAACCATGGGTTGCCTCCCATGCAGCGCTTGTTTAACGTTATTAGCTCGACGACCGATATTTAAACATCATTGGAAGGATATGGTGGATCACTCAGAGCATGACGGGTGTATGTTGTTGGAATGTCACCTCCTGCGTAGGGCTTCAACCTCTGTCCATTGACTATGAATGGTTTACATGATTGGTTCTTGATTTCAATAGCACCGGATCTCAGGATCTTAGATACTTCGAAAGGGCCAGTCCATCTCGAACGGAGTTTACCTGGAAATAGTCGTAACCTGGAATCGAACAGGAGAACAGGATCGCCTATTTTGAAGTCTCTTCTTATGATTCTTTTGTCATGCCAAGCTTTTGTTCTTTCTTTGTATATGATGGCATTTTCGTAGGCAGATTGTCTGAGCTCTTCTAATTTGTGGATATCAAGGATACGTTTCTCACCAGCTGTCAAGTAATCCAAATTCAAAGTTTTGATGGCCCAATAGGCCTTATGCTCCAACTCAAATGGTAAGTGACATGATTTTCCATAAACCAGTTGATAAGGGGTTGTCCCTATAGGAGTTTTGAAAGCGGTTCTATAGGCCCATAATGCTTCTTGAAGTTTCTGCGACCAATCTTTTCTAGATATAGAGACAGTCTTCTCGAGGATTTGTTTTATCTCCCTATTAGATACTTCCACTTGTCCATTGGTCTGTGGGTGGTATGGTGTTGCTACTCTATGCTTAACTCCATACTTGCTTAAAAGTTTATCAAATATTCTCGATATGAAGTGTGATCCTCCATCACTTATGACTAAACGGGGTGTTCCAAACCTGGGAAATATATAATTCTTGAATAATTTGATGACTACTCTGGTGTCGTTTGTGGGTGCGGCGATAGCTTCAATCCATTTAGACACGTAGTCAACAGCTACTAATATGTACTGATTTCCAAAAGATGGTGGGAACGGTCCCATAAAGTCTATACCCCATACGTCGAAGAGTTCTACTTCTTGGATATTTCTTAACGGCATTTCATTATGTCTTGAAATATTTCCTGTGCGTTGGCATCTGTCACACTTGACAATGAAAGCATGGACATCACGCCACATAGTAGGCCAGAATAGGCCAGCTTGAAGAATCTTGGCGTAGGTCTTAGATGTGCTTGCATGTCCACCATAGGGTGCAGAGTGACAATGCTCAATTATATTATTTACCTCTTCTTCTGGAACACAACGGCGGAAAATGCCATCTTTACCTCTCTTGAAAAGAAATGGATCGTCCCAATAGAAGTTTCTCACATCACTATAGAACTTCTTCTTCTGGTGGTAGTTTAGATCAGGGGGTATGATGTCAGCGGCTAGGTAATTAACAAAATCTGCATACCAAGGTACATTGCTTATAGCTAAGGATTTATGAAATTGCTCATGAGGGTCTGGGTTATCATCTTCAATGGTTTCTAGTTGGGCTATCAGTCTATCGTAGGCAAGATCGTCATTTATGGGTACTGGGTCAGGTTTCAGGTATTCTAGCCTAGATAGGTGATCAGCTACCACATTATCAGTGCCTTTCTTGTCACGGATATCCAAATCAAACTCTTGTAATAATAGAATCCATCGAAGTAACCTAGGCTTGGCATCCTTTTTGCTTAGTAAGTAACGAATGGCAGCATGGTCGGTGTAAACTATAATCTTGGCTCCTACTAGATAAGATCTAAATTTGTCTATTGCAAAAACTACAGCTAGGAGCTCTTTTTCGGTTGTTGCGTAGTTGAGCTGTGCAGCGTCTAGGGTTCTACTGGCATAATAAATCACATGTAACTTCTTATCTTTTCTCTGACCTAGAACGGCTCCAACAGCATAATCACTGGCGTCACACATTATCTCAAACGGTTCCGACCAATCAGGGGGTTTCATTATAGGTGCTGAAATCAGAGCTTGCTTCAGAAGATTAAATGCTTCAGTACATTTTTCATCGAAGATGAACTCAGTATCTTTCATTAAAAGACCAGTTAAGGGCTTTGTTATTTTGGAGAAATCCTTGATAAAACGTCGGTAAAATCCGGCATGTCCAAGAAAACTTCTTATCTCCCTGATAGTCTTCGGCGGTTTTAGATTCTCTATGACTTCTATTTTTGCTTTATCTACCTCTATACCTTTTTCGGAAACTATATGTCCTAAAACAATCCCTTCGGTGACCATGAAATGACATTTTTCCCAATTTAGCACAAGGTTTACCTCCACACATCTCTCCAGGATTTTCTCAAGGTTGACAAGACAATTTTTGAAATCTGACCCACAAACTGAGAAATCGTCCATAAATACTTCCATGATTCCATCCAAATAATCAGCAAAGATAGACATCATGCAGCGTTGGAAAGTTGCAGGAGCATTACAAAGTCCAAAAGGCATTCTTCTATAGGCAAAGGTTCCAACTGGGCATGTAAAGGTAGTTTTTTCTTGATCTTCGGGGTGAATAGGTATTTGGAAGAATCCTGAATATCCATCTAAATAACAAAAGTAAGAGTGTCTGGCTAGGCGCTCCAACATTTGGTCTATGAATGGTAATGGGAAATGGTCCTTCCTAGTTGCTTTATTTAATTTTCTATAATCTATGCACATACGCCAACCTCCATCAGTTCTTTTTGCTACAGGTTCGCCCTTCTCGTTTTGCACGACTGTGATGCCTCCCTTTTTAGGTACTACATGCACAGGACTCACCCATTTACTGTCCGAGATCTGATATATTATACCTGCCTCTAGTAACTTAAGAACTTCAGTCTTAACTACAGTACTCATTATAGGATTTATTCTACGTTGGTGTTCTCTAGAAGGTTTTGAATCTTCTTCAAGCAAAATCCGATGCATGCATACGGATGGGCTTATTCCTTTTAGATCAGAGATCTTATATCCTAAGGCTGAGGGGTACCTACGTAAAACTTCTAATAATTGATCGGTTTCTTCTTGGTTTAAGGTAGCACTGACTATAACTGGGCGGTTCATATCTTCATCAAGAAATTCATATCTCAGGTTTTTAGGCAGTTCCTTAAGTTTTACGGTCGGTTTTATAGGGCAAGGCATAGGATCTGGGGTTAGAGATAAACATTCGTGAAGGTTATCATCAATGTAGGGTGTTTTATAATTGTCATCTTCCAAAATAAGGGTTGATGGCAATTTTATAGATTCAGTTTCTTCTTCTTGTTCTAATTCCCTAATACATTCTTCGATGATATCTAAGGCATAACAAGAATCTCCTATCACAGGTGCCATAAGAAATTTTGACAATAGAAATTCTATCTTCTGGCCACCTACCTCAAAAGTTAGTTTTCCCTTTTTAACATCTATTACGGCTCCAGCAGTCGATAAGAACGGTCTACCTAGGAGGATTGGTATGTCGTCATCTTCTTTAATGTCCATGACAACAAAATCAGTAGGTATAAACAGCTGACCTATCCTAACAGGGACGTCTTCAAGTATGCCTATAGGGTATTTAACGGATCTATCGGCTAATTGAAGTGACATCTTAGTAGGTTGTAATTCTCCTAAGTTTAATCTCTCACAAACTGCTAAAGGCATTAAGCTCACACTAGCTCCTAAGTCTAGAAAAGCTTTTTCGATGACATGATTCCCCAAAACACAAGGAATGGAAAAATTTCCGGGATCTTTATCTTTCTTTGCTAACCTATTTTCGGAAATAGAATTACATTCCACGGGTTTCGAATCTTCGAGTCTACGTTTATTTGTAAGTATGTCTTTGAGAAACTTAGCATAAGAAGGTATTTGGGTGATGGCTTCTATAAAGGGGATTTCTACGTGAAGTTTTTCTATAACCTTAACGAATTTTTGATATTGATTATCGATTTGGGTTTTCTTTAATCTTTGAGGGTAAGGTATTGGTGGTTTGTATGGCGGTGGCGGTACATAGGTTTTATTTTTAGGTTCTTCTCCTTTTTCTTGACTTTCCGGGGTTTCAGGCTTCTCTGGTTCCTTTTCCTCATTCCTCTCAGAAGTTTCGGGCTCACTTAATCTAGGGTTTAAAGGTTCCTTATAAGCGGTTCCACTTCGTAGAGTAATGGCATTAGCTTGCCCTTTCGGGTTTTGTTGAGGTTGTCCAGGGAACTGTCCTCCAGGTGTAGTCTGTGGGGCTTGGTTTAACGCTACCTGAGAGATCTGGGTTTCAAGCATCTTATTATGAGTAATAATTTGATCAACCTTGGTTCCTAACTTGGTAATTAGTTCGTTAACATGGACGTTATGGTTCATGAACTCTTTGTTTTGTTGTTTTTGAGCAACGATAAAATCTTTTACAACTTCCTCAAAGCTCGGGCTAGGTGGTACAGGTTGCATAGGTTGATTTGTTCTAGGGGCTTGGTAACCTTGTTGTCTCGGAGGTGCGGTATTTTGGATAGGGTTATTATTTTTGTAGGAGAAGTTTGGGTGATTCCTCCATCCAGGGTTATATGTGTTTGAAAATGGGTGCCCTTGGGTATAGTTCACTTGCTCAGTGTTGGTTTCATTCAACAGATTGCATTCGGCGGATTGGTGTCCTTGCGTTCCACATATCTCACAATTCGGCGAAACTGCGGCAACAGTATTCGGAGTTGTACACATATGTTCGACTCTAAGGGCCAACGCGTCCATTTTAGCCTGCATCATGTCTATAGAGCTTAGCTCATGTATTCCTCCTTGGGCTTCCTTCTTTTCCACTGTCGCTCGTTCTACTCCCCATGATTGATGGTTTTGGGCCATATCCTCGATAAGGGCACTAGCTTCAGGGTAAGGTTTGTTCATCAGTGCGCCACCAGCGGCAGCGTCGATGGTCATTTTAGTGTTATAAAGAAGTCCATTATAGAAGGTTTGGATGATTAGCCAATTCTCTAGGCCATGGTGTGGGCATGCTCTTAATAGTTCTTTATATCTCTCCCAGGCTTCGAACAACGACTCTCCTTGGTGTTGGGTAAATCTAGTTATTAGGTTTCGAAGAAGAGCGGTCTTACTTGGGGGAAAATATCTAGCAAGGAAAACTTTTCTAAGGTCATCCCAAGTTGTTATTGAATTGGGTGGAAGGGAATCTAACCATGATAGAGCTTTATCTCTGAGGGAAAAGGGAAATAATCTTAAGCGTATTGCCTCAGGAGAAGCTCCATTGGTCTTAAAGGTGTCTGCTAACTGAAGAAAGTTTTTTAAATGTTGGTTCGGGTTATCAGTAGCGAGACCTGCGAATTGTCTCTGTTGCACTAATTGCAGCAGGGATGGCTTAAGTTCAAAATTATTGGCTGGGATAGCGGGGTTTACTATACTGGAACTAGGTTCCTCGTTTGATGGTCGGGCAAAGTCCTTAAGAGGTCTTCGATTTTGATCTTCGGCCATAGCTCTCCTATTCCTATGGAAAAATAAACGTGCGCGAGTGTAACGTTCAGGTTCAGCTAGAGGGTCTACTAAACTTCCGGCACTGCGAGTCTTTCGCATTGACCGGTGGGTAACAACCTTAGTCTAAACGGTATAACTACAGGGTAATGAAATTTGACGATATTGGTCCCCGGCAACGGCGCCAAAAACTTGATGCGTGTTTTTCGCAAGTGTACGAATCACGTCAAAGTAATATA
>CAWUDS030002744.1:0-2500 GCA_963859935.3 Lathyrus sativus
TGTGTGTTTGAGAGAGAGAGTATGCGCACGCATGTGTGTTTGCTTGTGTGTGTGTGTATGTGTGTCTGTATGTGTATGTGCACGCGCGTTTGTGTATGCACATGTGTGTGTGTACGTGTACGTGCTTGTATGTGCGTGTGTGTGTGTGTGTGTGTGCGTGTGCGAGTCTTTGTATGCGCGCGCGTTTGTTTGTGTGTGTGTCTAAGTGTGGGCGCACGCGTGTGTGTTTGTGTGTCTGCGCAGGTGTATTTGTGTGTGTTCGCATGCGTGCGTTCCTACGTGTTTGTGTGTGTGCGCGTGTGTGTGTGTGTGTGCGCGTGCGTGCGTGTGGTCGTGCATGTGTGAGTGTGTGTGTGTGCGCGTGTGTGCACGCATGTGTGTGTTGTACACGCGCGCTTGTGTATGTGTGTGTGTGTACACGCGCGTTTGTGTATGCGTGTGTGTGTGGGTGGGTTCACACGCGCGCGCGTGTTTGTGTTTGTGTTTGTTTGTGTGTGTGTGTGGTAGAGTATGCGCATGCACGCGCGCGTGTGTTTGTCTGTGTGTGCATGCGCGTGTTTGTGTGCACGCGAGTGTATGTGTGTGTGTGCGCGTGTGTGTGTTTACTTGTGTGTGTGTGTGTGTCGGTGTGTGTGCGTGTTTAGGTGTGCACGCGTGTGTGTGTGTGTGTGTGTGTGAACACCCACACGTGTGTGTGCGTGTGTGTACGTGTGTGTGTGTGTGTGCGTGCATGCGTGCTTGTGAGTGTGCATGTGTGTGTAAGTGCGTGGGCACGCGCGCGTGTGTGTGTTTGTGGATGTGCGGTCACGTGTTTGTGTGTGTGTGTGTACGCACGTGCGTGTGTGCGTACGAGTGTGCGTGCGTGCGTTTGTGTGTGTGCGTGCGCGTCCGCTCGCACGGGCGCGGTGTGTGTTTGTGTTTGTGTGTGTTTATGTGTGCGCACATGTGTTTATGGGTGTTTGTGCGCGTGTGCGTGTTTGTGTGTGTGTTTGCGTACATGCGTGCATGCGTCCATGCGCGCGCGCCTCTGTGTGCATGTGTGTGTGTGTGCACACATGTGTGTGTATGTAGGTGTGTGTGTGTGTGAGAGAGAGAGAGAGAGAGTGCGCACACATGTGTGTTTGCTTGCGTGTGTTTGTGTGTGTGTGTCTGTACGTGTATGTGCACGCGCGTTCCTATGTGCACGCGCGTGTATGTGTACCTGTGTGTGCTTGTGCGTGCATGCGCGCACGCGTGTGTGTGAGTGTGTGTGTTTGTGTGAGAGAGAGAGATAGTGCGCACACGCGTGTGTGTTCATGTGTGTCTGTGTGTGACGCACATTTGTGTATGCGAGTGTGTGTGTGTGTGTCTGTGCGTGTGTGTGTGCGTGTATGTGTATGTGCGCGCACACGTGTGTATGTGTGACCGCGCACGTGCGCGCGTGTTCGTGTTTGTAAGTGTGTGTGTGTGTGTGTGTGTGCGTCTGTGTGTGCGCGCACGTGTGTGTGTGTGCGTCTGTGTGTGTGTGTATGTGAGAGAGTGTGCGCACGTGTGTGTGTGTGTGTATGCATGTGTGTGTGTCTGTGTTTGCACACGCGTGTTTGTGTGCACGCGAATGCGTGTGTGCATGTGTGTGCGTGTGTACGCGTGCATGCGTGTGTGTGTGCGTGTGTGCGCGCGTGTACGCACGTGTTTGTGTGCATGCGTGTGTGTGTGTATGCGCGTGTGTGTGTGCACGCGCGTGTGTGTGTGCGTGTGTGCGCGAGCGGCGTGCATTAGTGCATGCATGCGTGCGTGTGTGTGGCACGCGCGCACACGCGTATGGGGGTGCGTGTGTGCACGCGTGTGTCTATTTGTGTGTGTGTGTGTGTCTTTGTGTGCGCGTTCGTTTGTTTATTTGTGTTTCTAAGTGTCGGAGCACACGCGTGTGTGTGTGTGTGTGTGTATCTGCCCAGGTGTGTCTGTGTGTTTGTGCATGTGTGCTCGTGCGTATGCGTGTTTGCGTGCGTGCGTGTGGTCGTTGCATGCGTGAGTGTGTGTGTGTGTGTGCAGGCGTGCTTGTGTGCGCGTGTTTATGTGTGTGCGCGTGCGTGTGGGAGCGCACGTGTGGGTGTGTGTATTTATGTCTGTGTGTGTGTGTGTTTGTGTGTGCGTGTGTGTGAGTGTGCACGCGCGTGTGCGTGTTTGTGTTTGTGTGCACGTGCAGGAGCGCATGCGTGCGTGCACGCGTGTGCGTGCACGCGCGTGTGTGCACGCGTGCGTGTGTGTGTGTGTGTATGCAAACACACACACACACGCGTGTGTGTATCTGTGCGTGTGTGCGTGTATGCGTGTGTGTGTGTGTGTGGGCACGCATGTGTGTACGTGTGTGCGCGTGCGCGCGTTTGTGTGTCTGTGTGCGAGCGGCGTGCGTTAGTGCCTGCGTGCATGCGTTCGTGTGTGTGCGTATCTTTGTGTGCTCGTGCGTTTGTTTGTGTGTGTGTGTGTCTAAGTGTGAGCGCACGCGCGTGTGTGTGTGTAT
>CAWUDS030002744.1:7500-12500 GCA_963859935.3 Lathyrus sativus
GTGTGTCTTTGTGTGCGCGCGTTTGTTTGTTTGTGTGTCTAAGTGTCGGCGCACACGCGCGTGTGTGTGTCTCTGCGCAGGTGTGTTTGTGTGTTTTCGCGTGCGTGCATGTGTGTGTGTGTGTCTGCACAGGTGTATTTCTGTGTGTGCATGCACTTGTGTGTGTGTGTGTGTCTGCGCAGGTGCGTGTTTGTGTGTCTGCGCGTGTGTGTTCTTGCGTGTCTGCGTGAGTGTGTGTGCGCGCACGCGTGTGTTTGTGTTTGTCTGCGCAGGTGTGTGTGTGAGTGTGCGTGTGTGTGCTTGTTTATGTGTGTGTGTGCATGCACACGCGGGTTTGTGTGTGTGTATGTGCCTTTTTGTGTGTGTGCGTGCATGAGTGAGTGTGTGTGCGTGTGTGTGTGTGTTTGTGCGCACACGCGTGTTTGTGTGCGCGTGTTTGTGTGTGTGTGTATCTGTGCGTGCGTGCACGCCCATTTGTGTATGCATGTGTGTATGGGTGTGCACGCGCGCGTTTTCGTTTTTGTGAGTGTATGTGTGTGCGCATGTGTGTGTGTGCGCGTGTGTGCGTGCGCACGTATGTGTGTGTGTGTGTGTGTGTCTGTGTGTGTGTGTGTGATAGAGTGTGCGCACGCGTGGGTGTGCTTGTGTGTGTGCGTGTGTGTGTCTGCGTGTGCACCCGAGTGCGTGTGTACCTGCATGTGTGTGTGTGTGCGCATGTGTGTTTTCATGCATGTGTGTGTGTGTGGGTGTGTGTGCGTGTGTGTATGTGTGTGTGTGTGTGAGAGTGAGAGAGTGTGTGCGCAGGCGCATGTGTGTGTGTTCGTGTGTGTCTTTGTGTGCACGCGTATTTATGTGTGTGAATGTGTGTGTGTGTGTGTGTGTGTGAGTCTGTGTGTGTGTGTGTGCGTGTGTGTGCCTGTGCGTGTGCATGCATGCGTATACGTGTGTATGTATGTGCGCGCACACGTGTGTCTGTGACCGCGAAAGCGCACGCGCGCGCTTGTTCGTGTGTGTGTGCGTCTGTGCACGCTTGCACGTGTGTGTGTGTGTGTGTGTGTGTGTGTGTGTGTGTGTGCGTGTGTGTGTTTGTGCGTGTGTGTGTGTGTCTGTGTGTGCACGCGCGTGTTTGTGTGCACGCGAATGCGTGTGTGCGTGCACGCGTATGTGTATATGTGTGTGTGCGCGCGCGTGTACGCACGTGTGTGTGTGTGTGTATGTATGCGTGTGTGTGTGTGCGCATGTGCGTGTGTGTGTGTGTGTGTGTGCGTGCGTGTGTGTGTGTGTGTGTGCGAGCGGCGTGCGTTAGTGCATGCATGCGTGCGTGTGCGTGTGAGCACGCGTGCACGCACGTGAGTGTGTTCATGCGCGCACGTGTGTGTCTGTGTGTGTGTGTGGATCTTTGTGTGTGCGCACGTTCGTTTGTTTGTGTGTCTAAGTATCGGCGCACGCGTGTGTCTATTTGTGTGTGTGGGTCTTTGTGTGTGCGCGCGTTTGTTTGTTTGTGTGTCTAAGTTTCGGCGCACGCGCGTGTGTGTGTGTGTGTCTGCGCAGGTGTGTTTGTGTGTGTTCGCGTGCGTGTGTGTGTGTGTGTGTGTGTGTCTGCACATATGTGTTTGTGTGTGCGCGTGCACTTGTGTGTGTGGGTGTGTGTGTGTGTCTACACAGGTGTGTGTGTGTGTGTGTCTGCACGCGCGCGTGTTTGTGTGTGTCTGCGCAGGTGTGTGTGTTTGAGTGTGCGCGTGTGTGCGTGTTTATGTGTGTGTGGGTGCCTGTTTGTGTGCGTGCCTTCTTGAGTGAGTGTGTGTGCGTGTATGTGTGTGTTTGCGCGCACGCGCGTTTTTGTGTGCGTGTGTTTGTATGTGTGTGTGTGTGTGCGTGCACGCACGTTTGCGTTTTTGTAAGTGTATGTGTGTGTGCATGTGTGTGTGTGCGCGCGCACGTGTGTGTGTGTATGTGTATGTGTGTGTTTGTGTGTGTGTGTGTGTGTTTGTGTTTGTGTGTGTGTGATAGAGTGTGTGCACGCCTGTGTGTGCTTGTGTGTGTGCGTGTGTGTGTCTGTGTGTGCTTGTGTGTGTGCGTGTGTGTGTCTGTGTGTGCACCCGAGTGCGTGTCTACCTGCGTGTGTGTGTGTGTGCATGTGGGTATGTGTGCGTGTGTGTACGCGCACGTGTGTGTGTGTATGTGTGTGTGCGTGCATGCGTGCGTGCGTGCGTGCATGTGTGTGTGTAAGTGCGTGTGCGTGTGTGTGGGTGTGCGCTCACGTGTTTTTGTGTGTGTATTTGTGTGCGCGCACGCGAGTATGTGTGTGTGTGTGCGTGTGTATGTGCATGTTTGTGTGTGCGTGTACGCGCGTGCGTGTGTATGTACGTGTGTGTGCGTGTGTGTGTTTGTATGTGTGTGTACGCGTAGCGCGCACGGGCCCGTGTGTGTGTTTATGTTTGTGTGTGTTTATTTGTGCGCACATGTGTTTGAATGTGTGTGCGCGCGTGCGTGTTTGTGTTTGTGCGCGTGAGCTTTTGTGTGTGTGTGCACACATACGCGTGTGCATGTTTGTGTGCGTGTGCATGGGCATGCGTGCATGCGTCCATGCGCGCGCATCTGTGTGTGTTTGTTTGTGTGTGTGCGTAGGTGTGTGTGTGTATGCGGGTGCGTATGTGTGTGTGTATGAGAGAGAGAGAGAGAGTGCACACACATGTGTGTTTGCTTGCGTGTGTCTGTGTGTGTCCGTATGTGTAAGTGCACGCGCGTTAATGTGTGCACGCGTGTGTCTGTCTGTGTACGTGTGTGTGCTTGTGTGTGCGTGCGTGCGCGCATGTGTGTGAGTGTGTGTGTGTGTTTTTGTGTGCGTGCGAGAGAGTGTGCGCACGCGTGTGTGTGTGTGTGTGTGTGGGCGTGTGTGGGCGCGTGTGTGTATGTTTGCCAGCGCGTGTACACACGTGTGTGTGTGTGTGTGTAAGTGCATGCGTATGTGTGTATGCATGTGTGTGTGTGTGTGTGTGCGAGTGTGCATGCATGTGTGTGTGTGTGTGCACGCGCGCACGCGCGTGTGTATGTGCGTGCATGCACGTGTGTGTCTGTTTGTGTGTCTGGGTCCTTGTGTGTGCAGGCGTTTGTTTGTTTGTGTGTCTAAGTGTCGGGGCACGCGTGTGTCTGTTTGTGTGTGTGTGTGTGTGTCTTTGTGTGCGCGCATTTGTTTGTTTATGTGTCTATGTGTCGACGCACGTGTGTGTGTGTCTGCGCAGGTGTGTTTGTGC
The DNA here is from genome assembly GCA_963859935.3 of Lathyrus sativus. NCBI lineage: Eukaryota > Viridiplantae > Streptophyta > Magnoliopsida > Fabales > Fabaceae > Lathyrus > Lathyrus sativus. Next base: position 10,755 of record CAWUDS030002744.1, read on the forward strand.
GTGTTCGCGTGCGTGTGTGTGTGTGTGTGTGTGTGTGTGTCTGTTCAGGTGTGTTTGTGTGTGTGCGTGCACGTGCGCGCGTGTGTGTTTGTGTGTGTGTGTGTCTGCGCAGGTGCATGTGTGTGTACGTGTGCGTGCGTGCGTGCCTGGGTGTGTTTGTGTGTGTGTGTGTGTCTGCGCAGGTGTGTGTGTGAGTGTGTGCGAGCGTGTTTATGTGTGTGCGCACACGCGTGTGTGTGTGTGTATCTGTGCGCGTGCGTGTGCGTGCGTGCGTGCGTGAGTGAGTGCGTGTGCGTGTGTGTGTGTGTGTTGGGGTGCATGCGCGTGCGTTTTCTTGTTTGTGAGTGTATGTGTGCACGCACGTGTGTGTGTGTGTTTATGTATGCATGTGTGTGTGCGCGTGTCTGTGTCTGTGTGTGCATGGGCGTTTTTGGGTGCACGCGAGTGCGTCTCTGTGTGTGTATGTGTGTGTGTGTGGGGGGGGGGGGGTTGCATGTGTGTGTGTTCGCGCGTGTGCACACACATGTGCGTGTGCATGTGTGTATGACTGTCTATATGTGTGTGTGTGTGTACGAGCGATCTGGGTTAGTGCATTCGTGCGTGCGTGCGTGTGTATGTGCTAGTGTCTGTGTGTATGTGTGTGTATGTATGTGTGTTTGTGTGTGTCTGTGTGTGTGTCTGTCTGTGTGTGTGTGTGTCTCTGTGTGTGTGCGCACGCGTGTGTCTGTGTGTATGTGTGTGTGTGTCTGTGTGTGTGTGTATGTGTGTGTGTATGTGTGTGTGTGGGTGAGTGGTGCGCACGCGTGTGTGTGTGTCTGCGCACACGCGCGTGCTTGTATGCGCGTGTGTGTATGCGTACATGCACATTTGTGTAAGCGTGTGTATGTGCGTGTGTGTGAGCGTGTGCACACGCGCGCGTGTTTATGTGTGTGTGCGTGAGTGTGTGCGCGCACGTGTGGGTGTGTGTGTTTGTGTATGTGTGTGTATGTGTGTGTGCGTGTGTGTGTGATAGAGTGTGTGCACGCGTGTGTGTGCGTGTGTGTGTGCCTGTGTGTGCACGCGAGTGCTTGTGTACGTAAGTGTGTATGCGTGTATGTGTGTGTGTGTGTGCATGTGTGTTTGCTTGCGTGTGTGTGTGTGTGTGTTCGTATGTGTATGTGCACGCACGTTTGTGTGTGCACGTGTGTGTGTGTGTGCTTTTGTGTGCACGTGTGTGTGTGTGTGTGTGCATGCGTGTGCTTCTATGTGCACGCACGCGCACGCGTGTGTGTGTGTGTGTGAGTGAGTATGTATGCACGCGCGTGTGTGTGTGCATTTGTGTGTGTCTGTGTGTGCACGCACATTTGTGTATGCGACTGTGTATGTGTGAGTGTGTGTCTGTGCGTGTGTGTGCGTATGTGTGTGTGTCTATGTGTGTGTGTGTGTGTACGTGTGTATGTGCACGCACACGTGTGCGTGTGTGAGACCTCGCACGCGCGCCATCGTGTTCATCTGTGTGTGTGTGTGTGAGAGAGTGTGCGCGCCATCGTGTTCATCTGTGTGCGCACGCACGTGTGTGTGTGTGTTTGTGTGTGTGTGTGTGTGTTTATGTGTATGTGTGTGTGTGAGAGAGTGTGCGCACGCTTATGTGTGTGTGTGCATGTACGTGTGTCTGTATGTGCACGCGCGTGATTGTTTGCACGCGAGTGTGTGCTTGCGTGTGTGCGTGTGTGTGTGCGTGTGTGTGTGTGTGTGCGTGCGAGCATG
>CAWUDS030002744.1:25000-27500 GCA_963859935.3 Lathyrus sativus
CGAGTGCGTGTCTACCTGCGTGTGTGTGTGTGTGTGCATGTGGGTGTGTGTGCGTGTGTGTACGCGCACGTGTGTGTGCGTGCATGCGTGCATGCGTGCGTGCATGTGTGTGTGTAAATGCGTGTGCGTGTGTGTGTGGGTGTGCGCTCACGTGTTTTTGTGTGTGTGTATTTGTGTGCGTGCACGCGAGTGTGTGTGTGTGTGTGCGCGTGTGTATGTGCATGTTTGTGTGTGCGTGTACGCGCGTGCGTGTGTATGTACGTGTGTGTACGTGCGTGTGTGTGTGTTTGTATGTGTGTGTACGCGTAGCGCGCACGGGCTCGTGTGTGTGTTTATGTTTGTGTGTGTTTATTTGTGCGCACATGTGTTTGAATGTGTGTGCGCGCGTGCGTGTTTGTGTTTGTGCGCGTGAGCTTTTGTTTGTGTGTGCACACATACGCGTGTGCATGTTTGTGTGCGTGTGCATGGGCATGCGTGCATGCATCCATGCGCGCGCGTCTGTGTGTGTTTGTTTGTGTGTGTGCGTACGTGTGTGTGTGTGTATGCGGATGCGTATGTGTGTGTGTGTATGAGAGAGAGAGAGAGAGTGCACATACATGTGTGTTTGCTTGCGTGTGTCTGTGTGTGTCCGTATGTGTATGTGCACGCGCGTTAATGTGTGCACGCGTGTGTCTGTCTGTGTACGTGTGTGTGCTTGTGTGTGCGTGCGTGCGCGCATGTGTGTGAGTGTGTGTGTGTGTTTTTGTGTGCGTGTGAGAGAGTGTGCGCACGCGCGCGCGCGCGTGTGTGTGTGTGTGTGTGTGGGCATGCGTGTGCGCGTGTGTGTGTGTTTGCCAGCGCGTGTACACACGTGTGTGTGTGTGTAAGCGCATGCGTATGTGTGTATGCATGTGTGTGTGTGTGCGAGTGTGCATGCATGCGTGTGTGTGTGTGTGTGCACGCGCGCACGTGCGTGTGTATGTGCGTGCATGCACGTGTGTGTCTGTTTGTGTGTCTGGGTCCTTGTGTGTGCGCGCGTTTGTTTGTTTATGTGTCTAAGTGTCGCGGCACGCGTGTGTCTGCTTGTGTGTGTGTGTGTCTTTGTGTGCGCGCGTTTGTTTGTTTATGTGTCTATGTGTTGACGCACGTGTGTGTGTGTCTGCGCAGGTGTGTTTGTGCGTGTTCGCGTGCGCGCGCGCGTGTGTGTGTGTCTGTTCAGGTGTGTTTGTGTGCGTGCGTGCGTGCGTGCGCGCGTGTGTGTTTGTGTGTGTGTGTCTGCGCAGGTGTGTGTGTGTGAGTGTGTGCGTGCGTGTTTATGTGTGTGCGCACACGCGCGCGTGTGTGTGTATCTGTGCGCGTGCGTGTGCGTGCGTGCGTGCGTGAGTGAGTGCGTGTGCGTGTGTGTGTGTGTGTGTGTTGGGGTGCATGCGCGTGCATTTTCTTGTTTGTGAGTGTATGTGTGCACGCACGTGTGTGTGTCTGTGTGTATGTGTGTGTGTGTGTTTATGTGTGCATGTGTGTGTGCGCGTGTCTGTGTCTGTGTGTGCACGGGCGTTTTTGGGTGCACGCGAGTGTGTCTCTGTGTGTGTATGTGTGTGTGTGTGTGTGTGGGGGGGGGGGGTGCATGTGTGTGTGTTCGCGCGTTTGCACACACATGTGCGTGTGCGTGTGTGTATGACTGTGTATATGTGTGTGTGTGTACGAGCGATCTGGGTTAGTGCATTTGTGCGTGCGTGCCTGTGTATGTGCTAGTGTCTGTGTGTATGTGTGTGTATGTATGTGTGTGTTTGTGTGTGTCTGTGTGTGTGTCTGTCTGTGTGTGTGTGTCTCTGTGTGTGTGCGCACGCGTGTGTCTGTGTGTATGTGTGTGTGTCTGTGTGTGTGTATGTGTGTGTGTGTGTGTATGTGTGTGTGTGGGTGAGTGGTGCGCACGCGTGTGTGTGTGTCTGCGCACACGCGCGTGCTTGTATGCACGTGTGTGTATGCGTACATGCACATTTGTGTATGCGTGTGTATGTGCGTGAGTGTGAGCGTGTGCACACGCGCGCGTGTTTATGTGTGTGTGTGTATGTGTGCGTGCAAGTGTGTGTGTGCGTGAGTGTGTGCGCGCACGTGTGGGTGTGTGTGTTTGTGTATGTGTGTGTTTGTGTGTGTGCGTGTGTGTGTGATAGAGTGTGTGCACGCGTGTGTGTGCGTGTGTGTGTGTCTGTGTGTGCATGCGAGTGCTTGTGTACGTAAGTGTGTATGCGTGTATGTGTGTGTGTGTGTGCATGTGTGTTTGCTTGCGTGTGTGTGTGTGTGCGTTCGTATGTGTATGTGCACGCACGTTTGTGTGTGCACGTGTGTGTGTGTGTGCGCTTTTGTGTGCACGTGTGTGTGTGTGTGTGTGTGTGTGCATGTGTGTGCTTCTATGTGCACGCACGCGCACGCGTGTTTGTGTGTGTGTGTGTGAGTGAGTATGTGTGCACGCGCGTGTGTGTGCCTTCGTGTGTGTCTGTGTGTGCACGCACATTTGTGTATG
>CAWUDS030002744.1:35000-40000 GCA_963859935.3 Lathyrus sativus
TGTGTGTGTGTGTGAGAGAGAGAGAGAGAGAGTGTGTGTGTGTGCACGCGCATGTGTGTGTGTTCGTATGTGTCTGTGTGTGCACGCGCATTTGTGTATGCGAGTGTGTGTGTGTGTCTGTGTGTGTCTGTGCGTGTGTGTGTGTGTGTCTGTGTGTGTGTATGCGTGTGCGTGTATGTGCGCGCACACGTATGTGTGTGACGGCGAACACGTAAGTGCGCGCTTGTTTTTATGTGTGTGTGTGTCTGTATGCGCGCGCACGTGTGTGTGTGTGTGTGTGTGTGAGAGAGAGAGAGAGAGTGTGCGCACGCGTGCGCGCGCGCGTGTGTGTGTTTTTGTGCGCGCGTGTGTGTGTGTGTTTGTGTGTGCACGCGCGTGTTTGTATGCACACGAATGTGTGTGTGTGTGTGCGTGCACGCGTATGTGTATGTGTGTGTGTGCACGCGCGTGTACACACGTGTGTGCGTGTGTGTGTGTGTGCACGTGTGTGTATGTGCATGTGTGCGTGTATGTGTGTGTGAGTGGCGTGAGTGTGTTCGTGCGCTCACGCGTGTGCCTGTTTGTGTGTGTGGGTCTTTGTGTGTGTGTGTGTCTGCACAGGTGTATTTCTGTGTGTGCGTGCACTTGTGTGTGTGTGTGTGTGTGTGTGTCTGCGCAGGAGCGTGTGTGTGTGTCTGCGCGCGTGGGTTCTTGCATGCCTGCGTGAGTGGGCGTGCGCGCACGCGCGTGTTTGTGTGTGTCTGCACAGGTGTGTGTGTGTGAGTGTGCGCGTGTGTGCGTGTTTATGTGTGTGTGTGTGTGTGTGCACACGCGTGTGTGTGTGTGTGTGCCTGTTTGTGTGTGTGCGTGCATGAGTGAGTGTGTGTGCGTGTGTGTGTGCGTGTTTGCCCGCACGCGCGTGTTTGTATATGTGTGTGTGTGTGTGTCTGTGCGTGCGTGCACGCGCATTTGTGTATGCGTGTGTGTATGCGGGTGCGCGCGTGTTTTCGTTTTTGTGAGTGTATGTGTGTGCGCGTGTGTGCTTGTGTGTGTGCGTGCGTGCGTGTGTGTGTCTATGTGTGCACCCGAGTGCGTGTGTACCTGCATGTGTGTGTGTGTACGCATGTGTGTTTTCTTGCATGTGTGTGTGGGGGGGAGTGTGTGCGTGTGTGTATGTGTGTGTGTGTGAGAGATAGAGAGAGAGTGTGCGCACGCGCATGTGTGTGTGTTTGTGTGTGTCTGTGTGTGCACGCGCATTTGTGTATGCGAGTGTGTGTGTGTGTGTGTTCGTGTGCGTATGTGTGTGTCTGTGCGTGTGCGTGCGTGCGTATGCGTGTGTGTATGTGCGCACACACGTGTGTGTGTGACCGCAAAAGCGCACGCGCGCGCTTGTTCGTGTGTGCGTGTGTCTGTGCGCGCGCACGTGTGTGTGTGTGTGAGAGTGTGCGCACGTGTGTGTGTGTGTGGGGGGGGGGGGTGTGGGTGTTTGTGCGTGTATGTGTGTGTCTGTGTGTGCACGCGCGTGTTTCTTTGCACGCGAATGCGTGTGTGCGTGTATGTGTGTGCATGCATGCGTATGTGTTTGTGTGTGTGTGCGCGTGCGTGTACGCACGTGTGTGCGTGTGTGTGTATGCACGCGTGTGTGTGTGTGTGTGCATGTGCGTGTGTGTGTGTGTGTGCACGTGTGTGTGTGTGTGCGAGCGGCGTGCGTTAGTGCATGCATACGTGTGTGTGCGTGTGAGCACGCACGCACGTACGTGAGTGTGTTCATACGCGCACGCGTGTGTCTGTTTGTGTGTGTGGGTCTTTGTGTGCGCGCGCGTTTGTTTGTTTGTGTGTCTAAGTATCGGCGCACGCGTGTGTCTGTTTGTGTGTGTGTGTCTTTGTGTGCATGCGTGTTTGTTAGTTTGTGTGTCGAAGTGTCGGCGCACGCGCGCGCGCGTGTGTGTGTGTCTGCGCAGGTGTGTTTGTGTGTGTTCGAATGCGTGTGTGTGTGTGTGTGTCTGCACAGGTGTGTTTGTGTGTGTGTATGCACTTGTGTGTGTGTAGGTGTGTGTGTGTGTGTCTGCACAGGTGTGTGTGTGTGTGTGTCTGCACGCGCGCGTGTTTTTGTGTGTCTGCGCGGGTGTGTGTGTGTGTGAGTGTGCGTGTGTGTGCGTGTTTATGTGTGTGTGTGTGCGTGCCTGTTTGTGTGCGTGCGTGCGTTCATGAGTGAGTGTTTGTGCGTGTATGTGTGTGTGTTTGCGTGCACGCGCGTTTTTGTGTGCGTGTGTTTGTGTGTGTGTGTGTGTGTATGAGTGCGTGCACGCGCGTTTGCGTATGCGTGTGTGTATGGGTGTGCGCGCATGTTTTCGTTTTTGTAAGTGTATATGTGTGTGTGTGTGTGCGCGCACGTGTATGTGTGTATGTATGTGTGTGTATGTTTGTGTGTGTGTGTGTTTGTGTGTGTGTGATAGAGTGTGTGCACACGTGTGTGTGCTTGTGTGTATGCGTGTGTGTGTGTCTGTGTGTGCACCCGAGTGCGTGTGTACCTGTGTGTGTGTGCGCATGTGCGTTTTCTTGCATGTGTGTGCGCGTGCGTGTGTGTGCGCGTACGTGTGTGTGTATGTGTGTGTGCATGCGTGCGTGCGTGTGTGCATGTGTGTGTGTAAGTGCGTGAGAACGCGTGCGCGTGTGTGTTTGGGTGTGCGCTCACGTGTTTGTGTGTGTGCGTATTTGTGTGCGCGCACGCGAGTGTGTGTGCCTTGTATGTGCATGTTTGTGTGTGCGTGTACGCGCGTGCGTGTGTGTGTGTGCGTTCGTGCGTTTGTGTGTGTGTGTGCGCGTAGCGCGCACGGGCCCGTGTGTGTGGTTATGTTTGTGTGTGTTTATTTGTGCGCACATGTGTTTGAATGTGTGTGTGCGCGCGCATGTTTATGTTTGTGCGCGTGAGCCTTTGTGTGTGTGTGTGCACACATACGCGTGTGCATGTTTGTGTGCGTGTGCATGGGCATGCGTGTGTGCGTCCATGCGCGCGCGTTTGTGTGCGTTTGTTTGTGTGTGCGTACTTGTGTGTGTGTGTATGCGGGTGTGTATGTGTGTGTATGAGAGAGAGAGTGTGTGTGTATGAGAGTGTGCACACATGTGTGTTTGCTTGCGTGTGTGTGTGTGTGTCCGTATGTGTATGTGCACGCGCGTTAGTGTGTTCACGCGTGTGTCTGTCTGTGTACGTGTGTCTGCTTATGAGTGTGTGCGTGCGCGCGTGTGTGTGAGTGTGTGTGTGTGTGTTTGTGTGTGCGTGTGAGAGAGTGTGCGTACGTGTGTGTGTGTGTGTGCGTGCGTGGGTGTGTGCGCGCGCGTGTGTGTGTGTGTCTGTGCGTGCACGCGCGTGTTTGTTTGCACGCGAATGCGTGTGTGCGTATGTGTGTGTGTGCATGCATGCATGTGTGAGTGTGTTTGCGCGCACGTGTACACACGTGTGTGTGTGTGCGTGCGTATGTGTGTGTATGCGTGTGTGTGTATGCGAGTGTGCATGCATGCATGTGTGTGTGTGTGTGCACGCGCGCACACGCGTGTGGATGTGCGTGCATGGACGCGTGTGTCTGTTTGTGTGTTTGGGTCTTTGTGTGCGCGCGCGTTTGTTTGTTTGTGTGTCTAAGTGTCGGGGCACGCGTGTGTCTGTTTGTGTGTGTGTGTGTGCCTCTGTGTGCGCGCGCGTTTGTTTGTTTGTGTGTCTAAGTGTCGATGCACGTGTGTGTGTGTGTCTGCGCAGGTGTGTTTATGCGTGTTCGCGTGCGTGTGTGTGTGTGTGTGTGTGTGTGTTCAAGTGTGTTTGTGTGTGTGCGTGCACGCGCGTGTGTGTATGTGTCTGCGCAGGTTCGTGCGTGTATGTGTGTGCGTGCGTGTGTGCGTGCCTGTATGTGTGTGTGTGGGTGTGTGCACGCGTTTGTGTGTGTGTGTCTGCGTAGGTGTGTGTGTGAGTGTGTGTGTGCGTGTTTATGTGTGTGCGCACACACGCGTGTATGTGTGCGTGTGTCTGTGCGCGTACATGTGCGTGCGTGCGTGCGTGAGTGAGTGCGTGTGTGTGTGTGTGTGTTGGCGCACATGCGCGTGCGTTTTCTTGTTTGTGAGTGCATGTGTGCGCGCACGTGTGTGTGTGTGTGTGTGCGCGCACGTGTGTGTGTATGTGTGTGTGTGTGTGTGTTTATGTGTGCGTGTGTGTGTGCGCGTGTCTGTGTCTGTGTGTGCACGGGCGTCTTTGGGTGCACGCGAGTGCGTCTGTGCGTGTGTGTGTGTGTGGGGGGGTGTGCATGTGTGTGTGTGTGTATGATTGTGTATGTGTGTGTGTGTGCACGTGTGTGTGTGTGCGCGTGTGTGTGTACGAGCGATCTGCGTTAGTGCATTCGTGCGTGCGTGCGTGTGTATGTGCTAGTGTCAGTGTGTATGTGTGTGTGTATGTGTGTGTCTGTGTGTGCGTGTGTATGTGTGTGCCTATGTGTGTGCGTACGTGTGTGTATGTGTGTATGTGTGTGTCTATGTGTGTGTGTATGTGTGTGTGTGTGTATGTATGTGTGTGTATGTGTGTGTGTGTGTATGTGTGTGTGTGTCTGTGTGTGTGCGTGTGTGTGTGTTTGTGTGTGTGTCTAAGTGTGCGTGCACACGTGTGTGTGTGTGTGTATGTGTGTGTGGGTGTATCTGCGCAGGGGTGTGTGTGTGTGTGTGCACGTGCGTGCGTGCCTGCGTGTCTGCGTGTTTTTATGTGTGCGTGTGTGTGTGTCTTTGTGTGTGCACGTGAGTGCGTGCGCGTATGTGTGTGTGTAAGTGTGTGCGTGCGTGTGTGTGTGTGTGTGTGATCGCACATCTGTGTGTGTGTGCGCGCGTGTGTATGTGTTTGCGTATGTGTAAGCGTGTGCGCGCGTTTGCGTACGCGTGTGTGTGTGTGTATGTATGCGCGTGTGCGTGAACACGCATATATGCATGTGCGTGTGCGTGTGTGTGTGTGCGAGCGGCGTGCGTTAGTGCATACATGCGTGTGTGTGGGT
>CAWUDS030002744.1:45000-142500 GCA_963859935.3 Lathyrus sativus
ACTTTGTACAAATGGTAAAATACACCCAGAAATCTGTCTAACAAATCCCTATTTATAATGCTAATAATTAACTGCTAATAACTTCCTAGTATCTCCTCGATCTAACAAGTGTCAATTGCATGTAACTTCCTGCTCTAGAACTCGCCATGTGTCTTATGAACATAACCGCTCCCTCCAAATTTTGAATTTCAAAACGACGTAGCAATCCTCCTGCAGAATTTCGGTCGAACTACCTCTGACGCTGTCGAAATGCTCATAACTTTAGGTCTCTTAATTTTCCAAGTTATTTCAACCGTTTAGCTTAGAAGATTCCTTAGAGGCTGTCGAAACCTCTTTGCTTCACTTTACTTAGACATTAATTATGTCTTAATGTTCAGTAACCCAAGGCAGTGTCGAATTTGGGAGCTAACAAATTGCCCCCAAAGAATGCTCTTTTCGACTTTATTGTAGGAAAAGGACATTTTTTGATAGTATCTCATTCGACACCATCTTTTCGATTCTATCATACCCTTTGGTTTGCCTCTTATCCTTTGGAAGATAAAACAGAAGAAAGAGAAATGTTTATATCAAAAACCATGCCACTTTGCACGCTTCGAATGTCATCATCATCATGGCAGGTTTCTTGGAACTCACAAAAATTCAGAAAACATCATCACCCTTTTAGCGCCTAGGGGTATAAGTTACAACCGCCCCTTACCTCTTCCACTAGGTTGCACACGTGACCCACTAACTTCAACCACGTAAAAACTCTTAATTTTCTGAATCCTTATAAAATCACCAAGAGTTTTTTCATAAAGACTTTCTACTCTTTACCAACCTTTACTCTTCTCCTCTTTGCTGAAGAAACCCGTTTTTTCCAACACAAGAAAAAATATCCTTTTTCTATGAAAACTTTCAATCATGGCTGAACAACAGAAGAAAACTCAAACTAGGAGACCATCTTCTTCATCTACATTGCCACCTTTCGCTACCTTGAGCGGACCAAAAATCACGAAGAATCAACAACTCATCAGGGAGCCGTTAGCAGAAGAAAAACGACACATCTACGAATCTCAGGTAATCATCCCCGTTGATGTGGCTGGAAAAATCTTAGCCATGTCTGGCCCATTGTCACCCCCAGACCTTGATTATTCCACCTTGAGTGACTTTTTCCCTTCTTATCGGAAAACCAAACCCTTAGGGCAAAAAGATGCTAGCAAAATCCCTTTTGATAACCCAAATGACCTTTCTCTCTTCAATGTGGACCTCAAATATTTGCATGATGGAGCAAGACTCTTTAGAGCTACGCCGTACTTCAAAGATTCTGAACTTTACCTTAACTGGTTGGCAAAAATAGAGAAAGCAAAGGCACATCATTGGAAAGAAATAGGTATTTATGACCTAATCATGCTGTCGAAGGTTGGGCCACCTTACTGTCCGTTAATGCTGGCCTCCTCTTTGTATTTCTGGGACAACACTCACCATACCTTCCATCTTCCCTGCGGAATGGTGGCTCCCACGCTCTTCGACATGGCTGCTATTGTCGGATTAAAACCATGTGGATTGGCTTACAATCCTGAAATTGATGCACGGGACACCATAGGTTTTGGTAGTACGAAACATACTTACACACCCTTCATAAATCATTATCATAAGAAAGACACCGACGTAGTCGAAGACGAGGAGCACATAGCCTTTCTGGCCATGTGGTTGTCTCGTTGTATTTTTTGCACAAAGTCCTTGTAGGTGGCGAGGAAGTACCTTACCTTAGCGAATCAGTTACACCTTAAAAGGGATGTATGTCTCAGTGAGATGATACTAGCCAGCCTGTATGAGGCTTTGGGAGAAGGCGCTGATAAACTAAGGGATCCAAAAACTCATGGCGCTCTTATAATGGCGGGGCCATTTTGGTTGCTTCAATTATGGTTGAACGCTACCTTCGAGCATAACCTTCCCTTCAAAGGAGAGGTCGACGAAGCCCAGGTATCTGAACGCCGGGTCGAATGGCCACGCTTGGTTCAGTTGACACCAAGTGAAGAGGGTCGAAGCCTTCGTGCCAACCTTACTAGCTTCATCCACTTGTTTGCAAAAAGGCATGAATTCACTCCCAGGATGGCCCCTTTTGCTCATAGGTTGTATGGCCCTGAATGGTTTACCAGGTCATTTCCTCCAGTTTCGCAAAAACAAGAAGCAGAATCAAACCTGATATGGGAGAGATTCTTGACGCCACGCTTGATTGTTCATAAGCTTAACCTTGTCAGAGGACAAGCAGTATTAGTCGCTTATCAACCTAACTTGGTGTCGAGGCAATTTGGGTTAATTCAATCATTGCCTAGGTGCTTGTATGATAAGAAGTCTCATGTTATCCTTCTCTCCACTATCTTCAACCCACTTGAGTGTTCGACTCAAACAGTTTGTTATGCCTATAAGTCCCATTTTACTCCAATCTATTTTGAACCCTCTCACCTTTGTACCCCAGATTTTTATAACTGGTGGACCAACCATTACTCCAACAATTTTCTTGATGTTTCAAGTTTTTCACGCTTGATTGACCAGGCTTTTATTGATGTGCAGGAAAAGGTCAAGAAAGGTACGTCTACTCATATAAAAGAGATACAAGCTTTCCAGAAGTACTTCGAAACTGCCTATCGACCAAATGATGTTAGTCGAACCATCCGCGAGGCTGCTGTCACTTTAAAAGAAAAGTTTTCTAAACGAATGGAGAATCTGAAAATCCCCTCATCTATCCCTTATGATAGACGATATGAGGTTGCTTTTAAAATCTTTCCCCCAAAGACCCCTCGATTACCAACCGCTGATTTTGGCGTGGCTCTTTCCCCTCCATTTCCAGACTGGTTTATATGTGAGGATAGTATAAAAATACTTCGACAGCAGTCGAAGCATAAGGCGCAGCGGGTGGTTCCAACTAAACATACACTTGATACCTTTAGAGGGCACCTTCATGTCAGTATCGAAGATGTTCACATCGAGACCGAAATCCTTGAAGGTCATCTCCCTTCTATTTGGCTTCCTCTCACGGAGCTTCAACGTTACTAACCTATATCTTCTATATTTATTTATTCGCAGCTGCTCCTAAAAGAAACGCTCCGACCAATAAAACAGAAGGAAAGATCGAAAGTTCAAAGGTAAATTCTTACATGCTCTTATTCACCTGAAGCTTTTTTGTCCTTTGCTGATCACTTTGATTTTCCCAGGTTGGCCGCTGTTGCACCCCAAAATTTGCCCTCACAATACAAGACTTTGTGTTCTAAGAAGGTTCACAAGGTTCACAAGTTCTCCAACAACTTGCATAACCTTTCATGAAGTTCATAAAGTCCACAAGCTACTTTATGAAGGTTCACAAGGTTCACAAGTCCCACAGTGCTTTCAATACCTTTCATGAGGTTCATGAAGTCCATAGGTTGCTTCTTGAAGGTTCACAAGGTTCACAAACTTCTCAACATCTACAAGACCTTTCATGAGGTTCATGAAGTCCATAGGTTGCTTCTTGAAGGTTCACAAGGTTCACAAAATTCACAATGTTTACAAAGCTTTCCTAAGGGTCATGAGGTCTACAAAGCCACTTCATGATGTTCACAAGGTTCACAAGCTTCACAATACCTCCCATGAGTATCACAAGATATCTTATGAAGATTCACAAGGTTCACAAAGTTCACAATTGGTCAGAAGAGTTGACAATTCCCTCAGACAATGCACCTCCTAAGCAGTGCATCCAAAACTAGGGTTTTGACTTTAATCAGGCTAAATGGACTTCCAAGACTTAAAGTGAGCTTCATAACATCTTATATGTGTATAAGAACCCCCATGTCAAGTTTCAAGACTTTTCTCAAAAGTTTGCTCAGTCAGATGATCAGATAAGTCAAAAGCAGTCAATGCGGTTAAAAAGTCAAACTGAGGTCAACTGTGGTCAAACCAAAGTCAAACTTCATGATTTTTTGCCAACATCAAGTATATGAAGTAAAATTCATCATTTTATCAAGGGTTGATCATGATTCATCAAGGAGATTCCAGATCATCAATAATCAGGAGTTTCTAAATTAGGGTTTCCTCAGTAAAAGTCAACTGAACTTTGACCAGGCATAACTTTCACATACTTCATCACCAAGTCTCCATCCAAAGCTCATTTTGAAGGAAATTGAATTCTATACAACTTTGATGTTGAAGGTTAAGCCCAAAAATGCTTTATTTGAAAGATATGATCTAAGACATTATAGGTCATTTCAAAAGTCAACAAAAAGTCAACAACTTCAAAAGGGCATAACTTGAGATTGGTAAATGATATGGACCTGAAACCAATGGGGTTGTTTAGAGGACTCTTCAAGCTTTCCAAAAAGTCCAAGAACACCATTATACCTTTAAAATTGAGAGAAATGTGCCCTTGCAAAGTTGGGCAATTTTGTGATGGTTTATGTTGAAAATGGAGGCTTAGAAGTATTTCTTTCCAAATGGGCTGCCTAATTTATGACCCAATCCATCTCATAACATGGTGCACGACCCAATTGACCAAAATTCATCATTTTTATTATTTTTTATTTATTTATTATTGATTTAATTCATAAAAATCATTTTAAATAAATAAAAGATATAAAAATCTATTTTTGGGTGAAGATTTTGTTTCTAGAAATTCATAATCATTGATTGAATTAGAATGAGAAGGAAATCATGTGATCTCTCCCAAATTATTATTTTTTATTTATTTATTATTGATTTAATTCATAAAAATCATTTTAAATAAATAAAAAATATAAAAATCTATTTTTGGGTGAAGATTTTGTTTCTAGAAATTCATAATCATTGATTGAATTAGAATGAGAAGGAAATCATGTGATCTCTCCCAAATTATTATTTTTTATTTATTATTGATTTAATTCATAAAAATCATTTTAAATAAATAAAAAATATAAAAATCTATTTTTGGGTGAAGATTTTGTTCTAGAAATTCATAATCATTGATTGAATTAGAATGAGAAGGAAATCATGTGATCTCTCCCAAATTATTATTTTTTATTTATTTATTATTGATTTAATTCATAAAAATCATTTTAAATAAATAAAAAATATAAAAATCTATTTTTGGGTGAAGATTTTGTTCTAGAAATTCATAATCATTGATTGAATTAGAATGAGAAGGAAATCATGTGATCTCTCCCAAATTATTATTTTTTATTTATTTATTATTGATTTAATTCATAAAAATCATTTTAAATAAATAAAAAATATAAAAATCTATTTTTGGGTGAAGATTTTGTTTCTAGAAATTCATAATCATTGATTGAATTAGAATGAGAAGGAAATCATGTGATCTCTCCCAAAATAGCAAGCACTCATGATCAAATATTTGAAATTTATACAATGATCTTTTTGAATATTTTTTGGATCAAATATCCACACAACACATCAATGATTCTGACCTAAATCCATCACACATATATATTAAGCACAAACATAACCCTAGAGAGGAATTTGCAGCAGCCTAAAGGTAAGATCAAAAGCACAAAAATCTTTCAAAAAGTCATATTCGGGTTCTCAAATTCAGAGCATTGCAAGGTATTTGGAAGACATAGCAAGCTTCCTTGGACTCTTCTGATCATAAATCATCATCCATATGCATCATATACACACCCAATTGCTCAACCCGAGTTCATCTTGACCTTGAATACTTTGTTTTCGAATTCATTGATTTATCATGTTTAAACTGTTTTTGATTGTTGTAGGATGTTTAGAATGAACTCTAGAACGATTCTGGGTGGTTCAATTGGATTTTCATTGCAGGAACAAGAATTCACCATGATTAGGGTTTTCGGCCCTCTTTAGGGTTTCACGATTTTCAAATGATAAATGGATTTGAAAAACATAGGACGATTGAAAAACTCAGTAGCAATACAATGGTGCAATCAATTTTGTGAAATTTTGCCGTTTGGATGAAGTTTGTGTTTCGCAGGGTGGAAGAACTCGTAACAATATTCGTAGGAGAAAACGTTGCAAAATCCGCAGCCTGATGGTTGTTGTGCTTCCTGGAAATCAAACTGGCCTGGGTTCAAACCTCAGCCAGGTAAGTTTCCGCTTTTTTTTTCTTTCCTTTTATTTGATTTAAATATTATAATATTAAAAATTAAATATATTATGTATATTTCTCAATAATAAATAAATAATAATAAAATATGTCTGTTTTCTTTAATTTTAAAAAATATGTTTTTTTTCACAAATTTTGTTTCTATATTTTATGTCTAAATTGTAATATGTATAAATTAGAAAATTTTTGTATATAACTAAATCCTATTTTTTTATATAAACCCTAAAAATTTATTTCTCATATAAACCCTAATTTCATAAAACTCTAAAAATATTTTTTAATACAAATCTAATCCTATTTTTTTTAATGTTATTTTCTAATATAATTATTATGTATGTATGTTTACTATAATTCTTACAAATTTTTGTAAATATACTTATAAATATTTTTTTACATAACTTTAGTTTATAAATAATTGTGCTTATAATAATTAGATTTTTTTGTAGTAACTTCATGATTAAAATATAATTTAATAATTTGTAAATTAAAACAATTGTTTATTCATATTTATTTTTTTTTAGTTGATTATATTAAAAAATTGTTAATTTCTTATTATTATAATATGTGGATTAATTTTGTTTATTCTTATTTACTAACCCATTTATATTCTAATCATGCTAATTATTTTGTCAAATATTGCTTACTAACTCCCTTTATTATTTATTATTGCTTATTTATATTTTATTTATCTTTGCTATTTAATTATTTTGCTTATTATTTTGTAATTGTTTCTTGGATGTAAAGTTGTTTAATTATTTAATTATTATTATGGTTAGTAATTAGGGAGTGTAATAACATGTATGTAATATTAAAATAAATTCAGATCACTTTTAAATAAAGATAATTAAAATAAACACGTCACGCACGTAAGTCGATTTTAATCGCCGTCTCACTTCCTAAGGATATCCCTCAAGTTGCCTACGAATAATGGTTAAGTGGGGTGTATAAAGCAAGTCCCTCAAATAGAAAAATCATCAAAGTCCCTTATGGTTGCCTTTACGAATCGAGTCCCTTTCGAAAAATGATGATGGCCCCTTATATGTGCTTATTACATCCCACAATGGCCTTCAAAGTCAAATTGTCCCTCACATGTCCCTTAACATCCAAAGTAAGGACTACCTACTCCATTATAGTAGGGATAGTCTTACTAAAGGAAAGGATAAAGAATAAGAAAGACCTTAAAACATTAGGGTAGGCTACTCCTAGATACTTGCTCACTTCAAAACTTTTTCACACTTAAAACAAATTTCCAACAAAATTTTCAAACAAGTTCTTAACACATCCTTACATGGATTATTTATTAACTATTCTGAAAATTCTCTATTCACACACTACAATTTCAAAACAATTCAAAAGTGAGCTTAAGTACCTAAGAGCCCATGGATAACCATGGATGAAAAGGATGCTAATACCTTCCCTTTTCATAACCTACCCCCCGGACCCAAAATATTCTCTAAGGTCTTTCCTGTTCTTTTATAACCTTTCCTTATGGATAAAATAAAAGTCGGTGGCGACTCTTGCTATCCGCAACATTGTTTAAAGTCAGTTCTCCCACCGTGTTACAGAACTGGCGACTCTGCTGGGGATCTATTTAAGAGGGGTACCCTTAGGAATTAAGATCACTTTAAATTGTTTGCCTTGTTTGCTTTATTATTATATTGTTGGGGTGCTTTTATGTGTGAAAGGTCCTAACCCGGATCTAGTGTACCTTAGGTAAATGGCAATAGACCAAGGAAACTGTACGACGTATATCGATACGGTTGATCTGGTGGCCATAGTTAGTGCGGCTTCTTGGTTGGTGCTTATATTCCTTAAGTCAAGTTGAGGATAATATTGAGGCTGCCATATGTTGTCAATGCACTAACTGACTTTTAGAACCCTAGTTAACTCATCTTGGCCTTTAGAAAGTAGTGAGGTAACCGGCTTTGGTGCAGACTGAAGTTGGTTGACACTCGATGCTACGCTCATTGAGATCTTAAACTTGGAGGGTTTTGGTTGGCAAGTAAGTTGCCTTCTGATCAACCACCCCTGTGAAGGATCAATGATATTGAGATCCCTTAGAACCCGGTTACTTTTGTAGGACAGGATGAACCATCTAACTTCAGGGGAGGGTATTTACCTTTAAACCTCATGCAAGCCTTTAAACATAGGGCAATTGTGTGACTTGTTTGTGTGTGCCACATGTTTGTGATTGAACATAACATCATGACATCATCATGCATCATGAGCATATCATTTTCCCTAACCATTTCAAGGACCAAGGGATTTATTTTTGTTCTTTGTTGCAGGTCATGGCTTCTGCTCGTAGAAACACCATCAGGATCAACTTTGTAGGGATACCTCCCAAGCTCAAAGAGTTGGTTTCCCAAGTGTCTGATCATTCCCAGTTCGTCCATAGACATGGTCACCTATTGGATCTAGTCACTTCAGGGTTCAGTGAAGACATGATGAGTGTGCTGTTTCAGTTCTTTGACCCTAAGCACCATTGCTTTACATTTCTTGATTATCAGTTAGTTCCAACCATGGAGGAGTTCTCTAAACTTCTGGATATCCCTGTTCTTGATCAGAAACCATTCACTGGTTTGGAGAAGGAGCTTAAACCTGAAGTTATTGCTGCAGCTCTACATCCGAAGAAGTCTGACATTGTTCTAGAGACGAGAAGTGGAGTTAAAGGTATTCTTGCTAAGGTATTAGTGGATAAAGCTCAAATGTTCTTGAAGGCTATGAGCTACGATGCTTTTGAGGAGATCTTAGCCTTATTGATTTATGGCTTAGTGTTGTTCCCCAATCCTGATCAGTTCATAGACGTTCATGCCGTCAACATATTCTTGAGTCACAATCCAGTGCCTACCTTACTTGGAGACATCCTACATTCTCTTCACACCCGTACTACAAGGGCAAGAGGAACTTTGATGTGCTGCATACCTTTACTTTCTAGGTGGTTTATTTCTCACCTTCCTCGCTCAGTAATAAAGAATGAGCAAGGGTTCAGATGGTCCAAAAGGATCATGTCACTTTCTCACTCAGACATCCATTGGTGCTCCAGATCTATGGAGAATGTCACCATCATTGACCGTTGTGGGGAGTTTCCTAATGTGCCACTTCTAGGCATAAGAGGAGGCATCACCTACAACCCATCTCTAGCTTTACGACAGTTTGGTTACGCCCGGAGCGATGGTCCACATGACATGTTGATTCAGGGCATTGTGTTTGACTACGACAACGATCTTCAGGGTTACCGTCAGAGATTCATACGAGCTTGGGGAAAGGTAAACAGGATTGACAGCAAGACACTGGAGCCTAAGTACATCATTCCTATGGAGGCTTATCTCAGATGGGTACGATTTCGTG
Source organism: Lathyrus sativus (assembly GCA_963859935.3). Classification (NCBI taxonomy): domain Eukaryota; kingdom Viridiplantae; phylum Streptophyta; class Magnoliopsida; order Fabales; family Fabaceae; genus Lathyrus; species Lathyrus sativus. The sequence goes on from CAWUDS030002744.1 coordinate 54,425, forward strand.
CTCAGACACTCATGATGCCATATCCTGCCATCCTACCAGTTACCATGGAACCTGTTGCTGAAGGAGACACAGCTTATACCATCCTTCACCCAGACATGCCTACTGATATGGAAGACTTGCAGAGATCATGGATCCAACTGAAAGAGCAAAGGGATACTTTCGAGGCTCATTACAAAGCAAGCCAAGCAAGGATCCTAGAGCTAACAAAGCTACTTCATGAGGAACGAAACCTCAACTCATACCTCAACACCAAGAGGAAACGTCCATGGGAGACTTAAAACCCCATCTTTTGTACTTATTTCGTTTTCATTTTTTGTAAGCCTAAAAGGCAAAACAAGTTATTACTAATAAAAAGTTACTTTCTTGTTTGTTTAAGAAAATTTAAATCCTGCGGTCCTTGAAAACATTGCATATGCATTCCCATATCATTGCATCACAGGTTTATAATTGTGCACAGGTTTCTCATCTCCTCGCTGTTTATTTCAGCAATGGCTCTTGAACAATCAGTTAAGGATCTCCAGGCACAGAATGCACAGTTCCAAGAGCTGATCCTGAACCTATCCAAGGGGCAGGATGAATTGAAGACACTGCTGGCCAAGAAGACTAAGAAGGCTAGAAGGTCTGCTGGGTTGCTCAACATGGGAAGAAGGTTCAAAGGTCCTGCCAAGACCAAGGAACAGGTTGAAGACTATGAATCTGAAGAATCTGAACAGGAGAGAGGCAGTCTCCACAACACTATGGGGGACTCTGATTCTGAGGCTAACTACTACCATGAGCCTAACGAAGACAAATTCAAGATGCTGGTGGATAGAATGGATGCTATGGAATTACAGAAATCATCTGGGCTGGATTTTGAGGATTTGAGCTTGATATCTGGGGTGGTCATACCCATTGGGTTCAAAGTTCCTACATTTGTTGTCTATGATGGGGTCTCTTGTCCCAAATTGCATCTGAGGTCTTATGTCAGAAGAATTCAACCCCACACTGCTGATAAAAAGTTGTGGATCCATTTCTTTCAAGAGAGTTTATCTGGAGCTCAGCTAGAGTGGTATTATCAGTTGGAGAGTGTCAACATCAGAGATTGGAATGACCTTGCTGAAGCTTTCTACAAGCAGTATCAATACAATGCTGACTTAGCCCCCACTCGCATGCAGCTTCAAAGCATGTCTATGGGTGCCAAAGAAAGCTTTAAGGAGTATGCTCAGAAGTGGAGAGACTTAGCTGGAAGAGTTCAACCCCCTTTGACTGATAGGGAGTTGGTTGATATGTTCATGTGTACGCTGAATGGTCCGTTTTACAGTCATCTCATTGGAAGCTCATCATCTGGCTTCACTGAGTTGATCATGACAGGAGAGCGAGTAGAGAATGGTATCAAGAGTGGTAAGCTCCAAGTGGGCACTTCTTCATCAGGTGCTGCAAAGAAGCCTCCCACTGGGAAAAAAGAATCTAATGCTGTGTATGGTCAGCCTGATCGTAACAGAAGGCATCAGTCTGTTAGTGCAGTTCATATTTCAAATCCAACTCCTGCAACAACAGAGTAGCCTCAAGGCAACCAACAGAGGGCTAGAAGACAGTTCACGAAGATCAACATGTCAATGGCTCAGGCATTGCAACACTTGTTGAAGGCTGAACTTATTACCTTGAGGGAGGCCCCTCAGAATCCCAATGTTACCTCTCCCAAGTACAATCCCAATGCACGATGTGCATATCATTCAAACTGTCCAGGACATGATACTAATAACTGCTGGGTCTTGAAGAACAAAATTCAGGATATGATTGATGCTGGAGAAATTGAGTTTGATCCACCAGGTACTCCAAATGTGATTACAGCTCCAATGCCAAATCACGAGAAGACTATCAACGCCATTGATGAAGATATTGATGAAGATCCGCATGTCTATTCAGTTATGGAGTTGAGCACACCATTGTCTGTTATCAAAAAGAGGTTAGTACAAGCTGGGATCTTTCCAGGTTGTCATGAAGATTGTCTATATTGTACCTATAAGCCGGATAGTTGCTTCATTTTGAGAGATGGGATTCAACGTCTCATGGATAAATATACTATAGTGTTTGAAAGAAGACCAGCATCTGTAGAAAGTATGGTGGATCATCTGACTCAGGGTAAGAAGATTGAAGAGGTTGACATGGTTGACAAAGTACCACTAAGAATCACTTCAAAGGGTCCCATTAAAATCACTCATCAGGGCCCAATCAAGATTATTGCTGAAGGTCCTGTGAAAGTTGTTGCTGAAGCCAGAGTAGCTCCTCTGATCATTACCACTCCTGGTCCTATTCCTTATACATCTGACAAAGCTGTGCCTTGGCACTATGGGTCTGATGTTTACATCCATGGTGTCAAGCAGGAGCCTTTACCTGATATGCCTGTTGACATTGATAATATTGCTGGATCTAGCAAGATCACCCGTAGTGGAAGAGTCTTCTCTCCTCCAGTTGCTTCTAAGAGTGCAGTTACTCCTGCTGTTACTTCCACCACTGATGCTCGGGGCAAGGGTCCTGTTATTGAGCCTGTATCTACTGATGTGCCAGCTGCTGATGACCTCTCTAAGCAGATGGAAGAAGTATTGAAAATCATTCGCAAGAGTGATTATGATATTGTTGATCAGCTGGGGCATACTCCCTCAAAGATTTCTATGCTCTCCCCGTTATTATGTTCTGAGGCTCATGCCAAGTCATTGATCAAGTTTCTAAAGATGGCTCATGTACCCAGTGCAATTTCTGTGGACCAGTTTGAGAATTGTGTTGCTCACCTGACCTATGACAACGGGTTAGGATTTTCTGATACTGACTTGACCCCTGCCAAGAGGGATCATAACAGGGCCTTGCATATTTCAATTGAATGCAGGGGCACTACCCTGTCTCAGGTGCTGATAGACAATGGTTCCTCTCTGAATGTGTTGCCTAAGGAAGTCCTGAACAAGCTGAGTCCTGAAGATACGGTATTGAAGCCCAGTAATATTGTGGTAAAGGCTTTTGATGGTTCTAGAAGAGTAGTACATGGGGAAATTGATCTTCCAATCAAGGTTGGCTCTCAGGTGTTTACTGCTACATTCTATGTGATGGATATTCGTCCTTCGTACTCATGTCTGCTTGGTCGTCCCTGGATCCATGGGGCAGGTGTTGTGACCTCCACATTACATCAAAAGTTGAGATATCCGGTGAATGGAAAAGTTGTTACTGTCTTTGGAGAGGAAGAATACTTTGTCAGCTATGTAAACACTTTCAAGTATCTGGAAGTAGAAGGTGAATACATTGAAACTCCATGTCAGTCATTTGAAGTGGTTCCCTGGGCTGTTAAGGATTGTGTGACTCCTCCTGCTGTGAAGAAGGTTCCTGTGGTCATCAAAAACCCTCCAACAATGGCAATGGCCTCCCTCAATGACGCAAAAGCTATGGTGGAAGAAGATGGTTGTACTATTTGGGGTAAGCTTCCTGATATTCCATACAAGTCTGACAAGTTTGGTTTGGGTTTCACTGCAGAGTCCCAGAAGGCTGTTCATCGTGCTCGTGCTGTTCGTATCACCAATCAAGGGGTTATCAATGCTGTGGGAGACCAAGATGAAGACTACAACTTGGAGGCATGGATTTTTCCTACTGTGGGTGCTGGACTCAATAATTGGGAAGCTGAAGATGTTGTCCCTATCTCCTTTAGTCAGGAGTAAATACTATTACTGTGTTATGTTTTTAAATTTGCAATTTTTGGAACAATTAAAACTTTCAAGCCATGTGCCTTACCCGGGGCACAATGGTGTGCTTGTTACAGGTTGTCATTTCATTTGCATACTGCATTCAATAAAATCAGTGGACGTTTCGTTTTCGTAAATATTGTGTTCCTTGTCTTTCTTTTTCTTTTTGCTTTATCAGCTATGTGTTCTTACACACACCCACGTCACTAAAATGCCGATCCTCATCCACTCTGGATCCAATTGATAACAGTTCTACTATTGCCAATTACAATTTCGAGAATCCGATCTATCAAACTGAAGACGGAAACGAGGACGATTGTGAAATATCTGTAGGGCTTGCTAGGTTGTTACAACAAGAAGAGAAAGCTATACAGCCACATGAAGAGCCAGTCGAAGTTGTGAATCTGGGAACTGAAGAAAACAGAAAAGAGGTCCAGATAGGGGCTGATTTAGACAACACTGCTCAGCATAAGAATGCAGGGGCAACATATCAGCGTGCTATGGTGGCTTTGTTTCATGATATGATTCATCATGAGATAGAGGTATATGTGGATGATATGATAGCCAGGTCTCAGAATGAAGAACAACATCTTGATCATCTGCACAAGTTGTTTGAGAGGTTGAAGAAATACAGGTTGAGATTAAATCCAAACAAGTGTACTTTTGGAGTTAGATCTGGAAAGCTCCTGGGTTTCATTGTCAGTGGAAAAGGTATTGAAGTGGATCCTGCAAAAGTGAAAGCTATACGAGAGATGCCAGCTCCCCGTACTGAGAAGGAGGTTAGAGGTTTCTTGGGACTACATTGCAAGATTTATTTCCCAATTAACTACCATCTGTGAGCCAATCTTCAAGTTGTTGAAGAAAGATCAGGTGATGGAATGGAATGATGAGTGCCAGACTGCCTTTGATGAAATCAAGAGATATTTGCTAGAACCTCCAATTTTAATGCCACCAGTTGATGGAAGACCCTTGATTATGTATTTAACAGTATTAGACAACTCAATGGGGTGTGTATTGGGGCAACATGACGAGTCTGGTCGAAAAGAGCAGGCAATATACTACCTTAGCAAAAAGTTTACCGACTGTGAAACAAAATACTCACTGCTCGAGAAAACTTGCTGCGCTTTGGCACGGGCTGCTCGCCGACTAAGACAGTATATGTTGACCCATACTACCTTGTTGATTTCAAAGATGAATGGGGCAGTTGAAGCTGCTAATAAGAACATTAAGAAGATTGTACAGAAGATAACTGTTACTTACAAGGATTGGCACGAGATGTTACCATTTTCTCTGCATGGTTATCGTACTACAATACGTACTTCAACCGGGGCAACCCCATTCTCCTTGGTCTATGGTATGGAAGCAGTTCTGCCTATTGAAGTTCAGATCCCCTCCTTGAGAATTATGAAGGATGCAGGCTTGGATGAAGATGAGTGGATTCAGACTCGACTTGACCAGATAAATTTGATTGATGAGAAAAGGTTAGCAGCAGTTTGTCATGGCCAGATGTACCAGAAACGGATGATCAAAGCTTTTAACAAGAAGGTTAAGCCAAAGGTATATCAGGCTGGTGACTTGGTAATCAAGCGTATCATATTACCACAGGGTGATCCTAGGGGCAAGTGGACTCCAACATATGAGGGACCATTTGTAGTCAAGACAGTGTTCTCAGGAGGTGCCATGATATTGACTACAATGGATGGTGAAGACTTCCCACAACCTGTAAACGCAGACATAGTTAAAAAATACTACGCATAAAAAGAGACCCGCTAGGTTGACAGGCCTAGGCAAAAATAAGGGCATCCCGGCAAACCAAAAGGGTTTGGGCAAAAATTAGGGATATATATATAAAAAGATGTACACCCGGCAAGTCGAAAACCTGAAAAGGCGGCTTGGGCAAAAAAGGGTATCCCGGTGGATTGAAAACCTGAAAGGGCAATCCAGGCAAAAGTTAGGGATTAAAGCGTATGACTATGTCTCGTTTGGATCACTCATGAAACTGCAACCAGTTGTACTACTTACTCAAGCTCAAACAGATAAAGCTCAATCCAATCGTTTCCGTCTCAACAGCAAGAAGATGAGATACTTGAGTGGCAATAGTAGAATTGAAACTCAATAGGATTATTTCCCACATAGCTGATTCTTTTTGTAAAACTTCATGACAAAATTCTCTTACTAGGGTTTATGTCTCCTTGTACAAACTTACCCGTGTATGGGTCACTTTTGATATAAATAAATTCCATCTTTTGAATCCAGATTTACTTTTACCCTATTTGCATAAAACGAAACGTCCATTGGTTGTGTTTGAATGTATGTATGCCTTTGAATATGATTGATGTTTACCAGAAATGCATGTATGCTTTTAATATGATTGATGTTTACCAGAAATGCATGAAAATGCAGTAATAGTATTTACTAAGGACGAACGAGGGAAGGATTTCAACGAAGCTTCGCCGGTTCATCTTTACAAGACAGTTACAAACCATCAGTAGGACTAATCCATTTTCACAAAGTCTAATCTCCCCTGGAATTTATATCCATCTCTTTTATCCTCATACGGATATACAGGAAATTACTTTCCAATAAGGGCACGATGAACGAAGACGGGATGTTATACTTATCCTACTATCAAACGAAAACGAAGGTTATCTATACCCTACTATCCCCAACAAACGGGAGGTTATCTATACCATGTTATCCCCAACAACGGGAGGTTATCTATACCATGTTATCCCCAACAACGGGAGGTTATCTATACCTTGTTATCCCCAACAAAGGGAGGTTATCTATACCTTGTTATCCCCAGCAGACGGAGGGTTATATATTCTTCAACAACGAATCGGGATTTATTTTCCTTGGCCAGCAGTTGTTATACAAGGATATCCAGACACTTCCAGCAGTGTCATATCATACATACATCGTTTACATCATACCATAACATATATGTCTATAGTACATTACCTAAGTGCATCATGTCATACATGCATACATAAAGCATAAACTAATGTTGTTATACAAAATGCTACCTTGTTTTCAGGTTAATTATCCAACAAACAAGCTTATGATCTTTGGGACTGCTTTATTGTAACCTCAGGGTTACTTTATCCTCCTGATGAGCTTCTTATTACTTTGGGACTGCTTTATTGTAACCTCAGGGTTATTTTATCCTCCTGATGGCCTCTCATAACTTCAAGACTGCTTTAGAGCTACTGATTGCTCTATCCTCCTGAAATCATCCTATTACTTCAAGACTGCTTTAGAGCTATTCATTGCTCTATCCTCATGAGGTCATATTACTACTTCAAGACTGCTTTAGAGCTATTCATTGCTCTATCCTCCTGAAGCCATCTAATTATTTCAAGACTGCTTTAGAGTTATCCATTGCTCTATCCTCCTGAAATTACATTATTATTTCAAGACTGCTTTAGAGCTATCCATTGCTCTATCCTCCTGAAATCATTACTTCAAGACTGCTTTAGAGCTATTGATTGCTCTATCCTCCTGAAGACATATCACATTATTATTTCAAGACTGCTTTAGAGCTATTCATTGCTCTATCCTCATGAGGTCATATTACTACTTCAAGACTGCTTTAGAGCTATTCATTGCTCTATCCTCCTGAAGTCATCTAATTATTTCAAGACTGCTTTAGAGTTATCCATTGCTCTATCCTCCTGAAATTACATTATTATTTCAAGACTGCTTTAGAGCTATCCATTGCTCTATCCTCCTGAAATCATTATTTCAAGACTGCTTTAGAGCCATTCATTGTTCTATCCTCCTGAAATCATATCATTGCTTCAAGACTGCTTTAGGGTTATCACTATTGATTGCTCTATCCTCATGAAGACATGCTGCTACATCATTATTATTCCAGACTCCTGACAGCTTTCATCAAACACCCATATTTTGAACTGCTCCCCCCCTAGTGGCATCTTTAAGCCCACTCAATCATATTCAACTAGCCATCTGTACCACTCTAGTGCACTGGTGAGTGCAAATTTTTGGGCTTTTGTGTTCAATCCCCTTCAACCTTCCAGGTTACGACTGGCAAATATACCAATCTAACCCCTCAGGTTTCAGAAAATTGAACAGGGGCAGCTGTTGCACCCCAAAATTTGCCCTCACAATACAAGACTTTGTGTTCTAAGAAGGTTCACAAGGTTCACAAGTTCTCCAACAACTTGCATAACCTTTCATGAAGTTCATAAAGTCCACAAGCTACTTTATGAAGGTTCACAAGGTTCACAAGTCCCACAGTGCTTTCAATACCTTTCATGAGGTTCATGAAGTCCATAGGTTGCTTCTTGAAGGTTCACAAGGTTCACAAACTTCTCAACATCTACAAGACCTTTCATGAGGTTCATGAAGTCCATAGGTTGCTTCTTGAAGGTTCACAAGGTTCACAAAATTCACAATGTTTACAAAGCTTTCCTAAGGGTCATGAGGTCTACAAAGCCACTTCATGATGTTCACAAGGTTCACAAGCTTCACAATACCTCCCATGAGTATCACAAGATATCTTATGAAGATTCACAAGGTTCACAAAGTTCACAATTGGTCAGAAGAGTTGACAATTCCCTCAGACAATGCACCTCCTAAGCAGTGCATCCAAAACTAGGGTTTTGACTTTAATCAGGCTAAATGGACTTCCAAGACTTCAAGTGAGCTTCATAACATCTTATATGTGTATAAGAACCCCCATGTCAAGTTTCAAGACTTTTCTCAAAAGTTTGCTCAGTCAGATGATCAGATAAGTCAAAAGCAGTCAATGCGGTTAAAAAGTCAAACTGAGGTCAACTGTGGTCAAACCAAAGTCAAACTTCATGATTTTTTTGCCAACATCAAGTATATGAAGTAAAATTCATCATTTTATCAAGGGTTGATCATGATTCATCAAGGAGATTCCAGATCATCAATAATCAGGAGTTTCTAAATTAGGGTTTCCTCAGTAAAAGTCAACTGAACTTTGACCAGGCATAACTTTCACATACTTCATCACCAAGTCTCCATCCAAAGCTCATTTTTAAGGAAATTGAATTCTATACAACTTTGATGTTGAAGGTTAAGCCCAAAAATGCTTTATTTGAAAGATATGATCTAAGACATTATAGGTCATTTCAAAAGTCAACAAAAAGTCAACAACTTCAAAAGGGCATAACTTGAGATTGGTAAATGATATGGACCTGAAACCAATGGGGTTGTTTAGAGGACTCTTCAAGCTTTCCAAAAAGTCCAAGAACACCATTATACCTTTAAAATTGAGAGAAATGTGCCCTTGCAAAGTTGGGCAATTTTGTGATGGTTTATGTTGAAAATGGAGGCTTAGAAGTATTTCTTTCCAAATGGGCTGCCTAATTTATGACCCAATCCATCTCATAACATGGTGCACGACCCAATTGACCAAAATTCATCATTTTTATTATTTTTTATTTATTTATTATTGATTTAATTCATAAAAATCATTTTAAATAAATAAAAGATATAAAAATCTATTTTTGGGTGAAGATTTTGTTTCTAGAAATTCATAATCATTGATTGAATTAGAATGAGAAGGAAATCATGTGATCTCTCCCAAATTATTATTTTTTATTTATTTATTATTGATTTAATTCATAAAAATCATTTTAAATAAATAAAAAATATAAAAATCTATTTTTGGGTGAAGATTTTGTTCTAGAAATTCATAATCATTGATTGAATTAGAATGAGAAGGAAATCATGTGATCTCTCCCAAATTATTATTTTTTATTTATTTATTATTGATTTAATTCATAAAAATCATTTTAAATAAATAAAAAATATAAAAATCTATTTTTGGGTGAAGATTTTGTTTCTAGAAATTCATAATCATTGATTGAATTAGAATGAGAAGGAAATCATGTGATCTCTCCCAAAATAGCAAGCACTCATGATCAAATATTTGAAATTTATACAATGATCTTTTTGAATATTTTTTGGATCAAATATCCACACAACACATCAATGATTCTGACCTAAATCCATCACACATATATATTAAGCACAAACATAACCCTAGAGAGGAATTTGCAGCAGCCTAAAGGTAAGATCAAAAGCACAAAAATCTTTCAAAAAGTCATATTCGGATTCTCAAATTCAGAGCATTGCAAGGTATTTGGAAGACATAGCAAGCTTCCTTGGACTCTTCTGATCATAAATCATCATCCATATGCATCATATACACACCCAATTGCTCAACCCGAGTTCATCTTGACCTTGAATACTTTGTTTTCAAATTCATTGATTTATCATGTTTAAACTGTTTTTGATTGTTGTAGGATGTTTAGAATGAACTCTAGAACGATTCTGGGTGGTTCAATTGGATTTTCATTGCAGGAACAAGAATTCACCATGATTAGGGTTTTCGGCCCTCTTTAGGGTTTCACGATTTTCAAATGATAAATGGATTTGAAAAACATAGGACGATTGAAAAACTCAGTAGCAATACAATGGTGCAATCAATTTTGTGAAATTTTGCCGTTTGGATGAAGTTTGTGTTTCGCAGGGTGGAAGAACTCGTAACAATATTCGTAGGAGAAAACGTTGCAAAATCCGCAGCCTGATGGTTGTTGTGCTTCCTGGAAATCAAACTGGCCTGGGTTCAAACCTCAGCCAGGTAAGTTTCCGCTTTTTTTTTCTTTCCTTTTATTTGATTTAAATATTATAATATTAAAAATTAAATATATTATGTATATTTCTCAATAATAAATAAATAATAATAAAATATGTCTGTTTTCTTTAATTTTAAAAAATATGTTTTTTTTCACAAATTTTGTTTCTATATTTTATGTCTAAATTGTAATATGTATAAATTAGAAAATTTTTGTATATAACTAAATCCTATTTTTTTATATAAACCCTAAAAATTTATTTCTCATATAAACCCTAATTTCATAAAACTCTAAAAATATTTTTTAATACAAATCTAATCCTATTTTTTTTAATGTTATTTTCTAATATAATTATTATGTATGTATGTTTACTATAATTCTTACAAATTTTTGTAAATATACTTATAAATATTTTTTTACATAACTTTAGTTTATAAATAATTGTGCTTATAATAATTAGATTTTTTTGTAGTAACTTCATGATTAAAATATAATTTAATAATTTGTAAATTAAAACAATTGTTTATTCATATTTATTTTTTTTTAGTTGATTATATTAAAAAATTGTTAATTTCTTATTATTATAATATGTGGATTAATTTTGTTTATTCTTATTTACTAACCCATTTATATTCTAATCATGCTTATTATTTTGTCAAATATTGCTTACTAACTCCCTTTATTATTTATTATTGCTTATTTATATTTTATTTATCTTTGCTATTTAATTATTTTGCTTATTATTTTGTAATTGTTTCTTGGATGTAAAGTTGTTTAATTATTTAATTATTATTATGGTTAGTAATTAGGGAGTGTAATAACATGTATGTAATATTAAAATAAATTCAGATCACTTTTAAATAAAGATAATTAAAATAAACACGTCACGCACGTAAGTCGATTTTAATCGCCGTCTCACTTCCTAAGGATATCCCTCAAGTTGCCTACGAATAATGGTTAAGTGGGGTGTATAAAGCAAGTCCCTCAAATAGAAAAATCATCAAAGTCCCTTATGGTTGCCTTTACGAATCGAGTCCCTTTCGAAAAATGATGATGGCCCCTTATATGTGCTTATTACATCCCACAATGGCCTTCAAAGTCAAATTGTCCCTCACATGTCCCTTAACATCCAAAGTAAGGACTACCTACTCCATTATAGTAGGGATAGTCTTACTAAAGGAAAGGATAAAGAATAAGAAAGACCTTAAAACATTAGGGTAGGCTACTCCTAGATACTTGCTCACTTCAAAACTTTTTCACACTTAAAACAAATTTCCAACAAAATTTTCAAACAAGTTCTTAACACATCCTTACATGGATTATTTATTAACTATTCTGAAAATTCTCTATTCACACACTACAATTTCAAAACAATTCAAAAGTGAGCTTAAGTACCTAAGAGCCCATGGATAACCATGGATGAAAAGGATGCTAATACCTTCCCTTTTCATAACCTACCCCCCGGACCCAAAATATTCTCTAAGGTCTTTCCTGTTCTTTTATAACCTTTCCTTATGGATAAAATAAAAGTCGGTGGCGACTCTTGCTATCCGCAACATTGTTTAAAGTCAGTTCTCCCACCGTGTTACAGCCGCAAACCTCCAACCCCTCAAAAAAGAAGAAAAGTTGCAGCCCAAGTCATCATAGACTCCGACGATGATGAATCCCCTCGTGAAGATATTCCCCTAAAAAGAAAACAAAGGGTAACTCATGGGCTAGAGAGCGTCGAATCTCCTCCATCTCCCGCCAAGATACAAAAACAAAACACGCCTCCTGAATCTCCTGTCAAAGCTCTCACAACAAATGATCCAAATCCTTCTGTCGTTCCCATAGAGAGTGATAACTCTAGTCCGGCTGAGGAAGCCACAAAGGTATTGTGAAAGAATCTCTGACCTTTCTATATCAAGCTCTTGTCTCTTTCATCCCGCGTCTCATGAGGTTTATTTTCCCAACTGCAGACTACTACCGAGGCCTCCAAGCCTTCAATGCAACCATCTCCCTTGCCTATTTATCCATTGAACAGCCAAGGTGAACCCACTTATATCCCTACATCTGATTTGGGTTCTGGTGTGAGTTCTCTTGGTGAAATTAACAAACCTGAATTTTATGCATCCCCTTCGCCCCTAAAAACTACTACCCAACAATCACAAACTAATGGGTCTGACCACGAGGAAGAGGAAGCTCCTGAGACAATAGTCGTGGCAGATGAAGACGAAAACCCCAAGCCCGAGGACACCAACCCTGCCACCACAACAAGTTCCCCTCTTGATCAAACAAAACTCGCTAATGACGACGTTGATGCGAACGAAGCCAACGCATATGAGGAAGAAGCCATGCACCAGTCTGAGCTAGGTGAGTCAGATGGTGAGGGAAAAAAAGCTACCTTGGCTCAAGATTCCACAAAAACTGCCCCTGTAGAAGGGGAAATAATTACAAAAGGAAAGTCTGATGATCCTGCTTGTATTGATGCTACCAAAGTTACTCCCGTCGAGGTGCCACGGGCAATGCCTCTTCAAAGCGAAACGGTCCTCTCTAAGGAATAAATGGCTGCGCTAAAAGAAAGCGATCCTCGTCGATACGTTCAATTACTGCTGCGCAGTCGAGGCAGTTCATCTGGCAAAACTCGGAGTGCTTCAACTTCTGAGGGCCAGGTCTCTAGCAAACCTTCAGATGACATTTTAGCGAAGATCAAAGCCAAAATCTTTAAAGGAGACCTTTTCATGTTGCTGAAGATGGATTCTGTCACCCATCTATCTTTGAAAACGCTTCTTCAACAAGTGAGACTTGATTCCGTATCTCCTGAAGCTGCTAACGTCATTCGAGAGGTTGGAATTTTAATAGATCAAGTCTACAAAGACCTTACGTTGCTGCCCCGCCTCGAAGGTGACATTTCGACGAAATCTGGTTGTGAAGCAGCTGCCTGGACAAGTGCAGCAGAATCAGAACGAAGGATCGAAGAGTTAGAGGAAGAGAAAAAGAGAGACCAACTAGAGATTGCTTCCAGTAAGGAAAACATCGTCTGTTGGAAACGCAATATCAAGAAACTTCAGGGCAAGATCAAGAAAGAAGAAAAGAAGATTTCTCAACTGTCTTCCAAAGACGATTTGACCCTTGCTGCTGAACTCGAACATGCTATCACTTTTGCAGAAGAGGCTCGAAGCTTAGAAGAAGAAGTTGCCAGATTAATTGACGAAAGGGCCTCGTACCAACAACGTATTGAATCTCAGAAGGCGAACTACCTTAAAATGAAGGCCAACCTTCCTTTCTAATTTACTGACATATTGTAACAGACTGTATTTTGCTGGCCTTTGAAGCCATCTTTGTTATTGTAACTTATCGCGCCATTTTGGCAAATATTAACACCATTTGTGGCTTTGCTTTATACTTTCTGTTACTCTGTTGTTATCTTAACTTCTTGCAGCATAGGCATGTACTTTTTCAAGTACTTACCATTTACTTTTAATATCCTCTTATCTTCGCCCAATTCTTCCACTTCATAGGCTTCATTAAAGAAAACCCTAGACACTTGGAAGGGTCCCTCCCACTTTGGGGACCATTTACCCAGCGTCTTGGCCTTTCGATCCATAGTCAGAATGACTCTCCAAACTAAGTCTCCAACTAAAAAGGTTCTTGCTTTAACCTTCTTATTGTATGACTTTTCCACTTTCTTTTTCTGCCTTCTCAGCAATTCTAGAGCTTTCAATCTTTCTTCGTCTAAGTCTATGACCTCATCGAGCATCATATCCCAATAGACTTCTCTAGGAATTTCGTGTTGCCTTTGAACCCTAATCGACTGTATGTGGATTTCGACTGGCAACACTGCATCGTGACCAAAGGTCAAACGATATGGGGTGGTGTTGGTTGCCTCTTTGGACGACGTTCGACATGCCCATAGAACCTGATCCAACACTTTGTGCCAATTCTTTGGCTTGGTTCCTACTTGCTTCTTTATCATGCCAATGACCACTTTATTTGCTGCCTCGACTTGCCCGTTAGCTTGCGCGTAATAAGGGGTCGAAGTTAAGAGTTTGAACCCCATCTCTCTGGCGAAATCCTGCATCTTTCTACCCGTGAAGATCGACCCTTGATCCGTTGTGATTGTCTCTGGCAGTCCAAACCTAAAGATGATATTTTTCTGAATGAATTCAATCACATCTTCCTGATCCACTTTAGGTAAAGGCACTGCTTCGACCCACTTGGTAAAGTAATTTATCCCCACTAAGATATACTTTTGGTTTTTTGAGGATGCTGGTCGAATTTCTCCAATTAGGTCCAAAGCCCAACCTCTAAACGGCCATGGTTTAATTATGGAATGTAATTCGCTTGCTGGGACATGTTGTATACCCGCATGAACTTGACACTCCTAGCACCCCTTGGCGAACTCGATGCAATCCTTTAGCATCGTGGGCCAATACAAACCTTGTCGAAATAACAACCATTTCATTTTATGGCCAACTTGGTGTGCACCACATGCCCCACCGTGGACTGTTGACAAAGCCAAGTATGCCTCTGATTCACTCAGGCATTTCAGCAAAACTCTTTCAGGGGTCTTTTTGAACAATTCGTTGCCCATTAAGACGTAGCTCAATGCTTGATATCTTACCTTTCGATCTGAGGCTATTGACGGGTTCTGGAGATATTCGACTAAAGACTTTCTCCAGTCATTGTCCAACAATTCTCCGATGGTAAAGACTTCGAAAGTCTCTTCATCCATATATCCAAACTTTATAGCCTCTAAGTCTGATGGCTTCAACCCAACCGAAACTACCTTGCCTCTAGCTTCGATTACTTCCTGCAAGTCTTCCTTCGAGACCCTATATCCTGAGGCAATCTGTGCTAGATCGTTGGCCACTTGGCTCGGTATATGTCGAATAGTTGACGCTTTGAATTTTTTAAGCAGCCTATTGGCCACTACGAAGTACATGATGAGATTTTCTTTAACACATTTGTACTCTTTTGTCAACTGTTTTATCACTAATTCCGAATCGCCCATTATTTCGACCTGGGTTGCCCCCAATTCTAACAAAATTTCAAGTTCAGCTATTAAAGCTTCATATTCAGTCTCGTTGTTGGAACACAACCCCTCGACTTTATACTTGAATTTTGTTGGAATTTTATCTGGAGAAATAATCAACAGAACAATACCCGTGCCATGTTTGTGGCTAGAGCCATCGAAGTATAATTTCCATGGTTCCACTTCAACTATATTCAGGGCATTCTCGTTTATAGAGTGGTCGACGATAAAGTCTGCCACTATTTTCCCTTTGACTGCTTTTAGCGGTCTATAAGTCAAAGAATATTTTGTCAATGCCAGTGCCCATTTTCCAATTCGACTGTGCAAAATAGGTTTTGATAACATGTGTTTAATAACATCAAAGTGCGAAGAAACACAAACATCTACTGGTTTAATATATTGCTTTAACTTTGTACATGAGAAATATAAACATAGACATAGCTTTTCGATTTCACTATATCTAGTTTCTGCGTCATTTAAAAATTTACTGAGGTAGTAAATAGCCTTTTCGGCGCCATTCTCATCCTCCTGAGCCAACATGCTCCCTAAAGTTTTATCTGACGCTGGTATGTACAATCGCATACTCTTGCTTCGACACAGAGGCGAAAGGACTAGAGGGTGAGCCAAATAGTCTTTGATTTTGTCAAAGGCTTCCTGCTGCTCTTTGCCCCACTCGAATCTGTCCCTAGTGATTCGAAGCAAAGGTGACAAGGCTTGCGTCTTGCCGCTTAAGTTTGAGATGAACCTCCTTAGGAAGTTAATTTTCCCCAGCAGCGATTGCAACTCTTTTTTGTTTGACGGTGCTTTTGTTTCTAAGATAGCCTTCGTCTTATTCTAGTTGATTTCAATTCCCTTCTTATGGACAACAAAACCCAAGAAGTCTCCCGCCTGTACACAAAACGCGCATTTCAACGGATTCATTTTGAGGCCGAACCTCCTCATTCTGGCGAACGATTGTCGCAGATGATCCAGATGGCTTTTTCCTGAAACAGATTTCACCACAATATCGTCAATGTATATTTGCATAAAAGATTCAATGAAATCATGGAATATAGAATTCATCACTCGCTGATACGTTGCCCCAGCGTTCTTTAGGCCAAATGGCATTATTACCCATTCGTAAGGGCCTAAGGCCCCTGGACAACGAAAGGCTATTTTGGGAACGTCATCTTCCGCGATAAAAATCTGGTTATATCCAGAATAACCATCCAACATACTAAGGTACTCATGGCCAGCGGCTGAATCAACTAACATTTCCGCCACTGGCATCGAATATTCGTCCTTGGGAGTGGCTGAATTCAAATCTCTGAAATCAATGCACACTCTTAGGGACCCGTTCTTCTTGATGACTGGGAAAATGTTGGCCAGCCATTCGACATACCTCGCTGTGCGAATGAATCTGCAACGAAGGAGCGTTTCGATTTCCTCCTTGATCTTCGACATGATCTCTAGAGCAAAACGCCTTGGGCCCTGTTTGACTGGCTTCTTTCCAGGTTTTATTGGTAGTTTATGTTCCACCAAATCCCTTTGCAACCCAGGCATTTCGTCATAGTCCCAGGCGAAACAATCCTTATACTTCCGGAGCAACTGGATGGCTTCGATCTTCAATTGAGGGTCGAGGTTAGCACTAATGTACGTTGGCCTCTTGGTTGGACCCTCTCCTAAATCAATTTCCTCCAATGGATCTTGTGCGAGCATTTTGATGTCGTTCTTCAAAGGATCTCTTTTGAACCCCAGAGGTTCGTCATCGTAGATGGCGTCGAGCCTCTGGCTCTCCCGCTGCATTTTGGTGGCTTCTTCAGCCATTTTGTCATGGGCGGCCATTACGGCCGTTTGTAATTTGGTTTCAGCCACATAGGCCAAAATTCTTTGCAGCACCGCTGCTTCAGTCATCAAACTCACTGCCCCACCCAGTGGGGTCAATTGGGGCTGCCCCCAGGTATGGGAGTCTCTCCCCAGGTATTTCCCTATCCCAACGAAATCCGTCGATAGGGTGGAGGTATAGTGAGTAGTATACCTCGTCATTTGGTGCGAACTCAAAGTCCGCCGGAGCACAAGGGCCTATGCTGGCCAAGTGCTTGTCGAATTGGAACTGATCTATTTGCCTTCTTGGCACCCTGAAGTATCCTTGATCAGCTTC
Organism: Lathyrus sativus; assembly: GCA_963859935.3. NCBI lineage: Eukaryota > Viridiplantae > Streptophyta > Magnoliopsida > Fabales > Fabaceae > Lathyrus > Lathyrus sativus. The sequence goes on from CAWUDS030002744.1 coordinate 71,915, forward strand.
AATATTTTCAACTATGCTATATGGCCTCCAGATGGCAATCCTTTGATGCATCGATGATGACACTGCTCCAATGCCATGTATCCATTCTCGACCAAGCAATAAATTGTAGTTGGTCGTGGTTTCGACCACCATGAATACTGTTGGTCTTGTAATTATCCCGACGGTTACGTCCACCTGAATCACACCCCTAGTGGTTCCTATTTTTCCTTCATAATTCGACAAAACCATATTGTGTGGCTTTGTATCAGCGTCATGCTTTCCTATTTTGGTCAGCAAAGAATGTGGCATCAGGTTTGCCGTAGCGCCATAATCCACCAGTATTTTGTTGATGGGGATGTTCTCCACTTTTGCTGTAATATATAACAGTTTCAGGTGGGTCCTCATTTCTTCAGTGGGTCGTTCGAAGAAAGCGTTTTGCTCTTTGACACAGCCGTTGTTCATCACGTAATAGCATACAGGTTTATGTGCTGCCATTTCCCATTCAGCGTCTGCGCCTGGTTCTTCGACCTCTGAAACCCTATCGAACTCCCGGGGCATCACCGACACCACGTTGACCAACAGGTCCAAAGAGTCATCAGAGTCAAAGTTATCTGTCATGTCTTCGTCCCCTTCCGTTGGTCTGTCTTGTTTAGGCGAAAACAACCTTCGCCCAACTGGTAACTTTTTAGCTATCTTCGACTGCTGTCCTTCTTTTTCGGGGGGAGGGGGGGTTTGAACTATTCTTTGACTGATTTTTCTCCATCTCTTCTCTGAGAGCCTTTATTCTTCTTTGCTCTCTCCTCCATTGAGATCTAGTCATAGGATTCTTACCTTTATAGTTTTCAGATACGTGCGTTGTTTTTTAGGATTGATACTCCTTGCTGTAGGAGACCGAAGATCCTTGATTCACTTCGAAGTTCTTCCATCTTTGCTGCCCTTGCACCCTCTCTTCATTAGGCTTCCTCCACTTTCCATCAGCGGAATCGACAACAGGTTTGAAACTGGGGGGCCTAGCACTTGGTGGCCTGATTCAAGGTTCAGACCGCTTGTCTTCTGGCCTCCTGTGGTAGCTCTTTCGTTGATCAAAATCATGGCCACCCCTGTTCAGTCGATGTCGACGTTCTCCCTCTAACTTCTCTGCTTCTTTTCTATCGAAAATGGCGCTACACCTGGGGCACATCATCACGCTCGATCCATTGTCTTTGCACCGATGTAAAAAACCAACGATTGACTCTTCTGTCTCTGGGTATGCTAACCTGCTACATCCGTCATGGTGTTTTGATTCTTTTTCTTCCATGGTCTCCGATGGGTTAATGTCGACCATATTGACTTCGACCGTCCCATCCAGCTCCATTCTTTCCAAGCCCTCAGTGGCCTGGTCCATTCTGACGAAATGGTCAGCTATTTCCTTGGTTACCATGGCGTAACTTGGATGACTTTGAACCCCTAGACTTGAATCGTTATCGTTTCGAGCAGTATTCTCCTCGACTGTGACTGCCGCATCGTCCAAACCGAAACCCATGACGAATTTCATCATCACTGGTGCTGAAATGAGGTCCTCAGTGACCTCCATCATGTTAACAGAAAACTCGATGCCCTCAGTAGCATCTTTCATGTTTGCTTCCATAGGCTCAGCATAAAGGCATCAGCCAATTGCAGCGGATCCGCATCCACCTTCATCTGGCCCTTCGCCTTATCTCCAAACTTCAAGTGTCCCTCGTGTATCGCATTCTAGACGAGATCCCTGAAAAGAAAACATTGAGATGTTTTATGACCCAGAAAATTATGGTACTTACAAAAACCTCTCTTTTTCCGCTGCTATAAGGGCGGTGTTTTAGCACCAGGCAGCACTATCATTTGCCTATCTCTTACTAGCAAATCGAAGATTTCATCACATTTCGTGATGTCAAAGGTGTAAGTTTTCTTAGGGAACCTGTCGTTCTTTTTTGATTCGACAAAGCCCTTTCCTTGAGGAGGGGCCAGTACTCGACAAGAATATGGGGGACCCTGTTTTAATTCAGCAAGATCGACTTCGTTCTCCTCGAAGTAGGGGGACTCTTCGCAAGCCCCTTCACCACTTTCGTTGAGTTCGACAAAAGCTACTTTCTTGCCTTTGTTAAATCTCGCCTTTTCGTCTTTCAACCTTTCTAGCTGTCGAACTCTGTCGGCCAATTGGGCCATATCTCTCAGATACTGCGTATCTAATTTCTTCCTAATAGAGTAATCTAAACCTCCTGCTGCCATTTCGACCAACTCATGTTCAGGCACCTGTGTAAAACACCTTGCCTTAAGTAGTCGAAACCTATTGAGGTATTCTTCGATTGGCTCTGAAAACTTACGCTTTACACTGGCCAATTCTTTCAAACTAATCTTCGTCTGGCCCATGTAAAACTGTTCATGGAAGATTCGTTCTAACTGCGTCCAGTTACATATTGTACTTGGTGGTAAAGTGGTAAACCACGTGAAGGCGTTCTTTGTAAGAGAACTTGGGAAGTATTTTTATCCTAAGGCTTTCGTCATTGGCTATCTCCCCAGCCTCAATTATGTAGCGTGCTACGTGTTCGACGATGGACTCCGTCGTGTCCCCTGAAAACTTAGTGAACTTAGGCACCTTGGTCCTAGGGGGTAATTCCGCTCGAAGGATGTAGTCGACTATTGGTGAAGTATAATTTGGCCTAGTAAACCCAGTGTTTAGGCCATTTCGAGTCATGATTCTTTCTACCATCGTAGCCAAGTTGTTTTCGACTGTGAGGTTGTTGCGTCGTACTTGCTAGACCACATTGTCTGCATCCTGGTTTCGATTCACCATAACTATTTTTGGGTTTCTCTCGACCTGGACTCTGGGAGTTTCGACAACATAAGGGTATATTCCTCCTTGGTTCTCTAAATTGGCTTATGGCGCCACTCTTGGAATTTGTTGTGGAGTATTCTCTACAGGGGCTTGGTTCCTTTCTATCGGAGGTACCTCTATAAATTCAGTCAAGCGTGTTAACTGTGTCGCCAATTGTTGGTTAGCGTGAGTTGTGTCTCGAATTGATGGCTGAAAGATTTCACCCATAGTCTGGGAGAGGGTTTGAACCATCTGTAAGTTACTCTCATCCATCTGCTGCCTCAAACAGGCAACGAACGTATTGGTTAGATTGGGACCTTGAGTCGAATATCCTAGACTTAAACTCTGAGGGTTTCGACCAATGTTTGGACCAGGTCCTGATCCTTGTAAAGGTGACGCCATTGTGTTTTCCGAAAATATTGGGGGCACATTTTGCAGCCCCTGCATTACAGTCGTTGACATCCCATACGGGGGATTCCTTGGCAACTGCGAAAGACCAAGAGGGGCAAACTTCCTTGACACTGATGGTCCTGGTATTGGAGTTTGGGGATTCGACACTGGTGGCCCAATATACTCCAATACGGGTTGTGTGTAAGGCCTAATTATCGTTGTCCCAGATCCTACTGGGGCGAAGGTTTGTTCTGACCTTATGGGAGGCGCTACTTGCTCTCCTGTCGATGGTATAGGCGGTGGGACCATGTTGTTACTGGTTCCTTCGCCAGAACCTTGGACTTGTGGGTTAGGATTGTTTGGCTGGTTCGTTTCCGTCGCCATATTCCTAAGGATTGTTCGTCTTTCTTCGTTAGTAGCGGTAATTCTACCACTTCTTCGTAACATATAATGTACTTTCTACGAAGATTATTAAGACTTGTAAATGAGAATCTTTTAATTCTAAATCGCGGGGATATTTAGCACTGTCTCACTGGGCGTGCCATTTTGTTTCCCTTGAAAATAGGAAAACAACCGCTGATCTTCCAAATTTGACTTTGGTGACTCACAGGATCGATCAGATTGATCCTAGGACATGTGCTAAAGTATTCTCTGTTTAGAATTAGATTTAAAGTACTTGTAATAACGAATTGGTAAATGTACTTGTAATGAAAAAGACTTCGACTGGGTATTTTAAAGTGCATAAACTTAAAGAAACGCTGTAAAAGATTTGTAAAAAGGCTGATCGAAGAAGGTAAAAAGTTTGAAGGAAAAGAAGAATTGGAGTAAAGGATGCAGGAAAGGTAAAGGCAAAAAGGTAACACTTGCACAAGTGGTTCGACAGAGGAAATGTAAATGTTGCTGAAATTGTAAAAGACTTTATTAAAAAGTTGGTGATTTTACATAACGTACATTCTCCGTGAAAATACTCTTTTCTCACACTCGGGTACTTTGAGTAAATTTGATTGGAGTTACTTTGTACAAATGGTAAAACACACCCAGAAATCTGTCTAACAAATCCCTATTTATAATGCTAATAATTAACTGCTAATAACTTCCTAGTATCTCCTCGATCTAACAAGTGTCAATTGCATGTAACTTCCTGCTCTAGAACTCGCCATGTGTCTTATGAACATAACCGCTCCCTCCAAATTTTGAATTTCAAAACGACGTAGCAATCCTCCTGCAGAATTTCGGTCGAACTACCTCTGACGCGGTTGAAATGCTCATAACTTTAGGTCTCTTAATTTTCCAAGTTATTTCAACCGTTTAGCTTAGAAGATTCCTTAGAGGCTATCGAAACCTTTTTGCTTCACTTTAATTAGACATTAATTATGTCTTAATGTTCAGTAACCCAAGGCAGTGTCGAATTTGGGAGCTAACAGTCTGTCCATGTTTCTGCGTGCGTGTGCGCGTGTGTATGTGTGTGTGTGCATGCACGTGTGCGTGTGTGCGTGTGTGTGTGTGTGAGAGTGTGCGCACACGTGTGTGTGTGTGCATGTGTGTGTATGTGGGCGTGTATGTGTGTCTTTGTGTGCAAGCGAGTGCGTGTGTGCGTGCGTGCATGCGTGTGTGTGTGTGTGTGCGCTTGTGTGTGTGTGTGTGTGCGCGTGTGCGTACGCGTGCGTGTATTTGTGTGTGTGTGTGTGTATGCGTGTATGTGTATGTGTGTGTGTGCATGCGTGTGTGTGTGTATGCGTGTGTGTGTGTGTGTGTGCGTGTGTGTGTGTGTGTGCGAGCGGCGTGCGTTAGTGCATGTGCGCGTGCGTGCATGTGTGTGCGTGTCTTTGTGTGCGCGCGCGTTTGTGTGTGTGTGTGTGTCTAAGTGTGGGTGCTCGTGCGTGTGTTTGTGTGTCTGTGCAGGTGTATTTGTGTGTGTTCGCGTGCGTGCATGCCTGCGTGTTTGTGTGTGTGCGTGTGCGTGTGCGTGTGCATGTGGTCGTGCATGGAAGAGTGTGTGTGTGTGTGTGTGCGTGTGCGCACGCGTGTGTGTGTTTGCACGATGGCACATGCTTTTGTGCGCGTGTTTATGTGTGTGCGTGCGTGTGTCTGTGTACACGCGCGTTTGTGTATGCGTGTGTGTGTGTGCATTCACACGCGCGTGCGTGTTTGTGTGTGTGTCTGTATGTGTGCGTGCACATGCGTGTGTGTTTGTGCACGTGTTTTTTTTTGTGTGTGTGTGATAGAGTGTGCGCACGCGTGTCTGTGCGTGTGTGTGTGTCTGTGTGTGCACGCGCGTGTTTGTGTGCACGCGAGTGCGTGTGTACGTGTGTGTGTGTGTATGCGTGTGTATGTGTGTGTGTGTGCGTGCGTGTGTGTTTGCTTGCATGTGTGTGTGTGTGCGTGTTTAGGTGTGCACGTGTGTATGCGTGTGTGTATGTGTGTGTGTGGGTCCATGCGTGCGTGCGAGTGTGCATGTGCGTGCGAATATGCATGTGAGTGTGCATGTGCGTTTGTGTGTGTGTGTGCGTGTGAGTGTGCGCACGCGTGTGTTTGTGGGCGTGCGCTCATGTGTTTGTGTGTGTGCGTGTGAGTGTGCGCACGCGTGTGTTTGTGGGCGTGCGCTCACGTGTTTGTGTGTGTGCGTATTTATGTCTGCTCACGTGAGTGTGTGTATGTGTGTACGCGCGTGCGTATGTGCGTACGTGTGTGTGTGGGTGTCCATGCGTGCGTGCGTGCGTTTGTGTGTGAGCGTGTGTCTTTGTGTTTGTGTGTGTTTATGTGTTCGCACATGTATTTGTATGTGTGAGCGCGCACGTGTGTATGTGTGTGCGCATGTGCGTATTTGTGTGTGTCAACACATGCGCGTGTGCTTGTTTGTGTTTGCGTGTGCGCGTGTGTGTGTCTGCACAGGTGTGTTTGTGTGTATGCACGCACATATGTGTGTGTGTGTGTCTGCCCAGGTGCGTGTGCGTGTGTGTGCGCGTGCGTGCATGTGTGCCTGCGTGTGTGTGTGCGCGCACGCGTGTGTTTGTGTGTGTCTGCGCAGGTGTATGTCTGAGTGTGCGCGTGCATGCGTGTTTATGTGTGTGTGTATGTGCGTGCACACGTGTGTGTGTGTGTTTGTGCCCGTCAGTGTGCGTGCGTGCATGAGTGAGTGTGTGTGTGTTTGCGCGCACGCACGTTTTTATGTGCGCGTGTTAGTGTGTGTGTGTGTGTGTCAGCATGCACGCGCGTTTGTGTATGCGTGTGTGTATGGGTGTGCGCGCGCGCATTTTCGTGTTTGTGAGTGTATATGTGTGCGCATGTGTGTGTGTGTGTCTGCAAGTGTGTGCGCACACACGTGTTTGTGTATGTGTGTGTGTGTGTTTGTATGTGTGTGTGTGATAGAGTGTGCGCACGCGTGTGTATGCGTGTGTGTGTGTGTCTGTGTGTGCACGCGAGTGCGTGTGTACGTGCGTGTGTATGCGTGTGTGTGTGTGTGCACATGTGTGTTTGCTTGCGTGTGTGTGGGTGTGTGTGTGTGTACGCGCGTGTATGTGTGTGTGTGTGCATGTGTGCGTGCGAGTGTGCATGTGTGTGTATAAGCGCGTGAGCACGCGCGCGCGTGTGGTTGTGGGTGTGCGCTCACGTGTTTGTGTGTGTGCGTATTTGTGTGCGCGGACGCGAGTGTGTGTGTGAGCATGTGTATGTGCACGTGTGTGTGTGTGCGCGCGTGTACGCGCGTGCCTGTGTGCTTGCGTTTTTGTGTTTGCGTGTGTGTAGGCGCGCACGGGCGCGCGTGTGTGTTTGTGTTTGTGTGTGTTTGTGTGTGCGCACATGTGTTTGTATGTGTGCGCGCGTGCGTGTTTGTGTGTGTGCGCGTGTGGGTGTGTGTGTACGCATACATGCGCGTGTGCGTGTTTGTGTGTGTGTGTGTGTGTGCGCGTGCATGCATGCGTGCATACATGCGTGTGCGTCTGTGTGTGTTTGTTTGTGTGTGTGCGCACGTGTGTGTGCGGGTGTGTATGTCTGTGTGTGTGAGAGAGAGAGAGAGAGTGCGCACGTATGTGTGTTTGCTTGCGTGTGCGTGTGTGTGTGTGTCCGTATATGTATGCGCACGCGCGTTTCTGTTTGCACGCGCGTGTGTCTGTGTACGTGTGTGCTTGTGTGTGCATGCGCGCGCGTGTGTGAGTGTGTGTGTGTATGTGTGAGAGAGAGAAAGAGAGAGTGTGTGCGCACACGCGTGTGTGTGAGTGTGTATGTGTGTGTGAGAGAGTGTGTGCGCACACGCGCGTGTGTGTGTATTCGTGTGTGTCTGTGTGTGCATGCACATTTGTGTATGCGAGTGTGTATGTGTGTGTGTTTGTGCGTGTACGCGCGCGCGTGTGTGTGTGTGTGTGTCTGTGCGTGTTCGTGCGTGTGTGTTTGCACGAGCGCACGCGCGTGTGGATGTGCGTGCGTGCACGCGTGTGTCTGGGTCTTTGTGTGCACGCGCGTTTGTTTCTTTGTGTGTCTAAGTGTCGGCGCACGCGTGTGTTTGTTTGTGTGTGTGTGTCTTTGTGTGCGCGCGCGTTTGTTTTTATGTGTGTCTAAGTGTCGACGCACGCGCGCGCGTGTGTGTGTGGGTTTGCGCATGTGTGTTTGTTTGTGTTCGCGTGCGTGCGTGTGTGTGTGTGTGTGTATCTGCGCATGTGTGTTTGTGTGTGTGTGTCGCTTCCGCGAAAATAAGGTGCCGGCAAAACAGAAGAGTCGCCACCTTTCGTTATTTATCCCTCAGAACGGGAAGGGAAACGATCGGAAAAACCTGACGAAGAGGTATAAGACAAGGTCATCGCAACCAATGTCTGGGTTCGGGAGTCGGTTACGCAAGGGGAAGGTATTAGCACCCCTCACGTCCATCGTACTCGATGGGATCCACGCTTGTTGTGTTTATCTGACGGGTTTATTTAACTATCTACCTATCAAGGCCGGTCTGAAAAGAAAAGAAAATGACTCGGCAAAGCGTCGCACTTTATGCCTACGTATTCTCATCAGAGAATGAGAAATCAGAGTCAACGTAGTTCGGCTAACTACGGGTTACCGGGAAGCTGGCTCGCCAATACGTCAGTATTGTGCCTACGTACTCTCAACAGATATGAGAGATCAGAGCTTACGTAGTTCGGGATAATACGGATTACGGGGATTCAGATTCATCTGTTTTATCGAGTAGGGTTAACAAACAGTTCCAGCAGTTGGATGTACGCAGCTCGACCCTTGGAGACTTAGGCGTTACCGTTTGCGGTAGAACTGGGAGTTAACAACACTCTTTTCTTCAGAAAAGCTTCCTTTGAATTACGGGCCCATGGGGCAAAAAAGTTTGAAGTTTGTTTTCTGTCTGTTACGGAAGAACTGTTTTTTAGTTGTCTGCAACTAATATCGCACTAGAGACTATGACCTGAGAGTGAATGCGTCGCATGTCACCCAAAGGGTGCCATACTAAACATCCAGACTGTTGAAAAGAAACTCTCCAACAATCCTTTCTCAGATAGCTTAAGGCTCGTAACGTACGACGTCAGTTAACCTTTATTATTGTATTTTAATTTGTTTTGAGATGATAAGAGAGAACGAACAGGTTCAACTAAGGGGAGACTATCAAGTCCTAATGTTGTCATGCCAAGGATTCATCCTATGGTTGAGGTTTGAAACAGGAGACTCCTAGAAGTTATCATGCATAGGTTTCAACCTAAAGTTCTATCATCACTTCCTTATCAAAGGAAGTGAGATTCCTAGGGGATCATGTCAATGATAAACAGAAATAGATAAAGCCTCAGCTTAACAGTAAACAGTAAACAACTGTAAAATGCATGCAATGCAAGCGAGGGAGGAAATGTGTGTGGGACATCAGCCTCCACAAGCTCATCTCAACCTCAAGCCAGATATGAATAACTGCAATCATACAAGAGAAAATAACATGCTATCAAGCAAACACAATAACTGCAATCATACAGAAGAAGTAAAATGCCATCAAGCAAATAACAAACCACATAGGCAAGGGAGCAGGGCTCTACCGAATACCCGTAAGCAAAGCCATACAGTAAAAGTACAAGCAGAGGGAGCAACTCAACCTCTAGTGCAATCATGCTCCTAGCTTAACATAATCTAATCATGAACTTATTCTAATGCATCAAGCAAATCAAACAAGTCACATCAATACAGTTGCACAGAAAGCAAACAGACAAGAAAGAAAGCAGATCAACCACTCCCTCAGCTAAGCTCTCCTCTGACAGCAATCCAGTCCTCAGTCTTCAACTGCTCTTCAAGGCTATCATCTTCAATAGCAAGCATCAACTGGCTTCTTCAAGCTTTCAATGTATCAACTCATAAGTATCAACTTGTTTTCCTCAAGCTTCAGCTCTTTCTTCAATCTCCATTCCAAAGTAGATTCCACCTTCAGGCCTCAATCCTAATTGCAAGTATCAACTTGTGATCCAACTTCAAGCTTCAGCTTCTTCATCTGATCTCAACTGGATTCTCTTCACAAGTGTCAACTTGTTCTTCTTCTTCTTCAAGCTTTATCTCCTTCTTCCTCACAAGTATCAACTTGCTCTTCCTGATCTTCAAGCTTCAGCTTCAATGGCAGTATTCAAATACAAAGAAGTATCAACTTCTAGCCTCCAATCTTCTTTAATCAAGAAACTCCATCCTCTAGCAAGGGAGAAATATTCATCTAACAAGAGCAAGAGTTGGATGACTGATAGCAGAGTGAAGACCAAAGGTCACCACTAAGCATCCCATCATCAGAGAAAGGGACCCTCAAAGGTTCTACCAACTTGTGAAGAGCCACACATCCTACCAAAGGAGGGATGGGGCCTTTACAAGGGGACCTTACATCATAGGGAAGAATGGAAGTGATCAACATCTTCCATGTTTATGAAGGAAGAGAATCTATCTATAAGCTCTGCCTACAAACCCTAATCTCAACACCTAATCAACACTACACCAAAAGAAGGGAAGATCCTCTCATCCAAGCTTCTTCAGGCACTCCATGGTAGCCCAAGCTTGTCTTCAACACCATACAAGAGCAAGAGAGGCAAAACCCTAATCTAAGGGAACTAAAGAAGTCATTCTAGTTGGATTAGCAAGTTAGGATCACCTAAAACCTAGTATTAAAGTTAATTCTAACTAAAATACTAAAACCAATTTCAAAATCCTACAAAAATAACTATGGGACCCTAATTCAATCATGAACCTACCATACAAAATTCAGAGGTTGAATCAACCACCAAGTCCTAGAAATAAAACCTAAATCACAAGGTACTAACTATAAACCCTAAAAATGGAGCTCCTAAAGTTTCAACTTAAAACTACCACTTACATTCATCACAAAAATGTGAGAAAAATCTAGGGTGAACATGCATATCTATGCTAACTACACACAAAAAATCAAGGCAAAAATCATCATCAAGTGCTCAAACAAAATTCATTAAAACAATGTATCAACCATGCCCATTTTAATATCAATTAATATTCAACAAATGCAAATAAAATAAAAAATGCATGAAATATTAATATTTTTTATCTAAAAAAAAACTAGATTCAATCATGAATTAATGTAAAAAAGAATGGAATTGATTGAGTTAGTCTTCAATTTTTTATGAATTATTTACTAAATCACATGAAAATGATGAAATTAATAAAACAATAAAATGGAGAATATGGACAGAGGGTGTGATCAGCAAACAATTCCCACTAGCTTCGCTTGGGCCCTTAATCCTGGGGGTGCGCATAGCAACTGGGCGTGAGGCCCATCTGAATTTCAATTCAGTCACAAAAAATAAAACCAGGGGAGGGTGCATTGAGAAAGGATTCATGTTGTAAATCTCATTGGGCTTGGAGGTGGGGTGCGGATAGCAAGAAAACACTAAGGCCCAACGCTCCATTTCAGCTTATTCAATTCTCAAATGAATAAAAAATGCACACGCGAGGACTTGAACTCGTGCACCCTTGGCATACGCAGCGAAGAAACAAGCCTGGGATGTTCACTTATCAAAACGCTGTGTTTTGAGGGGAGTGTACGTGGCGCAACGAGGAACCTTGGATCGCTTGACTAAGTCTATTTTTCCACACGCATGGACGTCCCAGATTACGTCTTCAACCTTTTCAAACTCCTGCAAGCTGCAAAACGCGCGCGCGAACCAGGGCCGCCGGTGGCTTTTCCGACCGGCCTCGTCCAACCCTAACTCTCTCTATAATCAACCATTCCACACGATTTCCGAATGAAAGTTGCTCTAAATTTCACCAGGATCCCAACCATACCACTAGTTCATGCTAAAAACGCAGGGTTTGTAAAAACACAATCTCAACCGAAAATGACACAAACCCTAAATTGTCTCTAATCCTCAAATCAGTTATCCAGAATCCATCTATACCCTAGGGAGAAATTAACCACATGCTTCTAATCCATTAAAAGTGCATAATCAGAGAGATATTTCAAGAAATTAGAACCTACCTTGAATCTTGAATTGCAGTGGTTACACGCCTCAATTCTCTTCCAAACCTTGCAGAATTCTTCAAGGATTAGTGGTAAACGATTCTTGGTGCTCAATTCCTGCTGAAACCCCTTGATTCTCCAAAACGAGTTTTCACTTTCAAGCTTTTTTCTTCACCTCACTCCAATGGCTTCTCAACAGAATTCTGCACTAGAAGCTTCCTAATCTGATCATCATCCTATTTATAATGTGTTCTGATGGATTAGAAGCCCAAACTAGGCCCAATTATGGATTTTGGATCTTCACTTTTTCCTCCAAATTTCAACATGGATATGTGCCTTCAAGCCTTGGTCATGCTCTACAATCTTTCCAAATCATTCACTTAAGCATTAAGGAGTGTAATGAAGTGATTTTCTCCCTTTGGTTTCAACATATGGAATGTATAGGATATGTTTATTACTTGTGAAGTAATCATCCAAATGGCTATGTTATGGACCTCAAATCAAAAATGTGGCAATGCCAATCTTTCTAAAACATCAATTCCATTCAAAATGACCACAAATTTGACTTGGAAACATGTTAATCTCATATATCTTGAATTTTCTCATTTTAATTCATTAAAATGGCTTTTATGTGAAGTTTCTTCAACCAATGCTTGATATAATCCATAATAATGAACACTTGATGTTTAGACAAGCTAAAAACATCATTTTGAACAACTTTTATGTTGAACAAAAATTCATTTGAGACCTCTAAGTTGGTGAAAATGGCCTATGATCACAAATGACCTATAATCACCAAATGTCCAAAATACCCTTGAATTGTCAAAACCATAACTTGAGTTCTACAAATCCCATCAAGGACTTCTAGTACTCTCTATAAATCTAAGAGGATAAGGAACAACATTCATGTTGACCAAAAGTTCATAGGAATCATCCTTCTTGGGCAAAAGTATCATGCAAGTTGGGTAACTTTCAAGCTCCAAATTCACATTCCTCAGATGACTTGTAACTTGTCAAAGCCATAACTTGAGTTATACAAATCCTATCAAGGACTTCTAGTACTAAAATTAAAGCTAAGCTCATGCTCTACAACAATCATGTTGGGGGTAAGATGAGATGACAATCACATCTTGAGCTAAATTGCCTTGAAGATAGGGGTCAAACTAGGGGATTTTACACTATCAAGCCTTAGAAACCCTAGCTTGAAACTTCTCAAACTCTTCAATCATGATGAGTTGACCTTGGAATCATCCTTATAACATCTCAATGTATCAATCTATGATCACATGGCTCTTGGATTAGGTCTCAACCTTCTTCAAATCATCAATTGACTTAGGGTTGACCCAGTCAAACCCTAGTTGCACCACTCATGGCTAAGCCTTCTTAATCTTGCACAATGACCTGTCTAGGCCTCAAAGTGATCTTCAACACTTCTCATGAGATCTCTCAAGACCTCCAGTCCATACTCATGCCTTCAGAATCATCTGATGGCTTTCCACAACTCTCAAGTTAGGAGACACACCCTCTTGGTTTCAACCACTCTTTCTGAGGATCTTTTAACTTCTCTGACAAGGATATCAACCCTTGAACACCTGAATAAGCTTCTTAGCTAGCTTCATAGTCTTGTATAGATCTTGATTGGTAATCACACCTCTTGATCTCCTGCACACATGTCAATGAAATGCAAATGATAATGCTAATGTGAATGAAATGAAACATAAGCTAGGTAAAGAAAAGTTGAGCAAATTTAGGGGTGCAACAGCTGCCCCTATTCAAGCGGCTTGGACCTGACTGGGTGAGAAGCGAACGACTCTCAAACAATCAGGGTGAAAGACGGTTGAATACCAACAAACCCGGAAATTTGCCAACTGCACAAGTACACGGTACTCTGGTGGGGGACAAATCTTCGGAAACTGAAATAATAGTTGCACGACAACTAGCTGGAGAAACATTGATCTGAATCTCCGCCAGGATGATTCTATGATTTATCTGATATCATTGCATCCTCAAATCATCGAGGGATCACTGGTTACACGGCAACATGCAATCTGCCACCGCACAGGTAAACGATACTTTGATTGGTAGGAACATCTTCGAAACTGAGCATGACAGTCGCACTGCAACTCTGCTGAGGAATTGGTCTCACGGTGTCCGGTGAAATGTCTAATCTCAAATCTCCGTCAGGATGATCATCCAATTTTTCCGTAGATCTTCTTCCTCAATTCATCAAGGGATCACCGGTTACGCGGTAACTGGTAATGAATGGTTGACTATACCGTCAGGCGTTCTGTGACACTGCGGCAGAAGAATTCCTCGGGACTCATCAGGTCATTAGGAACTTTTTAACAATCAAGTTAATCATGCCGTCGGGCATTTAAAGGAATTTTCGAGCGTCAGCCGGGCTTCATCAGTAAGTCGGGAATAGAATTCTTGGTCAATTATGAACCAAATAAGGATATACAATCTTTTGTCGTCAGGCACTCCACATCAGCTGAGAGAACTGCTTCGTCAGTACAGTTGGACTTCCTCAGTAAGTCCTCAGAGTGAACTTCAGCTTCTCTGCTCAACAACCTGCTGGGGATGACACATCTCCGCTGGGGATTTTGGAGAACTATCAAGTAACTCTGTTTCGGGAATCCAGAAATCATTCTAGATGAATCAACTCTGCTGAGGACTTCAAGAATCATCTTGGACAAAATCATCCTGAACCAATAACTCTGCTGGAGATTTCAGGAATCATCCTGTGCAAACACTCTTCCAGAGATTTCAGGAATCATCCTGAGCAAATACTCTGCCGGGGACTCTAAGCATCAACTTGAGCAACCCTCTCTGGCGACTTCAATGGGGATTTTAAGAATCATCTTAAGCAAACAACTTCGCTGAGGAATTCAAGAATCATCTTGGGCAAACGACTTCGCTGGGGAATTCAAGAATCATCTTGAACCAAACAACTCTTCTGAGACTTCAGGAATCATCCTGGGCAAACACCCTGCCGGGGGACACCTGCAAAACAAGAACGGTAACAACCTAGCTCATGTTTCATATGCATATGATCGACAATGGCGCAATGCTCCACACGGTGGAAATGCTACGCATTTTTAGGGTAAATGCTATGCAATCATGCAATATGCTACGACGCCATCAGCAAAATAAATGATGAAGGGAGAATCCTCCTGTCAAGGAGAAGGAACCACTCTGGTGGAGAGGAATCATCCCGCCGAGGAGAAGAAGTCACACCAATTTCAATTGGACTCTGCCTGGGGAAAACAAACTTCAGTTGACTACTGCAGGGGAACAAAGTTCTACGAGAACTTGGACCTGCTCATCTAGGCTTACGAACCACAAACTGCTGAGGGAAACGATGTCAATCGCAGAAATAAGCTGCACAGCCTTCGCAGAAAAACTTTCCTGGAGATAACGACTCCGATGGGGAAAACCAGCATCAGCTATTCAACACTCTACTGGAGAGAACCTGTCATGGCTTCAACGGCTTTCCAAGAACTCATCTCTCTTGGGGAACTGCAAACTCGGATGGGGAAGAAGGAATCATCCTGCTTACTGGGGAGAGTACGACTCTGTGGGGAATTTCGATTCTCCTGAAGACTTCAGTCTGCGCTATCGAGTACTGCACACTTCAGTGTATGACTCAGCTGGGGAGATGACATTCCTTCAGGATGCATCTGATTGGGGGAGAATCTTCTCTGTTTGGGGAGACATATCAATGCTTACGATCTCATGTTCAGACTCCACGGGGAGTGTAACGCCCGTTCATTTTAATTAAATTATTTATGAATTGTCGGTGTGCCTTTACGTGGGAGTGTGTCTGAGAGCGTTGGTGGGTATCCTTAAAGTATAGGAAACCATTTATTAAATCATTGAGATTGATAATAATATAATATAATTAATAATGATGATAATTTAATAACTAGTATTATTATTATTATTATTATTATTATTATTATTATTATTATTATTATTATTATTATTATTATTATTATTATTATTATTATTATTATTATTATTAGATGGAATAAAGGGAATTAGGGAGTTATTAGAGAAGTTGGGGGAGAAAGAGGGTTATCACGATAAACTGCTCAGAAAACCAAATTTGAGGAAAAAGGTTGAAGAGAAGGAGGAACGTGGCTGTTGAGAGAAATGGAGAGCAGAGAATCATCCATCAGGGAATTGGAAGATAGTTGCAGAAAAGCCGCCGGAGAGCAGAACCAGAACCGGAAGCTTGGAATTGGCCTCTATTCTAAGGTAAGGGTGGGGTTCAATTCTATAACCGTGGGTATGATCAATTTCATGTAGGGAATTGATTCATAGGTATAATTTCCGTTAATCGATAAATGTTAGGGACGAGGTTTTTCTACGTAAGAATGAATGCGTTATATACGATGCTCTAAGGTTTCCCTAATGGGGCAAATATATAGTAATGTTCCCGTAAGTTGAAGAAAGAAATATTAAAGATTAATGTTCCCGTAGTAACGTTACCGTAGTAATGTTCCCGTAGTGATGTTCTCGTAGTAACGTTACCGTAGTAATGTTCCCGTAAGTTGAAGAAAGAAATATTAAAGATTAATGTTCCCGTAGTAACATTCCCGTAGTAATGTTCCCGTAGTGATGTCCCCGTAGTAACGTTACCGTAGTAATGTTCCCGTAGGTTGAGAAATATTAAAGGAATATTAAGGGTAAATGTTCCCGTAGGTTGAGAAATATTAAGGGTTAATGTTTGTCTATGCCTGCATTAATGTTTATGTCGTTAGTTTATGTAGTAATGTTGGGAATCGGCGCCGACACGCGCTAATTTCCCATTTGTTGAGGAAATGTTATTATAATTTTCTCCTTGGATTACGTGGATAAGTTGTAGTTATATTACCCGTATGAAGGTATATGAAAATGTGTTGAGTTCTTATTTGTAGTAATGATGTTGTCAGTTGTTCTCTGACATGAAAATGCTGTTGAGTTCTCGATTGTAGAGACGAGGTTGTTTTTAATTGTTCTCTGTGAAAATGTGTTAGAGTCTTATTCGTAGGAACGATACTGTTGGTAGTTTTCTGATATGAACAGATTGAAATGGTGAGTCCATAATATATGCAAAATGTGATGTTTCTGTTATGGATAATTCGTTGTAGGCGTGATGCCTTGTTGCACGATTGTTGCACAGTTGTTGTTGTTGCGTTATAATCCATAATAGTTGCATCTCATAGCATATCATTTGGCCTGGATTGGCGAAGGTTGTGCCTGTATTGGCGTTATTTGGAGTGTTGGCTCCTAGATGGGTTCGGGGTGTTGGCCCTGTCCCGAGTTATGAGAGTTGTCTCCCGAATTATTGTGGAGAGTTGTCTCCCGAATTATTGTGGAGTGTTGTCTCCCGAATTATTGTGGAGTGTTGTCTCCCAAAATGGTACCACATGCATATGCACAGTTGAGTCGCATTGTTGAGTCGCATTGTTGAGTTGCGTTGTTGAGTTGTTTTGATGAGTTGCCGAGATATGATGATAATGGTTGTGGTTATGAATAAAGAGTGGTTGTAGTTTATTATTACTAATATTTATGCGAACTGCCGAAATTGTAATGCTGTGATAATATTCTGACATGACTTTTATCATGCCTTATGTTATGTTGTTGATATCTCACCCTTTACGTTGTATGTTACCTCCGTTGGTGGTAATTTGCAGGTAATTCGGAATAAAGTGTAGCTTTGTCGATTAAGTTGTCGTTGGTCGCTCTGATACGTAGTACTCTTGGGGGGATGAACAATTGTAGTCATTGTTTTATTTATCTTCTTGTTGCTGCATTTTACTAAATGTTTTCATTGCATTGGGTGCCTTTGTTAATGCGCCGAATGTTGGTTGTACGCACTAAGCCGGAGAATCGGTAGTGCTGAATTTCGATGGAAAACTAGTTGTTTTATTGAATATATGCAAGCTGAAGTACTTCCTGAATTTTAATGGAGTTTTGTTTGTAATTTATGGTATTACGTTGATTATCATAAATGTTGAAAGTGCATGATGTTCCACTGCAAATGAATATGTTGCTATGTGATTAAGATGTTATATGAGTTTTTATTAGATGTTATCCAAGATTATGTGCTATGTATCATCACTAAATGCATGTTGTCCAATTAAATGATAAAATGTATGTTTGTGTAAGTTGAATGTGTGACACCTCTGTTGCGTCTCAGTTCTTGTGCGTGTGACGGTCGTCACGACTCCATGACGGTCGTCATGCCTGCAAAATTCGTGCACTCTAATTTTGATTTATTTTAAATATGCGTTGGGTTAGAATGGGGTGTTACATAGTGGTATCAGAGCAGGTCGGTCCGTCCGACCAAGTTGTTTAATGTTGTGTATTCCCTGGTATGCGACATGTGTGTGAAAACACTGTCGGTACATGTTGTGTTGTGGAACCTTTGTCTGCAGGAGTGAGAATGATTCAAGTGGGGGAGAAGCTTGTGCTTCTCCAGGGTGCTGCAAGTGTGGAGTTGCAGCTCGGTGTGTGGTTGAACGCTCTTATAGTTTGGTAAAGGTGATTTATACCCCATCATGATTTTCGGATGTCTGTTGGCAACTTGAGGAACTGATCACCCTTAATCTCTTGTTGATAGTGGTTGGGATTGTGTTGGATGGGATAGACGTGTCTTGCAAGCTTAGATGGCGTGAGCAGCGAATTGTCTTGAGTTAAGCTAAGTGCTTAAGAATTGTTTTGACGAGTCGGCGTAGGACGGTGTTGAAGTGTTTAATTTGATGGGAATTTTTGAGTATATAAAAGGTGGGCAGTGACTCCGGATGATTAGTAAAGAGAGTAAGATGTGTTGAATGATCTTCTATGTGTGAAATTGTTGTCGTACGTCGAATTTCGAGATCGTAGCTTCTTACGGAATCAATGTTTTTACGGACGAAAGTTGGAATAGATTATGCCGTTGTGTCGGGTAATGTTAGGCCGTGATCGAGTATGCTTGTTTTATCGAATTTGATTGATTTTTGCAAGTTTTTGCATTTTTGGAGATTTGAGGATTTAAGATTCGGATTGAAATTGAAAGTCGTAGAATTCACGTTTGATGGTTCTAAATCACTAATATATGTTTGGTGTGAATGAGTATGTATTTGTTTCAAAGAAAATAATTGAATCGGTCGGATTTTCGGGCGAAAATGCTCAAACCCGTAGCAGCCTTTATGCAGAAAAATTCTGTTTTGGAGAAACTTCGAAAATTCATAACTCTTAAACTGTATGTCAGTTTTGACCCCCGTTCGAAGCGTTGGAAAGCTAACGAGATACTCTTTCTAGGAAAAATTGTTTTGAGGCCTGTACCTAGTTCAATTATAGCAGAAAATTGAAAATGTATCGTGTGTTGATTTTTGCCGAACCCGACAGGACCATTAGTTGTGTTTATGATGCCCTGTTGATATGCTAAGTGAAACTTCAGCGAGTTTTGGTTATGCTTTAAGGGAACTTGAAGTACATAAGAGGAATCATCTGATAAGTGATTTAGAGTTGGTTGCTGTTGTGGTTGTGTCGGAGTTGGAAGCTTCAATTAGTTAGTGTGAGGCTTGAAATGTCTGGTGATCTCAAGAGCTTAAGGTATTTATTTGATTTGGAATAGTTGAATATGAGGCAGAGAAAATAATTGGGACTCCGGAATGGATTATGGTTTCGGATTGAATTACCATTCGGGGAAATCAAAACGTGGTAGCTTATGCATTGACTTGGAAATCCTTGCATATGCCGATGATGGTGGTGAAAAGAGTTAGGACGAATTGAGCAATTTTTGTGATATGAGTTTGGTTTGTGAAGAGACTTCTTATGAAGTTTAGCTTAGTATGTTAGACCTTACTAAGGGTATTCTTGACGAGATTCGATAAGGTCAGAATTCTAGTTTGAGTTGGTAGATTGGTTGAATCTGAGGATTAAAGTCGAAGGGATGATTTTCAGATTAATGGAAATGGTATCATGAGATGTCGTGATAGAGTTTGTGTTCTAGATATTATTGAGTGGAATAAGAGTATTGAGGTAGATGGAGTATCCATCCCGATGCTATGAGGATGTAACCGAATTTGAGGAATTATTTTGAGGGCCATAGTTGAAGAGATAAGTGGTTGAGTTTGTATGTGCTGATTAGACTTGTTGGAAGTCGAAGAATAAACGCCAGAGACCATTGGGCCCGATGCAACCGTTGAATATTCCAGAGTGGAGATCAGGTAGTATTCCCATGGATTTTGTGTTGGGTTTTCCGGAGAATTTGAGGGATACGATTTTACTTGGGTGATTTTGGATAGAATGACTAATTTGGCTCTTTTCCTAACAAGTGAGATTAATCATTCTATGTTGAAGCTAGCTGAGATTGTGCAAGAGACGACTGAAAAGATCCAAAGGATCCAAGAAATATGTGTTTTGAGAGTTACGATAGTAACTGGTGTTGGTCGAGCTTCAGGTCTCGGGAGCACACTGTGTTTTGTGATCTGTATCAGAGTGGCGCAGCGGAAGCGTGGGAAAAATAGCAGGTTAGACTGTTTTACCGCTGTCACTCGTGGGAATTTACATGATGTGGTATGTGCCTAGGTTGAAGAGGTACATTAATTCGGATGGATGGTGTACAAGTGAAAGGTAATTTGACTGTTGAGGCGTTGCTAGTTCGGGTGGATGAAAGAGAAGCAACTTCGAGGTGAAGAAATTGCTTTGGTGAAAGTGGTATGGTTGGGAGTTGTTTGATTGAGGTAATTTCGAGGACGAAATTCTTTTAAGTAGGGGAGAGTTGTAACGCCCGTTCATTTTAATTAAATTATTTATGAATTGTCGGTGTGCCTTTACGTGGGAGTGTGTCTGAGAGCGTTGGTGGGTATCCTTAAAGTATAGGAAACCATTTATTAAATCATTGAGATTGATAATAATATAATATAATTAATAATGATGATAATTTAATAACTAGTAGTAATATTATTATTATTATTATTATTATTATTATTATTATTATTATTATTATTATTATTATTATTATTATTATTATTATTATTATTATTATTAGATGGAATAAAGGGAATTAGGGAATTATTAGAGAAGTTGGGGGAGAAAGAGGGTTATCACGATAAACTGCTCAGAAAACCAAATTTGAGGAAAAAGGTTGAAGAGAAGGAGGAACGTGGCTGTTGAGAGAAATGGAGAGCAGAGAATCATCCATCAGGGAATTGGAAGATAGTTGCAGAAAAGCTGCCGGAGAGCAGAACTAGAACCCGAAGCTTGGAATTGGCCTCTATTCTAAGGTAAGGGTGGGGTTCAATTCTATAACCGTGGGTATGATCAATTTCATGTAGAGAATTGATTCATAGGTATAATTTCCGTTAATCGATAAATGTTAGGGACGAGGTTTTTCTACGTAAGAATGAATGCGTTATATACGATGCTCTAAGGTTTCCCTAATGGGGCAAATACGTAGTAATGTTCCCGTAAGTTGAAGAAAGAAATATTAAAGATTAATGTTCCCGTAGTAACGTTACCGTAGTAATGTTCCCGTAGTGATGTTCCCGTAGTAACGTTACCGTAGTAATGTTCCCGTAAGTTGAAGAAAGAAACATTAAAGATTAATGTTCCCGTAGTAACATTCCCGTAGTAATGTTCCCGTAGTGATGTCCCCGTAGTAACGTTACCGTAGTAATGTTCCCGTAGGTTGAGAAATATTAAAGGAATATTAAGGGTAAATGTTCCCGTAGGTTGAGAAATATTAAGAGTTAATGTTTGTCTATGCCTGCATTAATGTTTATGTCGTTAGTTTATGTAGTAATGTTGGGAATCGGCGCCGACACGCGCTAATTTCCCATTTGTTGATGAAATGTTATTATAATTTTCTCCTTGGATTACGTGGATAAGTTGTAGTTATATTACCCGTATGAAGGTATATGAAAATGTGTTGAGTTCTTATTTGTAGTAATGATGTTGTCAGTTGTTCTCTGACATGAAAATGTTGTTGAGTTATCGATTGTAGAGACGAGGTTGTTTTTAATGGTTCTCTGTGAAAATGTGTTAGAGTCTTATTCGTAGGAACGATACTGTTGGTAGTTTTCTGATATGAACAGATTGAAATGGTGAGTCCATAATATATGCAAAATGTGATGTTTCTGTTATGGATAATTGGTTGTATGCGTGATGCCTTATTGCACGGTTGTTGCACAGTTGTTGTTGTTGCGTTATAGTCCATAATAGTTGCATCTCATAGCATATCATTTGGCCTGGATTGGCGACGGTTGTGCCTGTATTGGCGTTATTTGGAGTGTTGGCTCCTAGATGGGTTCGGGGTGTTGGCCATGTCCCGAGTTGTGGAGAGTTGTCTCCCGAATTATTGTGGAGAGTTGTCTCCCGAAATGGTACCACATGCATATGTACAGTTGAGTCGCATTGTTGAGTCGCATTGTTGAGTTGCGTTGTTGAGTTGCGTTGTTGAGTTGTTTTGATGAGTTGCCGAGATATGATGATAATGGTTGTGGTTATGAATAAAGAGTGGTTGTAGTTTATTATTACTAATATTTATGCGAACTGCCGGAATTGTAATGCTGTGATAATATTCTGACATGAATTTTATCATGCCTTATGTTATGTTGTTGATATCTCACCCTTTACGTTGTATGTTACCTCCGTTGGTGGTAATTTACAGGTAACCTGGAATAAAGTGTAGCTTTGTCGATTAAGTTGTCGTTCTCTGATACGTAGTACTCTTGGGGGGATGAACGATTGTAGTCATTGTTTTATTTATCTTCTTGTTGCTGCATTTTACTAAATGTTTTCATTGCATTGGGTGCCTTTGTTAATGCGCCGAATGTTGGTTGTACGCACTAAGCCGGAGAATCGGTAGTGCTGAATTTCGATGGAAAACTAGTTGTTTTAATGAATATATGCAAGCTGAAGTACTTGCTGAATTTTAATGGAGTTTTGTTTGTAATTTATGGTATTACGTTGATTATCATAAATGTTGAAAGTGCATGATGTTCCACTGCAAATGAATATGTTGCTATGTGATTAAGATGTTATATGAGTTGTTATTAGATGTTCATCCAAGATTATGTGCTATGTATCATCACTAAATGCATGTTGTCCAATTAAATGGTAAAATGTATGTTTGTGTAAGTTGAATGTGTGACACCTCTGTTGCGTCTTAGTTATTGTGCGTGTGACGGTCGTCACGACTCCATGACGGTCGTCATGCCTGCAAAATTCGTGCACTCTGATTTTGATTTATTTTAAATATGCGTTGGGTTAGAATGGGGTGTTACAGGGAGAGGCTGCTAAACTTGCTGGCGAGGAAGGAATCATCCTGCTTGGGAACGCACACGGCGTACTGGGGGATATGTGTCATACCCTAAATTTGTCCTACCCTTTTGTAAATATTTTCGCATTTATCGTTTCATGCTTTTTAGACACGTTTCTGCTCGCAATTGGTTGATTTTTCAGAACTTTACCCTTTTGACTAATTAAAAGGTGACACGTGGCTTAAACTTAATTTTGTGAATATTACTTTCTTAAACTTTGTTTTCTTTTAAGTGTTACTAATAACATTTTAGTAATTACATTTTTGTTTTTTTATATAAACCTTAGTTATTTTATATATTTGAATATTTGTTTAATAGTTATTGTTAATATTTAGTAATTTGTTTTTAATATCAATTTAGATTGAATTATAATATTTTGTTAATATTTATTAATCATATATTTGTTAATATTCACATTTGGAATAGATGTTATTGAATTAAGTGAAAAGAAAATATTGGATGCATAAGCCCACTCCATGCGGCCCATTAGGGTTCTGGGCATTGACCGTTTATTTAAGAAAGAGGAAGTTCAGACTAAAAGGGGGAGAGGAGCATTGTTCATTCCTCTTCATCATCAAGAACGGCGTCGGCATCATCCATCACCCCTCACAAACCCTAGCCGCCGCCGCTGAAAACCTAAGAAACCCTTCACCTTCTCATTCATCCGACCTCACCACCATCAACATCGAAACTCACCCCCTTTTTCTTCCACAGCGTACTTCTTCTCTTATCTGCCCCACTGTGGTCGGCAAAGTTCATCAGTCTCCACGCTCTGGCCTTCACGCGTCATGATCACAAACCTGTATTACCTGCGAGTTCGATCTAAACCTCCTTCTTCCGCCTCGTCTTGACTTCGAATCGATGAAAAAACTAACAATCTAGGATCGAATGGGGCGAGAACCTTGACGAAACGGAGTAAGAAGTAAAACAGACAATGGGTAACCAACAACCTTCAAAACAAGGAGGGAAAGAGCGAAGTTTAATACCTGTGGGGGGTCGAAAGCGATAATGCAGATGAGTGCTTTTCTTTCCCTTCTTTTTCGTTGCTGCTTATAGTATTTGTAACTCTCAAAACTTCGTGCGTGTCTCAAAAACCAAAAAGATGATCATTCTCTGATCTGTACGTTCCTCTTTTTATAGGGCTTGTATGTTAAATCGGTCATTGAATGTACCAAAATTCTATTATGTCTGATGAAAGTTTTATGATTCCAGAATATCTTGTCTGAGATTATTTGGGAAGTACGATTTGTTTTGGATTAAAAGTTGTCGTATTCGTCGGATTTTGTTTTGGAAAACAAAAGATTGTGATTTTGTGATTATGTTTGATTCAAACCCATAATATGTTTCCAATTTCAAATTAATTTGTCCGGTTGTATTCGATTTTGTTAAGTTAATTTCTAATTCTAGCCAAACCAAGAGTGTTATTGAGATTCTATTATATTTGCCTTTGAATTTCAAAGCGATCTCTCACAGCGTGATGATTTGGGGATAGGTTTGCATCTTTCAACCATCGCGGCAGTTGTTGGTGAAGCTCGTGAAATTATCTTTTTTTCTATTTGGACTGATGTCTGTTGTAGGCCATTGTGCAGGCTTGGACTGCTCCCTTTAATTTCAAATTTTTTTGTTTCTCGTACTGTTCGTTTGTATTTCTGTGCAGGTTGCAACCACCGAGCGAGGATCGGAGCTGCATCTTAGCCGCAATGAGCATCCAGACCAAACCAGATCCAGTTGCAGAGAACATTGTCTCATCTCTTTTAAACATCACTCGGTCTCGATACAACGCATTCAACAGACGGGTTTTGGCAACATCGATAGAATATGGTTGAAGATGCTGTCTGGGATATACATCGCGAGATGTTTGAAGAGAGTTTCAGTAGTTGATCTGTTTCGTACAACCGACAGTGAAACATCACCTATGACGGCAACGAAAGCTTCGGCGGTTTGTCACGTTTTGAGACAAAATTGTGACAAACTTTCGGGGACAGAAATGTGTGCAAGGAATATATAGGTTGGAACAAGGTAGCGTTTCGACAATTCCTTAGCAATGTCAACTTTGCAAGCAATGACGTCAAGAACGAATCAGGGGCTGCATATTAACCATTGCGGCATCGTCAAAGCTTCCGATTTTGCAACAACACTAAGAAGACAATACCTCCAGCTAAAACAATGAATCCCCTGTCATCTGTTATTGTAGTTGTTTTTGTAGGTACCATTGGTGAAAATCTAAGCTCGGTTAAAGCACGAATTTGAATTTGTTTTCGGCAGACGCGACAACAACCGTAACACAACTTTGGGCAACACTTGAACGCGCAACGTGTCCGTAATCTCAAATCAGTTTTTGCATAGCTTTCAAGTGGACATGTAGCAACGCGACAACAGTGGTCTCAGCACAACCTGTCGATGCAAGAATATACTAGCCGTCTCGGTCCTAGTTCGATAACAGCGGCAATTTGGCGACAGGTTTTTGGCTTCACCTAGGTAACCATGTCTTGTATCATTTGGTTTCGTTTGATCACCAGTTCGGTCTTTATTCTTGGCTGTTGTTCAATTCAAGATTTAGTATTTTCTGCTGTTCGTTTGGGTTCGGATATGTATTGTTGTAGTTTATTTGTTTTCACTTAAGTGTATTGTAATAAAAGTTGTATTTCAAACAATACTGTTGTTGTAAATTATTGTTTTTTTAAGTACTAAAGTTTCAAGGTACATCTTGTATCAAGAGAAGCAAGTTGTTTTACTAACGTTTCTTTCACATATGTGAACAAATTTGTGAGGATTATTTTGCAGCAGGTTGTACCAGTATAGCACTCATGGTTAATTTGTAGGTTAAGGCTGGCATTGTGGTAGTTTTGATTTTGGAAACGCTGCGATAAACAAATTTGGATATTCAAAATTTTTGGCTTCACCTAGGTCCATGTGAAAAGGATGAGCTGTGTCAGTGGTGCTTTTGGAAGATATTAGAGATACTTGGTGTGAGGATTTAAGCCTATGTTTTATTGCCTAATAATTTCAAATTCTACGAACTTGTGACAATTTAATGATGAGGTTGATGTTGATTTAGATTTAAAATCACCTAAACTCTATTAATCTATTTCGATTCATTCAATTATTTGATTGCATTAATTTGTAACCGAATAATTTTTGTGATTGGTTTAGATTAATATAATTAAAAGACTTAATAAATTTGGATTATCTGACTTTGTTAAGTAAATTGGGTTAAGATCAAGGGGATTCAAAACCACACCTCGTTTATACGCATTCGTTGTCCCGTCATCTCTCTATTCAATAACAAGGTACCCCTCTCTCTCCAAATGTAATAATTTTTTTTCTCATTTATGCTCTAATGCCTCAAAGCAATTTTCAAAATAATAATCCTCGATTTATCGAGTCATTTTTACCCATGTAAGTCGAGTGCTTTAAAAGCCTCGCCATCGACCTCGACTCAACTTGAGTACTATCTTTTCAAAGTAAATTAAATCCTTAAAGTCTAGCACTTCTTGGATTTTTGGACGAACATTATTGGGGTGTACACCTTAAATAATATGTCGTTCTACTATTCGTTTAGTACGCTATCTTGGGAGAAATATCATGAGAATCTAGCATTCTGTGTGATATTCCCGTTGTTCATCCAAATATTTTCGAATGGAAAAGATGTTGTCGAGATCTAGTGTCTCGATAATACTCAAATTAATTGGTTGTGAGACCGACGTCTCATTTATCAAATAATTATCACTTCTCTTAAAATTATTTTCATACCTCGTTTCACTTCAAACTATTTCAAAACATTTTCTCAACATCTTTTTCGATTAAAACTCCAAAAGAGGGAGATTCTTGAAATCTAGCATTTCTTGGATCTTCGAGTGAATAATTCTCGAGGCACGCTCTTGGGTTGTTATTCATTCAATCTTTTGATTTTCTCAACGCATTTTCTCAACTTCTTTTTCTCGATTAAAGTTCCGAAAGAAGGAGATTCTTGGAGTCTAGCATTCCTTGAATTTTCGAGTGAATAATTCTCGATGCATGCCCTTTGAGTTATTATTCACTCAACCTTTCGACTTTGCCAAGCTCAATCATTTCTCAGTCGTTCTCCTAAGTCGAATGCTCGTACGCATTCGCAACCCACATTTCATTCATAACTCCTCGTGGTTTCGATATTAGGTGCACCATCAGGGACTAATATCGTTTCTCACAATCCTAACACTTGACACGTCGTCAAGTCAGTTCCATTTTCAAACAAATCTTCGACACGTCGTCGAGCTATTCCAAACCAACTTCCTTTGACCACGCATGCCATTCTTCGATTCAATCCTTTTCAAAACATTTTAAAAACTTATGAAAGAGGGATATTCTTAGAATCTAGCATTCTTTGAATATTCGAATGAGTAATTCTCGAGGTGCGCCCTTGAGTTGTTATTAGTTCATTCTTTCAATTTCAAAACATCCAACTCTTTACCTTCAACTTATTCAGTCAATTCCCGAAAGAACTGAGTTCTTGGAATCTCGCATTCTTTGAATTCTTGAGTGACAAGCTCTTGAGGCGCGCTCTTGGGTTGCTTGTCAATCACTCTTTCGTCTCTTTCTCAAACTTCCAATCTATTCAACCTCACCTTTTCGTGGTTGTTACCACGAACTACGACTGCTCTGATTCTTCATTCTCGTCCGAATGTAAGATACGTAGGCACAAGATTCCGATGATCTTGGTGAGCTACCTTCTATCCATCTCCCATTTCCCCCCATCCGTTCCCGTAGTCGAACTACGACGCTCTGATTTCTCATTCTTGTCCGAATGAGCATACGTAGGCACAAGGGCCCCAATCCTTGGCGAGCACCCTATTCTCTAACCACCCATCTCTCCTTTGCGTCTTTAACCTTTTACCCTGCCAATTCTACCTTATCAACGAGAAGAAAACAAGTAAACATAAACAACACTCCCCACAATTACCTTAAGAGGTTCCCGTCGAGTACGACGGACGTGAGGGGTGCTAATACCTTCCCCTCACGTAACCGACTCCCGAACCCGGAACTTGGTTGCGACAACCCTGTTCCTATCCTTTTCGTTTAAGAGGTTTTCTCGATATTTTCCTCTCCCGTTTATTCGGGAAAAATAAAGTTCGGTGGCGACTCTGTCGAACCGCATTTCCGCGCCTTTCGCGCGAGGGTCGTTTCTCTGAAATGTCTCCGTGATTTTTCGAGGTGCGACAATATGCTACACCTGCAACAACACAAACGAACAGACAAGATACCCTTCTCAAAGGGACCTATCAAGGTTATCATCTTGTGACAATGTTTCAGTAATTCATTGTTTCAACAATCAGTGGCCTAGACCAGTAAGTTTATGTATGCGCATTTTATCAAAAACATCGGCGTTCTTTTTCGCAAACAAAATAGATAGATGCTAAACAAACAAACAGAATTGCTGAATAGTATACATTTCATTGATAACAAACCCCTGAATGGGCAAAAACATTTTACAACAGATGCAAGCTCCTGGAATGAGGAAGCTGCGCAAATATAAAACCATAAATATACATCAGTATATACACAAATGTCGGCAATGAGGCATAGACGAACACCATGAGTTGATCCCTCTATGACCCACTCGACTTCGATACTTCTCCGACGCTTCAGCTTCAGAAGAGATTGATTCAGATAAACGGCCCTCAGGTCTTCCAAACCACTAAACAATGAGAGTCCATATGCGAAACGCAGTCATTTGCTTTTTCAAATCCCTAACTTTTGCCTGAATCGCCCTTTCGGGTTTTCGATTCACCGGGATGCCCCTTTTTGCCAAAGTCACCCTTCCGGGTTTTCGACTTTGCGGGTGTACATTCTTTTCTTTTATATCCCTAATTTTTCCCCTAACCTTTTTCCTTTTTTATGGTTCGCCGGGATGCCCCATTTTTGCCTGGATATTCTTTTTCTTTCCAGCGGGTCATTTTTTTAAGCAAAGTATTTTTTAACTGCGTCCGCGTTCACCAGGGATGCAAAATCTTCACCATCCATCATGGATAACAACAAGGCTCCTCCCGAGAAGACCTTGCTGACGATGTACGGACCTTCGTAATTGGGAGTTCACTTGCCCCGGTGATCGGAGTGTGGAGGAAGAATCTTCTTCAAGACGAGATCACCCGTCTGAAAGCTTCTAGGACGCACCTTCTTGTCATAGGCTTTCTTCATTCGGCTTTGGTACAGACGACCATATGCAATCGATGTTAACCTCTTCTCGTCCATCAGGCTGAGTTGGTTTAGTCGGTTCTTAATCTATTCTGCCTCATTGAGTTTCACGTCAGCCAACACTCGTAAAGAAGGAATCTCAACTTCTAACGGTAAGACAACTTCCATACCGTACACTAGTGAGAAAGGAGTTGCCCCGGTTGATGTACGTACCGTTGTACGATAACCGTGCAGTGCGAATGGCAACATCTCGTGCCAATCCTTATAGGTCACAACCATCTTCTGTACAATCTTCTTAATGTTCTTATTGGCCGCTTCAACTGCGCCATTCATCTTCGGTCGGTAAGGAGATGAGTTGTGATGTTCAATCTTGAAACTCTGGCACAGCTCCTTCCTCATCTTGTTATTCAGGTTCGAACCATTATTAGTAATGATCCGCTCGGGAATTCCGTAACAACAGATGATGTCCCTCTTTATGAATTTAGCCACCACCTGCTTGGTCACATTAGCATATGAGGCTGCCTCCACCCACTTGGTGAAGTAGTCGATAGCTACTAGAATGAAGCGATGACCGTTATATGCAGTGGGCTCGATCTTGCCTATCATGTCGATGCCCCACGTGGAGAACGGCCACGGGGAGGATATGACATTCAACGGGCATGGTGGCACATGAATCTTATCAGCATAAATATGGCATTTATGACATCTCTTTGCGAATTTAAAGCAATCCGACTCCATCGTCAGCCAGTAATATCCTGCTCTCAGGATCTTTCTTGTCATAGCATGCCCGCCGGCGTGCGTACCAAATGTGCCTTCATGGACTTCTTCCATGAGCATACTCACTTCTTTCTCATCTACACATCTGAGTAGCACGAGATCGTGATTTCTTTTATACAAAACTCCATCAGGATTGAGATAAAAATTTCCAGACAGCCTTCTCAGAGTCTTCTTATCCTGGGTTGACGCTCCCGCCGGATACTCCTTAGTCATAAGGAAAGCCTGGATATCATGGAACCATGGCTTGCCGTCGGAGGCTTCCTCGATCGCAAAGACGAATGCAGGTCTATCAAGACGAACAAGGACAATTCTTGGGGCTTCATTCCAAAAATTGACTTTATACATCGAAGCCAACGTGGCTAAGGCATCAGCCATCTGGTTTTCTGCTCTGGGCACATGATGGAGTTCCACTCGATCGAAGAACGGAAGCAGCCTTCTGGCATAGTTCATGTACGGCACCAAATTCGATTGACGGGTCTCCCACTCCCCTTAAATTTGGTTGATCACAAGTTCCGAGTCACCATATACATCTAGGTTCTTGATTCTCAAATCAATTGCTTCTTCCAGACCCATGATGCATGCTTCGTACTCCGCTTCATTATTGGTGACCGGAAATGTCAGTCTCGCAGTGAACGGGATGTGGGATCCATGGGGAGTCGTGATGATCGCCCCGATGCCACTTCCATAAGAGTTAACCGCCCCGTCAAATATCAATTTCCACTGGGATTTCCTGTCTGGACCCTCGTCGGGCAACGGTTCATCGCAATCTTTCGCTTTAAGAAACATGATATCCTCATCAGGGAATTCAAATTTCATCGGCTGGTAATCTTCGATCGGCTGTTCGGCAAGGTACTCAGATAATACGCTTCCTTTGAAGGCCTTTTGGGAAACATACTGAATGTCATATTCCGTCAACACCATTTGCCATCTGGCAATCCTGCCCGAAAGCGCTTGCTTCTCGAAGACGTACTTGATCGGATCCATCTTCGAAATTAGCATGGTGGTGTGATTGAGCATGTACTGTCGTAAACGTTTGGCAGCCCAGGCTAGTGCACAACATGTTTTTTCCAGCATCGAGTAACGAGATTCACAATCTGTGAACTTCTTACTCAAATAGTAGATGGCATGCTCCTTTCTGCCCGTCTCATCGTGCTGACCGAGAACACACCCCATACTATTCTCAAGAACTGTCAAGTACATGATTAAGGGTCTTCCGGCCACTGGGGGTATCAAGATCGGAGGTTCCTGCAAATACTGTTTTATCTTATCAAATGCCTTCTGGTAATCCTCGTTCCAGATAATCGCCTGATCTTTTTTCAGTAGTTTGAACATCGGTTCACACGTGGTCGCGAGCTGAGAAATGAATCTTGCAATGTAGTTTATTCTGCCCAGGAAACCACGAACTTCTTTTTCGGTTTTTGGCGCTGGCATTTCTTGTATCGCTTTTATCTTCGC
Source organism: Lathyrus sativus (assembly GCA_963859935.3). Classification (NCBI taxonomy): domain Eukaryota; kingdom Viridiplantae; phylum Streptophyta; class Magnoliopsida; order Fabales; family Fabaceae; genus Lathyrus; species Lathyrus sativus. The sequence goes on from CAWUDS030002744.1 coordinate 103,245, forward strand.
AGGATCAACCTCGATGCCTCTTTCACTCACGATAAACCCCAGTAGTTTTCCAGACCGTACTCCGAAAGTACACTTGTTAGGATTCAGCCTCAACCTGAACTTCCTAAGCCTCTCAAAAAGCTTCAGCAAATTGACCAGATGTCCTTCCTCCGTTTGGGACTTCGCAATCATGTCATCAACATAGACTTCAATCTCATGATGAATCATATCATGAAACAAAGTAACCATTGCTCGTTGCTAAGTGGCCCCTGCGTTCTTCAGACCGAAAGGCATTACCTTGTAGCAAAATGTTCCCCAAGGCGTAATAAACGTAGTTTTCTCCATGTCCTCTGGCGCCATCTTGATCTAATTGTAGCCGGAGAAGCCATCCATGAATGAAAATACGGAGAACTGAGCTATATTGTCGACCAACACATCAATGTGAGGGAGCGGGAAATCATCCTTAGGGCTCGCCCTATTGAAATCCCGATAATCGACGCACATTCGTACCTTACCGTCCTTCTTCGGTACAGGCACTATGTTGGCGACCCACGGAGGGTAAGTAGTGACTGCTAAGAAGCCAACATCAAGCTGCTTTTGCACTTCTTCTTTGATCTTAACGGCCATATCTGGTCGTGTCCTTCTAAGCTTCTGCTTAACGGGAGGACAATCTTCTCGCAGCGGCAAGTGATGGACCACGATGTCCGTATCAAGTCCGGGCATATCTTCGTATGACCAAGCGAAGATGTCACTATACTCTCTCAGCATCTCGACTAATCTCTGCTTGACATCACACTGCAATGCAGCCCCTATCCTGACGTTCCTGACCATTTCTTCAGAACCCAGATTCACAATCTCAATCTCTTCCTCGTGAGGCAGAATAACTTTCTCTTCTTGTTTCAACAAGCGGGCCAGCTCCTCGGGAAGGTCTTCGTCTTCATCAATCTCTTCTTCGGCTTGATAGATCGGGCAATCAAAGTCGAAGTGAGTCGTAGAAAGTCCAGAGTCGATGTCATCTGCTATGTGGATCCTGCAATAACAAGGGTTAAGCTTAAGACAAGGATATGCAGGTTAGCACAAACCCCATTGCCATTTTGTTGTTTTTCAAAACAAATATAAAACAGGAATAATAGAGATTCACAACATTTGAATACGAAGAAAAACGCCTTTTGATTTATAGGTAAAATGCATGTACATAATCAAACAAGGCCCTGACAATAAAACCACTATGCCCCGGGTAGGACATAGGGTTGTACAATGATTAGAGAAAGTAAATCATTACTCTTTGCCTGTCACTTGGATGGTATCCCTGATGGACCAGTTGTTGAGGCTCTCGCCTGGTTTGCTTGGCTGGACCCAAGAGTCCAGGTCGCAGTCGCTGTCTTTGCCGTCTTCAGACACTGCGTTGACACTTTCAAATATCACCCCGCCACTGGTAAACTGGATCGGCCCTTTATCTCGCGACGCACTGTGAGAAGAGGAGGCTTCAGCCGTAGGAGAGTATCCCAACCCGAACTTGTCTTGTTTGTTAGGTATTTCTAGAATTCGCCCCCAGCCTGGGGTGGATCCGGCTTGGACAACGGCCCGGGCTTCCTTGAAGGAAGAGAGAGTCATCTCTGGTTTCTCAGTGATTACAGGAGCTACGTTCTTGACCTTAACAGCTTCGAACGCCTGACATAGGGTTTCGTGGATTTCCCCATCCATCTCAGCATATTTGAAGGACGACAAATGGCTCACCATTATATCCTCCTTGCCACATACGGTTACGATGCTGCCTCCAACAGCGTACTTGAGTTTCTGGTGCAACGTGGAGGTCACGACGCCAGCAGAATGGATCCATGGCCGGCCTAAGAGACAACTGTAGGCAGGCATGATGTCCATGATGTAGAAGACTGTGTCGAATGTTTCCGGCCCAACTTGGATTGGTAGCGTCACCTCCCCGAAAACATGACGTTTGGTTCCATCGAACGCTTTCACAACCAGATCACTGGGTGTGCAAATAAATCCTCGAGTATCTAACTTCATCAATGCTTTCTTCGGAAGAACATTGAGTGATGACCCCGTGTCCACCAACACATGAGACATAATCGTTCCCCTACACTCTATCGAGATGTGCAGGGCACTGTTGTGGTTTCTTCCCTTCGGCGTCAGCTCCAGGTCAGTGAACCCTAACCCGTTTCCAACATTCACGTGGGCTACGACCCCTTCCAGCTGGTTGACCGATATTTCCTGCGGTACATACGTGGCATTCAAAACCTTCAGCAGCGCGTTGCGATGTGCCTCAAAACACAACAACAAATTCAGGATGGAAATTTTCGAGGGTGTTTGATGGAGGTGATCCACGATCTTGTAGTCATTCTTCTTAATCAACCTCATAAACTCTTCAGCGTCCTTAACAAGTAAGTCCTTCTCTACCCCGCGAGGGGTTTCTTCAACGATTTTACTCTTTCCCTTATCGGTTACATCAGCTTTGTCTGCTTTGTCCGCCGCGATCTCAGGTGGAGCAAATACTCTTCCGCTGCGCGTGATTCCGCCAATGCCCACTAGGTTATCCACAGACGACCCAGATGGTTCCGATTCCAACTTATGTCCGTTGCAGTAGACGTCTGCCCCATAATGCCACGAGACAACATTGGTGCTTTCAAAAGGTATCGGCCCAGCCTTGGTGATGGTAATCATGGGCGGTCTGGGTACAGAAATAGTGATTGTCCGGCGAGGGATGGTGATGGTAGCAACCTCATCATTTTGCTTCAGCATTACCTCTCCAGATCCCCATTCGGCCCTTCGGCTAAACTGCAAGATTCCTTCGGTCATCAGACTCTGGATCCCCTCTATCAACTGTTCACATCCATCAGGACTAGTCGCACAGCCCATACACAGTTCTCCGCACCCCGGAAAGAAGCCTCTCTTCGTCAGCTTGGCTTTAACGAAGCTAAGCAGTGTCTTCAGATCCTTGATGTCGGTCAGCAAATCTAAGTTCTCATCTTCGATAATGGCATTCACCCCACCTCCCCTATGATTCGGCATAGGGTTCTTCATGACGTTTGGCACATTATTTGAGAAATTGATGATCTTAGCATCCACCATGTCTTGCACCTTGTGCTTGAAGGCTTTGCAGTTTTCTACCGTGTGGCCTGGTGCCCCTGAGTGAAACTCACATGTTGCATTCGCATCATAACCTGGCGGAGGTGTCCCTGTCAAGGGAGTCAGGGTTCTCTTCTGGATTAGCTGTAACTGAAGCAGAGTCTGTAACAGCTGAGCATAAGACATAGGCGGCGTCTCAAGGTGACGACTCGACAGCGGTGCCCTGTTCTGATACTTCCTGTACCCTTGCTGATTCGGCTGCTGCTGTGGCTGTTGGACCGCGGGGATGGTTATGCTGGCCACCTGCTGGTGCTGGCCCTTGCCTTTCCTTCGAGCGTTAGACACGGCGCTCGTCTCTCCTTCCCGCCTTTTGCCACCATACGGTTTATTTCCTCCTCTAGCTGAGGATAGATCACCTTGAATTTTCCCTAGTTTGATCCCGTTTTCAACGTGCTCGCCGATGATGATGAGATCTGAGAAACTTCCGGACATACTGCTGACCAATTTCTCGTAATAGACCCCTGGGAGGGTGGCTACAAACATTTCAACAAGCTCCCGTTCAACCATCGGCGGTTGGACTCTAGCTGCCAATTCACGCCACCACTAGGCGTATTCTTTGAACCTTTCGTTGTTCCTCTGTGACAAATTCTGCAGTTGGACCCGATTTGGCGCCAAGTCACTGTTATACTGGTAATGGTGCACAAAGGCTTCAGCAATTTCCTTCCACGTGCGCACACTGGTAGGTTCCAAACTCATGTACCATTCCAAGGATGGCCCGGACAAGCTATCCTGAAAGAAGTGCATCAGCAAGTTCTCGTCTTCAGAGTGAGCAGACATTTTTCGGTAGTATGACCTCAGGTGGACGCGAGGGCAAGTGGTGCCCTTGTACTTTTCAAAGTCGGGTACCTTGAACTTGGGAGGCACCTTGAAATCAGCTATCAGTCCCAACTTGGACATGTCGATGTAGCAGTAAAAAAATCGTGAGTGTAAGCTATTGATTAGCTTAACTCAAAAGAACAAGAGTCGTCACCGCACTTTTATTTTATCCAAATAAAGGAAAGGAAAAAGAGCGAACAAAACCAAAGAGTTCTAAAACGAGAACAAGAAATAGAGATAGGGGTAAGGGGGTTGGTTACGCAATGGAAAGGTGTTAGCACCCAAAACGTCTATAGTACTCTATAGGAGCCCTTTGAAATATTTACGTTTTTTGGTTTGAAAATGGTTTGTTTGAAAAGAGATTGGGGAGATGAGAAGAGAATTATTTTTTAGATTTTTGTGTTTGGAGAGACTTATCGCCTCATGCCTACGTACCCACAAAGTGCAATATAGGATCAAAACCCCGTAGTTCGTGGTACAAATAACAAAAGTTTGTTGGTTTTGATTGATTTTAAATGTAAAGACAAGTTGTCATTTTAAGGAGAAAATTGCGACTAGTCGCCCACAAGTATTAAGACAACATCTGCGTCACATAAAGATGGAGGATTTGCTTGGATTATCAACAAGACTATCACTCAACATCAACGTGGAAAATGTCAAAGTCTTAATAATATGGGGAATAGGAGAGTTACATCTCAACTATAGAAATGAATCATGTCTAAACTTTATGAAAAGTTTTAAAGTGAAAAAAGTGCATAAAGGCACAAAAAGAGTAGATGAGTTTTTGTATTTTTTATGTCTTTTGAAATTGGTCAAAGCATGATTAACATTGATTGATTTTTATTGAGAAGAACAAAGTTTGAAAATCACTTGACAAAAGTCAAGGTTTTATTGCGAAAGCGGTTTTGAAGTTTGAAACCAATAAGGTTTTGAAAGACGGAGAAAGTTTTTGAAAATTTAAGAAGGGGAAGAGATGAAGTGACTATCCTAGAAACCAAAATAAGAGCTAAAGGTAAGAAAAATCTAACCGACTTGAAGTACACTCCAGAGCAAGCAAAAAAGAATTCCATCCGATTTAAAGCATAAGCTAATGAGCGAGCCAAATAAAGGCTAAGATCCACAATACTCCAAGCATAGGAATGAGAGTCCTAATTCTAAGTCCAAAGGTCCATGAAGTCCAAGGTCTAAGAGTAGTCCAAGAGCATAACCACAAAGTTAATAGCACCAAGTTTTTTAGAGATTTTTTATCCTTTATTAGTGTTTTGAACAAGGTATGGTCCAAGTGGACAAAAGATAAATGACATAAACATAAACAAAGATATGATATGAAATGATAATATGGAAGCATAAAAGTAAAGAAATAAGGAGTAAGAAGAGAATATAAACAAAATTATACAAGGATATTGTTAGTGAATTAGTGGTTAGTGGTTAGAACATATGATCAATGATGATTAATTCTTGCACTTAGACCAAGGTTAATGAAAACTCATTAGAGGATTGATAGAATCAAAGCCTCCTAACAATGATTTTCATAGGTAGTGGACTTAAGACAAGCAACTAATCATACTTGGACTTTCAAACATAAATTTGAGCCACAAATGATCATTTTTCGATTAAGGGACACTTTAGCGCTATGTTAAGCAATCGTAATCGGGTTTATGTAGAAACCACGACTATCTGAGGTCGGTCAATAAAATGTTAGTGTTAACACATGTTAGAGAAGTGATATGTAAATCACTCTCCTAAAACATGCCACACCGAAAAGAAAAGAGGTAATGACCTTATCATAATCAAGATTTTTCATCGATTAATCAAATGTAATCTATCACTATTCCAAAGTACGGAGAATTATCTCAATGATTATTCGTCCATAGATTTGAAATAATGAAGATTAAACAACCTTGATAATCAACAATCTATGATCCACAGATTTCATCGATCAAAAATAAAAAAGAAGAAGAAAGAGAATTAAAATGAAAAAGAAACCATAATTTGAATCTTAAATCGATTAAATCATCATCAATATCAATCACCTCTCTTAGTGGATAAAATCGAAACTCAAAGTTCATTGATATTGATGAGATCTTATCAAAATTCAAGATCCAAAACAAATCAACAATTAATCCAAATTAATATTTTCAAATAATTTTTTAAGAGCTTTTTTAAAAAATGAAATTAAAATACAAATTAGTAAAAAAGAAATGTGGCAAGGCCCACACGACCCAAGTTTTTTAAGAAAAAGAATAAAAATAAAAATAAAAAAAATATAATAAAAACAAGTGAAAGAAAAAAAAAAGAAGGAAATAGAAATCAGAAAACACATCATCTTCTTCTTGCGTTTGGTACTGTTCACAGCCATGGATACCACTTCGAAGCTCTCTCAAATCGGAGCGGCGGAACACGAAAAGTACGCGGTTGCAATCGAAATGCAAAGTGGACTCCAAATATGTTCTCGATTTCAAATGAAACTCAAATATAGAGGCACATTCAGAAGACGAAGTTTCGACGAAAACCGGTAACTACCTTCAATTTGAAGTGAATGATGATTGGATTTCTCTTCTTCTTCACGTTTCTGAAGATTTGTTGTATTGATGAAGATTTGCAACGATCTGTGAGATGCGAAAATGAAATGCGGTTTTGATGGTGATGGTTGAAGAAAAAATAAAAATGAAGGACAATGTTGATGAATTTTCAATGATTATCAAGATTAATTGAATGAAGCTTGAAGGTGATTTTGAAGACAATTTGGATTGAAGTTTGGTTTGATTTTTGCAGAGTGATGAGGGGCTATTCAAGCTTGAAGAAATGAAGGAGATACGGGTGGTATTTATAGATGAGAGTGAGTGAAAAACGATTTACCGTTTTGCAATTTTCACTGCATTTTGGTTGATACGTTGTGCGTGATATTTTGCTGACCAAACTTCATGTCGTTTTGATTTTCTCTTTATAGCTCACGTGTGTAATCACTTTTTGCAATTGGCTCATGGCTTAGAAACAACTTTAAAGGCTTGTGGGGTCAGCTTGGAGTGTCACAGCTGGAATTATATTAACATGGCTTGTAATGGCTTGGATAAATGATGAATTTGTGTTCACCCTGTTGCAAGTGGCTCGGCTGAAAAATTGTACAGCAGTCTGGTAAAACTTTTAATATGGCTTACTTCCACTTTTTTCTTGGATTTCATGTTCTAAAACCTCAGTCTGTCTTTTTTCAAATAAATCACAGTTATTATTCAGATAGCATTATTGTTGTTTCACCAGATTTCGATTTTGCTGGTTGTTTGCATTTCAAGGCCTTGTAAATTAAGATTTCGGATGATTCCAACTTTGCTCTAAGTCCTTCCAACAAGCAAGCACTTAACCTCTGGATTGGCTCTCTGTCTACCGACACCATCTTCACCAACTGTTTTTGCTGAGCACTGCACTCTAACCACCTGCCTCTTTCTAAATACTGTGAAATTGGTCTCTGAGAATTGGTCTGTAATCTGTCATGTGGTTGATGTGAAGAGTCAGGGCCTGACTGATGTAATTCAGAAACACTACAATGGTTTTCAGCTGTTGGAGGCCTACTAACATCATTGGGCTGAATAAAAGGTCTGAGATTTAAATTGGAAGGTGATTGCAAGTTACTGTTAGCCCAAACCGATTGCTGTTTGCTGCCATCTGCAATATTTGATCATTCCCACCGAAAGTTGAATAGGATTTTTAACACGTAGAATCAGCAATTCAAAGGTTGACCAATTAGAATCTTTGCATTGCACATTAACATTCTTAATGATGTTATCATTGATTACATACCGAAGCCAATTCTTAACCGCAAATGTCAGCCTGATTGTTACTACCTCTGGATCTGTCTGCATCTTACATCTGCAACAATGTGGCGAATGTGTGGAGCATACCACTTAACCCTTTCAACATGCTCTATAGAAACCTCCTAATAATATCCTTCAGATCTAGCAATTTCAGATATTGACTTCGATACATGATCAGCCCACTGACACTCTTCTGAGTCTTTCGTATTTTCATGAACATGTAATACTCCACCTTCTCTCCTTAAAGCCCTCACAACTGTGACCAAGCTACATTCACTAGATGGAATGAGACCAAGACAAACTCTATCAGCCACACCCTTAGGAGCTGTATTTCGATTATCTCCTTCAAGCAGGATACAATGGTCAGCCACAGAATTTGATTGTAGATTATGTCGGAGTGCTTCAATAGCATGAGGATTTCACTCACATGCATATACAAGTTTTGTCTGGGCCCTGACAAGAAAAGGTAGCACAAAGTATCCAATGCCCGCAAACAGATCTACTATAACCTCATTTTTGCAATTCAACTTGGCCATCCAGAGCTTCTCAGAAAGATTACCCCATGAGAACATGCATTTTGTAGCATCAAAAGAATAGAGTATTCCATTTTATCGATGGTTGACCCAACCATCATCTCCAACAAGAATCTCTAATGTACTATCTCTTGTACCAGTTGCAGCAATTGGGCCTTGGCGAGTAAGGCGATGAGCCTTAAGTGATTTGGCAACAATTAGCCAGAGCTCATCTGCAATAGAGTTCCACAATATATTCTTGAATGAAGTAGTTGGAAGTATAACAATATCACCAATCTGATCCCACCTTGCTGGCAGTTTATCTAGAAGCTCAGTCGGTAGGCCTTTTTTCTCAATCAAAGATGTTACTGCTTCAGTCATTACTTTCAAAGGAGACATTGCAGCATTTTTTGTTTCAACAACCTTATCTTCCAGCAGAATAGCACCATATTCATGGAGAAGAGTCAATGCTTCAGAGCATGATAGCTTATTTAACAAGTACCCATCTTGTGTAAGTGGTTTTGAAAGTGGAATTTCATTTTCCAGGTCAATTGCATCATCTCCTGAATGACAACTCCTTTCATGAAATACAACAAAAAGCTCTTTACAGACAGGAAAACATATATGTACACCACCCTCTTCAGAGTATGCCTTCCTTCCTAAGTCTAACCATCCAAATTTCTTCAATATATCCTCACCTTGTTTTGCGTATTTTTTCTCTAGTTGCAAAACACAATGCAATGGAATCATCTGAATTTGACCATTGATGTGAGGCATGTTATCATTAAAATATAAACTTTCATTTTCAGATATATTTGGTAGATGTTCAAGGAGTCCTTGAGAATTTTCAACCTTATTCCCTTTCATCACTCCATTTTGGCCAATCATATGATGTCTTTGGTTTTCAAAAGGCATGAAATCATCATGTGAATGAATTGAATGGAGCAAGCTGACTTTTGCTGGCTCACTGAACTTGGTTCGAAACGCATAGCATGATGCACCACCCCCAACTATGACAAGATCGTCACCGACGACATTGGATGTACTACGCACAAATAAATCTATACCAACAGAATTAAGGGTAACATGTTTCCATGTACGAAGCTTCAAATCAAGTAAAGCCAACTCATGATAATGCTGTGTTACTGGACACCCACCAAGAACTCCAAAATAATTCTTATAGACAAAAATCGAGTGGGAGAACCTGGCATGTGGATTCCTTCCAGCTGTTATTTCTTTCTTCCACTGACCCGTCTGAACATCAAAGCTATACAGATCCCCAAGTGCTTTTCGGCCATCATATCCTCCAAACATAAAAATCTGAGAGTCAGATGCTACCATTGCATGAGAATGACGTGCATATGGCCAGTCCCCAGATACTGGAATTTCTTTCCATTGTAAACTAATTGTGTTAAGAACATAAAAGGAGGGAAAGATAACATCATCATCAACCCCTCCAAATACATAAATGTCTGACTCCATTACAGCTGCAGCATGGCGATGCCTGGGAGGAAAGACACTGCCACCACATTGCAGCAGCTTCCAAGAATTCTTAGTTGTATCAAGGCTCCATACGTGTTGTAACAAAAACCTTTGTTTCATTAATTTCAAATGAACCATACTTCCCATCAGGCAACCAACACTTATAAGGAAAGTGAGGTACCGGAAAATGAGGTAACTGAAAAAGGAATAACACCAAATGATATTAATGTATTCACCAATATGAAATTATCGATAACACACTGAAATTGCACCGAGATAATCATAGAGAGAAGTTGTTGACTCCGAAAGTAGGCAATATTACCACATCACTCTTGTTGACAACCTCAAATGGTTTCTTTCCTCCAAGAGAAATGTCATGCACTTCCACGTATCTTGGAACTATCTTTCAATCATGCTTTAAGTTCACTTAGAAATGGCACACTTGAATGAATATCAAACTTGACTTGCACAGACAAACTTTTGAATCTTCGGTTAAAACTGAATCACTTTCAATATGTCTGAGTTAATATCTGAAAAAATAAATCCACAGATGAACACAACCTGGACTGATGAACCTTGACCATGATAATCCGGACCAAACTTCTCATAGAACATTGCTTGATAAACTGATGATTCCTCACAAGACCACTTGACCTTGAATAATCATCTCTTGAGAAAATAGACCACTGATACAGATACTTGCAAATGAAGTAATCCCCTGATAGTTTGACCTTAATTACACATGAATAGCTACACTCGATTCCAAGTCATTCTTTTGCCATGAATCTCCCTACAAAACCTTAAACACACAGTGAAGAAGAAACAAACAAATTGAAAAATATTTTTGGTCTTTTGGTTAGAGGTTAGTAAATAGAAACAAACATAAAGCAAGTAATAAACAACAGGGGTGTGAGAACCATATAGTATGATCTTGTTTGTGTATGCAAATGATGCAAATGAAAAGTGGGATCTTAGGGGTAAAAATTAGGGTATTACAGCTGCCCCTATTTAAGATTCTTCTATCCGGAGATATGAAGATTGACATCTTTGTCTCGACCAGATAGAGGAGACTTAAATATAACAATAAACCCAATGTTTGGCCCTAAGAGGCCACAAAATGATATGATTATGCTAATGATATGGTATGCAAACACAAGACCACCGTGGGGAGAAAATGCCACAGGAGAAAAATAAACACCAGAGCAAAAGAAGAAAAGAGACTCCACAGGGGAAAACAAAAAAGAAAAAAACAAGACCCTATTCCGATAAAGGAAAGGAAATAACTCAACAGGGAAAGAGATACCAACTGTCAGTTACTGGGCGAAGATATTCGAACCGAAGAGAATAGGTAAAATACTTTCTACTGGTTACTGAGTAGAAAATAAGTGCAAAAAACACAAGAGAATTGTTATCTACCAGTTACTGGGTAGAAAACAAAGAGATGTATTACTTACTACCAGTTACTGGGTAAAAAGTAATCCACTCGTTGAGATATAATCAACTACCTGTTACTGGGTAGGAAAAGAAGCAACGCCAACTACTGGTTACTGAGTAGTTTAGCGGGAATAATAAACTTGAATAAAAAGGGTTACCAATTATCGGTTACTGGATAGGGTAAACAACATGTCAACTACCTGTTACTGGGTAGGACAGACTCGACTACCTGTCACTGGGTAGGAGAAGGAGGTAAAGGTCAACTACCTGATACTGGATAGGACAAACATACTCGACTACCTGTCACTGGGTAGGAGAAAGAGATATATCATCAGCTACTTGTTACTGAGCAGCTCCAATCACACAACAAACTTCTCAAATAAAGAGACAACCATTTGTTGGAAAAAAAGATATTAATAACTCTGTCGGGGATCTTTAAAAGAGATACGAGCAGGTTAGACCATGCAATAGACTTCTCGTCAGGAATTATTCCACAAACATTACATCTGATAGAAAAGCTGGTCGGATAAGGATCCATCGTTTCACAATAAACTTCTATGTTGAGGACAAACTAGAGAAATGTTATTTATTGCGAAGGTAAATTTCTGGAGATTACACAAGCTGCTCAAATAAAGAGGCTTCCACATGAAGTTGCATAAGTAATTACCAAGAGAGTGTTATCAAAACACTACTGGGAAAATCAAATCTTCATCTTCTGATGAGGATCAATAACAGATTCTGCCGAGGAAAATAAATCCTCAAGACTACCTTCTCGACATCCAGGTTTCACAGCCCAGGGAAAACCAAAGTAACTGCTGCAAGAGACCAAAGTTCAATCCAGGAACAAACTGGAAAGAAACAGTCAAACAAGACTCGACCCAATGAGGAAATAACTCAACTGGGGAACAATTCCATCCAGATAAAAGCTAGGGAGGAAAGCTAAACAAACATCTTCCACGAGGCATAAACTCAGTGGGGAATTAAAAATGATAGGTATTTTCTGCTTAGGGGTCGACACTCTAATGAAGAGAGGACACACGCACTCAGCGGGATAACAACATCGGGAAAAGGGAAATACCAACAAAAAAAACAGGATGCACAATGCAACAAAAACATGCTATGCTCAACTAAAATGAATGCGCATGCAATGCATATGAATACGAATATGCTGACATAACGGACAAAAAGGGAAAACAGAGGGTGAACAAAACATCACAACACCACTGAAATACTCGGCTAATCTCCGCAAGTTAGAGATATCATTGGAGATCATGCTGGGGATCAGCCACAGAAAACCTGCAAGAGATACACAAGAGCCATTAAAGGAAAATAAATCTTACTACAAGGCTCAAATCTCGCTGAGGAAATGGAGATATTGCTTGGGGAGAAGACCCCAAAGATCAATCTTCAACCATCAATAATTCAACAAGAGGGAACAACAATATGAACTCCGCTTCGAGAAAAAAAAACTGTTGGAGAAAACATAGCAACACAAATCTTCCAACCCTCTGCTAGGAATCATCAAAGACAAATCTCCGCCTGGGCAAAAACATCAAGGAGAAGTGGTCTTCAAATTTCTCAATTGTCTGATCATAACCTGGTTGAATGAATAAAACATATCCATCATTTGAACCAAGACTTTGTTGTGGAAAACCATTCAACACTCGTCTGGTTTATCCAAAGAAACAAAAACTTTGCTAAGGGGATATCAACAAAACTCTACTGAAGAGACCTCAATATAGCTCAAATGGGGAAACACCAACACAACTCTACTGGGGAACTGCCAATAAATTCTACCAGAGAGGCAAGAAAGAACCTTGCTGAAGAGAACACTTACGCTTTTTGCTTCAAGATTCTACCATTCTTGGGATTACTGTTGACATTCTTTCTTTTATTTTCACAAATCAAAGAAAAATGTTTTTATAATTTTCAAAATTTAAATCAATTATTCACATTTGTTTCAAAAATCATCATCAAAAATAAAAATGAAATTCTATAAACAGAAACAAAATAAGAATTGCAAACAAAGGGACAAAGGCCCAAATTCTATTGATAGAATGGTAGTCCGCAAATGGCGTAACTCCATGGATCATTACAAAGTTTGAAAAATGGTAAGTACAATGGAAAGTTCTACATTGAAATACAATGATCATTATTCTCCCTAACAACTTTGAATTCCAACTATGCTTGAGACTTCAACGGGGAATAATTGAAGTGAAACCTTTGATAGGAAATGTTGCTTCAAACGATCAAGACTGGCCAGATGCAGTTACTTGCCATAATCCCTAACTTTTGCCTAGATTGCCCTCTCGGGTTTTCAATCTACCGGGATAATTATTTCTGTTTTGTCTCTAATTTTTGCCTGGACTGCCCTTTCAGGTTTTCAATCCACCGAGACGCTCATTTTTGCCTAAGCCGCCCTTTCAGGTTTTCAACTTAGCGAGCCGTTCTTTTATTTTTTTTAGGCGAAGTATTTCTTGACTGCATCGGCATTCACAGGACGAGTGAACTCTTCTCCATCCATAGTTGTAAGAATTAATGCACCGCCAGAGAAGGCTCTCTTAACAACATATGGGCCTTCATAATTAGGAGTCCACTTGCCCCTAGAATCAGTAGTAAAAGTCGAGATCTTTTTGAGCACGAGGTCACCTTCTCTGAACACACGGGGTCGAACCTTCTTATCAAATGCTTTCTTCATTCTTTGTTGATATAATTGGCCATGACACAAGGCCGTCATTCTTTTCTCTTCAATCAGATTCAACTGGTCGTATCTACTTTGACACCATTCAGCCTCAGATAATTCAGTTTCCATCAAAACTCTCATAAAAGGAATTTCAACTTCTATCGGGAGCACTGCTTCCATGTCATAAACAAGAGAAAAAGGGGTTGCCCCTGTTGAAGTGCGAACGGATGTACGATACCCATCCAGAGCGAAAGGAAGCATATCATGCCAATCCTTGTATGTAACAACCATCTTTTGAATAATCTTCTTAATGTTCTTATTAGCAGCTTCAACAACCCCATTCATCTTGGGTCTATAAGGAGAAGAACTATGATGCTCAATCTTAAACTCATCGCATAATTCCTTCATCATCTTGTTATTTAAATTCGACCCATTATCAGTGATGATCTTGCTCGGAACACCATACTGACAGATGATTTGATTCTTGATAAACCGGACCACTACTTGCTTAGTCACATTTGCATATGATGCCGCTTCAACCCATTTGGTAAAATAGTCAATAGCCACCAATATGAAACGGTGTCTGTTCGACACTTTAGGCTCAATCATTCCAATCATATCAATGCCCCACATTGAAAAAGGCCATGGAGAAGAGATAACATTGAGAGGAGTTGGAGGCACATGAATCTTGTCAGCATAAATCTGGCATTTATGGCACTTTTTCACATATTTACAACAGTCAGATTCCATTGTCAGCCAATAGTAACCTGCCCTTAACATCTTCTTAGCCATAGCGTGTCCATTGGCATGGGTGCCAAAGGATCCTTCATGGATTTCTTTCATCAACATATCTGTTTCGTGTCTATCCACGCATCTGAGCAAGATCATGTCATAATTTCTCTTATACATCACATCATCATTCAAGAAGAAACTACCAGCCAATCTTCTCAAAGTTTTCTTATCCTTCTTGGATGCCCCAAGTGGGTACTCTTGATTCTGAAGAAAGCATTTAATATCATAATACCATGGTTTATCATCAACAACCTCTTCAACTACAAACACATGAGCTGGTCTATCAAGACGCATCACACTAATCTTTGGCACATCATTCCAATGATTTACCAAAATCATGGAGGATAAAGTCGCTAAAGCATCTGCCATTCGATTCTCTGCTCTTGGTATATGGTGAAACTCAACTTTATTGAAGAAAGTTGACAACCTTCTTGCATAATCACGATAAGGAATCAAATCAGGTTGACGTGTCTCCCACTTCCCTTTAATCTGATTAATCACTAAAGCTGAATCTCCATACACATCAAGAACCTTGATTCTTAAATCGATAGCTTCTTTCAAGCCCATAATACATGCTTCATACTCAGCCGCATTATTTGTGCAAGTGAAAACCAACCTTGCAGTGAAAGGAATATGAGAACCATGAGGAGTAACAATAATTGCACCAATACCTCTGCCATATTCATTAACAGCCCCATCAAAAATCAAACCCCAACGGGATCCAGGCTCAGGTCCTTCTTCATGTAATGGTTCCTCACAATCTTTAACCTTTAGATACATCACATCCTCATCAGGAAAGTCAAACTGAATAGGTTGATAATCATCAATTGGCTGGTGTGCCAAATGATCAGCCAAAACACTTCCTTTTATCGCCTTTTGAGTTCGGTACTCGATATCATATTCTGATAACAACATTTGCCAACGAGCAATCCTCCCAGTTAAAGCAGGCTTTTCAAAGATATACTTGATTGGATCCATTTTAGATATCAACCAAGTTGTACAATTCAACATATACTGGCGGAGGCGCTTGGCAGCCCAAGCTAGAGCACAACATGTCTTTTCAAGCATCGGGTTCCGAGACTCACAATCAGTGAATTTCTTGCTCAAATAATAAATGAAAATTTTTTTTCTCCCGGATTCATCTTGTTGACCCAGAACACAACCCATAGACTCTTCTAGCACGGTCAAATACATGATCAAAGGTCTTCCTTCTACGGGAGGAGACAAAATAGGAGGTTCAAGCAGATACTCTTTAATTCTTTCGAAAGCTTTCTGACAATCTTCTGTCCAGACACAACCTTGATCTTTATGGAGAAGTTTGAAAATCGGTGCACATGTGGCAGTCATATTGGATATAAATCGGGAGATATAGTTCAAACGTCCCAAGAATCCTCTTACTTGTTTTTCTGTTTTGGGTGCAGGCATCTCCTGGATAGCTTTAACTTTACCAGGATCAACTTCAATGCCTTTCTGACTGACAATAAAGCCTAACAATTTTCTAGAACGAACACCAAAAGTGCATTTATTAGGATTCAGACGGAGCTTAAACTTTCTCAAACATTGAAACAACTTCAATAAATTTTTAATATGATCTTCTTCAGTCTTCGACTTACAAATCATATCATCCACATAGACCTCAATTTCTTTATGCATCATATCATGGAACAGAGTGGTCATAGCTCTCTGGTACGTTGCACCAGCATTTTTTAAACCGAAGGGCATCACTCTGTAACAGAATGTTCCCCAGGGTGTAATGAATGTTGTTTTTTCCATATCCTCAGGTGCCATCTTTATTTGATTATAACCGGAAAATCCATCCATAAATGAAAATATATTGAACTTAGCACTATTATCTACCAACAAATCAATGTGTGGTAGTGGAAAATCATCTTTTGGACTCGCTTTATTCAAATCTCTATAGTCAACACACATTCAGACTTTTCCGTCTTTCTTTGGAACAGGCACGATATTGGCCACCCATTGAGGATATTCGACGGTCACAAGAAAACCAGCATCAATCTGCTTTTGAACCTCTTCTTTAATCTTCACGGCCATGTCAGGATGAGTTCTTCTCAATTTCTGTTTCACGGGTGAACATTCAGGCTTTAATGGCAAATGGTGCTCCACAATACCAGTATCAAGACCAGGCATGTCTTGATAGGACCAAGCAAACAAGTCAACATATTCTCTAAGAAGCTCTACCATCCTCTTCTTAACATCTGACTGAAGCAGTGCCCCAATCTTGACTTCTTTTTTATCATCATCAGAACCCAGATTAACCAATTCCACCGGCTCTTCATGAGGCTGAATGGCCTTTTCCTCGTGTTCAAGCAATCGAGAAATCTCATCAAGAATTTCTTCAATATCCTCCTCTTCCGCTTCAAACACAGGGAACTCAAAGTTGGGAGAGGGCATATGGTCATTGTTTCCAATGGGTTTAACAATCAATCTGCACAATGATTTATGTTTGATTTTAGAATATGAACAAAAAAAATGACAATATTATGCAGATAAGAGTGATTATGACATTATTATACTTTTTTTGTTTTTTATGTTACCATTTTTTCAGAAATAAAGCAAAAAAGGAAAACAACATATGGATAAACAGAAAAACATTTTATTGATGATGATAAAAGTTGAAACAAAGCCCTCACAAATTCACTTTCACCTTGGGCAGAGTGAAAGGATTTTTGAAAGAAACAAAAACAAATTACTTTGAAACATGAACAACAGTAGGAACGTCAACAGCGATCCAATTCTGGCATATCAATCCACGTGTCACAAAGTTGGGCATTTCTTCCTCTTGGTCATCTTCAAGAATTGCAGCTGTAGAATGATCTTTGCAATGGATGAACCCAGCACTTCGAAAAACTTCATGAATACTCTTCAGCTCATTTCGGGTTGAACCAGATGTAAAACCCAAACCAGCTCTATCTTTTTTCTCAGCAACTTCAATGATTCGGCCCCATCCATTAGCTTGGCCATTATCCACTACATGTTGTGCATCTTTTAGAGAAGACATGGACACCCCATCCTTCTTAACAGCTTTATCAACCATAGAAAGAGCCTGAAACGGAGTTCCAATATCCTCTTCCGCATCGATATAAGCAAAAGACGACAAACTGCTTACCAACATAGCCTGTTCTCCACCAACAACAACAAGTTTACCATTCTGCATGAATTTTAACTTTTGGTGCAGTGTCGAAGTAACAGCTCCAGCTTCATGGATCCATGGGCGTCCTAGAAGACAACTGTAAGCAGGAGGAATATCCATGACTTGAAAAGTGATCTAGAAAAAACACGGACCAATCTTGATAGGGAGATCAACCTCTCCAATCACAGTTTTCCTCGATCCATCAAAGGCTTTCACAATGACCCCACTGAACCTCATAGGAGTACCTTGATAAGATAATCTGGACAAAGTAGATTTTGGCATCACATTCAACGATGACCCAGTATCAACCAGCACATTGGATAGAGCGTCTTCCTGGAAATTCATGGAAATATGGAGAGCCAAATTATGATTTCTTCCATGCTCGGTCAACTCTTCATCACAAAAACTCAGATTATTACATGCAGTGATATTGGCAACAATTCTATCAAACTGGTTAACAGTCACATCATGATCTACATAAGCTTGTTCCAATATTTTCTGCAACGATTCACGATGAGCCTCAGAGCTCATTAACAAAGATAGAACAGATATTTTTAACGGTGTATGTAACAGTTGATCCACCACATTATATTCACTCTTCTTGATCAATTTCAATACCTCATCATTATCTGACTTCTGATTTACATCACTTGATTGACCAGACTCCACAGAAGTCTTCAACTGAATTTGCTTACCCATAGTATCTTCACTTGTCTTTGAGGGAACATTAGCAAATACTCGACCACTTCTGGTTACACGTCCAACATCAGCAATAGTCACAACTGAGGGAAGAGAAGGAATGGGAACCTCTTTTCCATCCCCCAACATAGTAGCATTGTATTTGTAGGGAACGGCTTTATCGGATTCATACGGTGTCGGGCCAGGAAAACGGATAACCAAAGGCGTCACAGCAGATTTCTGACTATTGTAAGAAATTACAACTCGCTCAGGAATATTGAAACGTGGGACTATGACATTCACCTCGTTCTCAACTTCATTTCTATTTGCAGTAACCTAAATCAAATTCTCATCGATCATCTTTTGTAAGTCCCTTTTTACAATCACACACCCACGAGGGTTTACAGAACAAATACAACAGGCGGCATAATCATGCTCAATATCATGGAACTCACTCAAAGTAGCATGCATTTCAACAAGCGATCTCCGAATCCAGCGAATATCGAAAATACGGTATGTACCAGGACAACCACATACCATATTGACAGTTGCATTACCATGATTAGGAAACGGATTTGATTGCACATTAGGGTTGGTATCTTCAAAAGACAGAATACCACTTTTTACGAGCTTTGCAACTTCATGCTTCAGAGGATAGCAATTTTCGATATCATGTCCAGGGGCACCTTGATGAAATGCGCAATGAGCATCTGGCTTATACCACCATGGAATTTCAGTTGGAACAGCCGGCGGATCACGAGGTTGAACCAAATTCTTCTTTATTAAAGCCGGAAATAGCTCAGTATACGTCATTGGAATGGGATCAAATTGTGTTTTCCTCTGTGTACGACCTTGTTGAGTTGTCTTCTCTTGGAAACGTGGTTGATAACTTGCAGTAGCTTGAGCGGTAAGGGTGTTACTGATAACAGGCGTAACAGATGCTACTTGTTGCTGACGACGACTACCATTGTTGTTCACAACTCTGCGTCTTCTAGACCTTTCCTGAGATATAGCATTAGTTTCTCCCTCTTTTTTCTTAGGGAACCCAACACCAGGCTTTTTTGTACTTCCAGAATTTCCTTCTTTTATCAGACGTCCCTCACGGACAGCTTCCTCTAATCTCATCCCCATATTAACCATTTCCGTGAAATCACTATGAGCGCTCGCAACCATCCTTTCATAGTAAAATGGACCCAGAGTCTTCAGAAAAATCTTGGTCATTTCTTTCTCTTCAAGCAGAGGGCTTATCTGAGCTGCAATTTCACGCCATTTCTGTGCATATTCTTTAAAAGTTTCTTTCTCTTTTTGAGACATTGCGCCGAGCTGATCACGGTCTGGCGCCATATCAAGATTATACCTATACTGACGAACAAAAGCTTCACAAAGATCATTGAATGTCTTGATTTGTGTACTATCGAGTCCCATATACCACTTCAGCGCAGCACCAGTAAGACTATCTTGAAAATAGTGGATCAACAACTGATGGTTGTCAGTATAGGTAGACATCTTTCTAGCATACATGATCAAATGACTTTGCGGACAAGTGTTCCCTTTGTATTTCTCAAAATCCGGAACTTTGAACTTGGCGGGAATCTTCACATTTGGAACAAGGCAAAGCTCATGAGCATTCTTTCCAAATAACTCCTTTCCCCTTAAAGCCCTGATTTCTCTCTGCATTTCAGCAAGCTGATCTTGAAAGTCA
This sequence comes from Lathyrus sativus, assembly GCA_963859935.3. Classification (NCBI taxonomy): domain Eukaryota; kingdom Viridiplantae; phylum Streptophyta; class Magnoliopsida; order Fabales; family Fabaceae; genus Lathyrus; species Lathyrus sativus. The sequence goes on from CAWUDS030002744.1 coordinate 123,430, forward strand.
TCTATTCGATCCATAACATCCAAACTCTCGCTCGGAGCAGTGTGGAAAATTTGTTCTTCAGTATAAGGCATAGCGTGAGTTACAGGCGGTGGCACAGGTATGACAGTAGGAACAACCGGAATTTCAGCATTAGGAACAACATTAACCACAGGAGGTGGTACAGCCATGACAGCAGGAATTCTAGGACCTTCGGAAATAAGAGGTCGATATCCCTCTGGCACATAATTGGTAGGCATTCCCCAAGGGAAACCAACAGGCATTTGATATTGTGAAGTATTAATCGGGGCCACAGAAATGGGCGTTGATCCGATCTCAGAAATCACAGTCATCTGCACAGGAGAAAGAGGAGGTGGTGGTGGCTGATTCTGAGCAGCCACCATAGCTTCCATTGCAGCAGTGAATCTCTCCAAACCATCTTTCAGAGTTGATACCTCTTCACGGAGCTCGCGGTTCTCTTGTTGCAACTGATCCATCTTTTTCTTAGAGTTAGCCCGAGTGTTGTAGTGATGCGACAACTTGACTGAAGGAAGGCCAAAAGAAACAAATAAGACATCTGGAAAAGGCAACACCCAATGCACAATGATGCGAATGCAAATGCAAAATGCAGGTGTTTCAACCAGTTTTCAAGGATCTTTAAGATATAAAGCAATTACAAACATCATAAAGAAAATAACACTTTTTGAAATACTGATAAACATCTCATTTCATTGAATATCGGAAAGAGTTACACTCGGAAGTACAAAATACAATAATATCAAAATAAGAAAAAGCTAGGTCCTAAGGAACATCTGATGACGATCCAAGCTGATACTTCCTTCGGAGTCTCTTAATCTCTTTCTCATAGTTGTGCTTCATGGTAATCTTCTCTAGCACAAGTTGATCCACAATACCCTTCCAAGCACCAGAAGTAGGAGGATGCGATGATGGAGTAGTAGAGGAAAATAAATCCTCTGCATGCCTCTTCACAGCGCGCCGCTCAAGTAACTCTATCAAGTCATCTTTCTCCTTCATCTGTTTTTGCAATTCCATCTTCTCTTTGTCAGAAGCTTAAAACTTACTTTCTCACATCTCTTTCTCTTCCTTCATCTTAGCCAAAGCATCTTGAAGAGTCTTCACATCATCAGAAGAAACAGGGAGTGGCGTAGAGATCACTGTAGTCAGGGGTTTCTCAATAGGATAAGGCATCTTAAGCTCCATAGCCCTCTTCTTCACCCAAAGCGTATAAGGTTCCAAGGCAATGCAAACTTGTCTTCCAAGCTCCCCTCTATCCAACCTGTGAATCTTAGTCCAGGCATGAGCCATTTTTCTTCTCAAACCAAGAGAATCATCCCCTCCTTGAAAGAATAAACCCTCTAATAAAATATTTTTAGGCCTATCCTTCAACATATAACCCAACTGACGGCGAGCTAGACTCGGGTTGTAGTTAATTCCACCTTGTATTCCAAGAAGAGGAACATTGGCGAATTCTCCACAACTATCAATAATTTGGACATTATCATAAACCGAAGAAGACCAAGTGATATCAACATGCGTAAGAGACATAATCCTTTGAGACCACCTTAAGCAATCCTTGTTTTTCCTAAAAGCAAATGTCTGGGGTAAGTGTGAAACGAACCAATTATACAGCAGAGGTTGACAACAAACAATGGTACCGTTTCCCTTAGAAGTCCTACTATGGATGGAGAAATAAGTGTCACCAAGCAAAGTTGGAACAGGGTTCCCAATCAAGAAAATTCTAATAGCATTAACATCCACAAAGTTATCAATATTAGGAAACAAGACTAGTCCATAGATGAGTAAAGCAAATATAGCCTCAAACGCCAATGTGCGACCAATGTCAGCAAATAAAGTGGCCTTCTCAATCAAGAACTTAGAAGTCAAACCCTTGAGGCCTCCCTTAGTCTTTAGATTTGCATCAATATCCGATTTCGTCAAATGGGTAGCTACAACAATATCTTGAGGCTTAAGAGCTTCCTCCAAACCAGTATACGGAACCTTATCAGAAACCGGTACACCCAACAAATAAGCATATTCTTCCAAGGTCGGCATGAGCTGATAATCGGGAAAAGTAAAGCATCGGTAAATAGGATCATAGAACTGCATAAGGGTATTCAGAATTCCGTCTTCAATGTTGGTAGAAAGAACAAATAAAAGTCTCCCATAACGAGATAAGAAGCCTGAACGATCATCTACCAAGGACACTAGCTTTCTCAACTCTGTAAGATCAGGAGCCCGAAAACTGTACTTCTGAGTGTTTCTCCTTCCAATGTCCAAAATTAACAATATTTGCGATGTTTGCAAAAGAAAATCTCTGAGATCCTTAAAAACCAACTGAAACACAATGCTCATGAATGCATGAGTGCAAGATGCAACACCCACAAACAAGACATACAAAGCACACATGTTCAAAGGTTCGGCACGAGCATGGAGCCAAAGGTAAGAATCAACCAACCCACAATGGTATGTACTATGGTTATATCATCACCTGTAGAACAAGGTTCTAAAAAGTTCCCAAAATCATAATTCCATCTTTTGGATATTATCGGCTTAAATGACTACTCGTCGGCCAACAATATTCTCAAGAGAAACTCATCTGAGTGTGGTATCGCGTAACGACTAATTCAAGTCTACACCTGAACAGCCACCGCACCACGTCCTAATAAGGCCAAGATGGGTTAAAGGGTTCTAAGGTCCTCAGCTTCTGAGGCTCCCAGTCAGAAAAAGTAATATCAATTACGACTACTCGTAAGACATCAGTAATTCCAAAGGGGCCTCCACCGAGCGGGAGATCTCAAGTCAGCTTAGTAAGGACTACTCCACGTAAGCCAACAAGACTATACCACCCTCCTATCGTAAGTGCACTCAAGTCCGGGTATAGGACTTATCTCACCACACAGATTACCAGGCACCAAAACAAAACAATCAATAACAAACAAGTCAAACAAAAAACAATAAATAAATCAAAGTAGGCGAAACCCACTAGGAACCTAAATGTCCCCAGTAGAGTCATCACTTTTCTGTAGCGGTAAAAAATCGTGAGTGTAAGCTATTGATTAGCTGAACTCAAAAGAACAAGAGTCGTCACCGCACTTTTATTTTATCCAAATAAAGGAAAGGAAAAAGAGCGAACAAAACCAAAGAGTTCTAAAACGAGAACAAGAAACAGAGATCGGGGTAAGGGGGTTGGTTACGCAATGGGAAGGTGTTAGCACCCAAAACCTCTATAGTACTCTATAGGAGCCCTTTGAAATATTTACTTTTTTTGGTTTGAAAATGGTTTGTTTGAAAAGAGATTGGGGAGATGAGAAGAGAATTATTTTTTAGATTTTTGTGTTTTGAGAGACTTATCGCCTCATGCCTACGTACCCACAAAGTGCAATATAGGATCAAAACCCCGTAGTTCGTGGTACAAATAACAAAAGTTTATTGGTTTTGATTGATTTTAAATGTAAAGACAAGTCGTCATTTTAAGGAGAAAACTGCGACTAGTCGCCCACAAGTATTAAGACAACATCTGCGTCACATAAAGATGGAGGATTTGCTTGGATTATCAACAAGACTATCACTCAACATCAATGTGGAAAATGTCAAAGTCTTAATAATATGGGGAATAGGAGAATTACATCTCAACTATAGAAATGAATCATGTCTAAACTTTATGAAAAGTTTTAAAGTGAAAAAAGTGCATAAAGGCACAAAAAGAGTTGATGAGTTTTTGTATTTTTTATGTCTTTTGAAATTGGTCAAAGCATGATTAACATTGATTGATTTTTATTGAGAAGAACAAAGTTTGAAAATCACTTGACGAAAGTCAAGGTTTTATTGCGAAAGCGGTTTTGAAGTTTGAAACCAATAAGGTTTTGAAAGAGGGAGAAAGTTTTTGAAAATTTAAGAAGGGGAAGAGATGAAGTGACTATCCTAGAAACCAAAATAAGAGCTAAAGGTAAGAAAAATCTAACCGACTTGAAGTACACTCCAGAGCAAGCAAAAAAGAATTCCATCCGATTTAAAGCATAAGCTAATGAGCGAGCCAAATAAAGGCTAAGATCCACAATACTCCAAGCATAGGAATGAGAGTCCTAATTCTAAGTCCAAAGGTCCATGAAGTCCAATGTCTAAGAGTAGTCCAAGAGCATAACCACAAAGTTAATAGCACCAAGTTTTTTAGAGATTTTTTATCCTTTATTAGTGTTTTGAACAAGGTATGGTCCAAGTGGACAAAAGATAAATGACATAAACATAAACAAAGATATGATATGAAATGATAATATGGAAGCATAAAAGTAAAGAAATAAGGAGTAAGAAGAGAATATAAACAAAATTATACAAGGATATTTTTAGTGAATTAGTGATTAGTGGTTAGAACATATGATCAATGATAATTAATTCTTGCACTTAGACCAAGGTTAATGAAAACTCATTAGAGGATTGATAGAATCAAAGCCTCCTAACAATGATTTTCATAGGTAGTGGACTTAAGACAAGCAACTAATCATACTTGGACTTTCAAACATAAATTTGAGCCACGAATGATCATTTTTCGATTAAGGGACACTTTAGCGGTATGTTAAGCAATTGTAATCGGGTTTATGTAGAAACCACGACTATCTGAGGCCGGTCAATAAAATGTTAGTGTTAACACATGTTAGAGAAGTGATATGTAAATCACCCTCCTAAAACATGCCACACCGAAAAGAAAAGAGGTAATGACCTTATCATAATCAAGATTTTTCATCGATTAATCAAATGTAATCTATCACTATTCCAAAGTACGGAGAATTATCTCAATGATTATTCGTCCATAGATTTGAAATAATGAAGATTAAACAACTTTGATAATCAACAATCTATGATCCACAGATTTCATCGATCAAAAATAAAAACGAAGAAGAAAGAGAATTAAAATGAAAAAGAAACCATAATTTGAATCTTAAACCGATTAAATCATCATCAATATCAATCACCTCTCTTAGTGGATAAAATCGACACTCAAAGTTCATTGATATTGATGAGATCTTATCAAAATTCAAGATCCAAAACAAATCAACAATTAATCCAAATTAATATTTTCAAATAATTTTTTAAGAGCTTTTTTCAAAAATGAAATTAAAATACAAATTAGTAAAAAAGAAATATGGAAAGGTCCACACGGCCCATGTTTTTAAAGAAAAAGAATAAAAATAAAAATAAAAAAAATATAATAAAAACAAGTGAAAGAAAAAAAAGAAGGAAATAGAAATCAGAAAACACATCATCTTCTTCTTGCGTCTGGTACTGTTCACAGCCATGGATACCACTTCGAAGCTCTCTCAAATCGGAGCGGCGGGACACGAAAAGTACGCGGTTGTAATCGAAATGCAAAGCGGACTCCAAATATGTTCTCGATTTCAAATGAAACTCAAATATAGAGGCACATTCAGAAGACGAAGTTTCGACGAAAACCGGTAACTACCTTCAATTTGAAGTGAATGATGATTGGATTTCTCTTCTTCTTCACGTTTCTGAAGATTTGTTGTATTGATGAAGATTTGCAGCGATCTGTGAGATGCGAAAATGAAATGCGGTTTTGATGGTGATGGTTGAAGAAAAAAAATGAAGGACAATGTTGATGAATTTTCAATGATTATCAAGATTAATTGAATGAAGCTTGAAGGTGATTTTGAAGACAATTTGGATTGAATTTTGGTTTGATTTTTGCAGAGTGATGAGGGGCTATTCAAGCTTGAAGAAATGAATGAGATACGGGTGGTATTTATAGATGAGAGTGAGTGAAAAACGATTTACCGTTTTGCATTTTTCACTGCGTTTTGGTTGATACGTTGTGCGTGATATTTTGCTGACCAAACTTCATGTCGTTTTGATTTTCTCTTTGTAGCTCACGTGTGTAATCACTTTTTTGCAATTGGCTCATGGATTAGAAACAACTTTAAAGGCTTGTGGGATCAGCTTCGAGTGTCACAGCTGGAATTATATTAACATGGCTTGTAATGGCTTGGATAAATGATGAATTTGTGTTCACCCTGTTGCAAGTGGCTCGGCTGAAAAATTGTACAGCAGTCTGGTAAAACTTTTAATATGGCTTACTTCCACTTTTTCTTGGATTTCATGTTCTAAAACCTCAGTCTGTCTTTTTTCAAATAAATCACAGTTATTATTCAGATAGCATTATTGCTGTTTCACCAGATTTCAGTTTTGCTGGTTGTTTGCATTTCAAGGCCTTGTAAATTAAGATTTCGGATGATTCCAACTTTGCTCTAAGCCCTTCCAACAAGCAAGCACTTAACCTCTGGATTGGCTCTCCGTCTACCGACACCATCTTCACCAACTATTTTTGTTGAGCACTGCAGTCTAACCACCTGCCTCTTTCTAAATACTGTGAAATTGGTCTCTGAGAATTGGTCTGTAATCTGTCATGCGATTGATGTGAAGAGTCAGAACCTGACTGATGTAATTCAGAAACACTACAATAGTTTTCAGCTGTTGGAGGCCTACTAACATCATTAGGATGAATAAAAGGTTTGGAATTTAAATTGGAAGGTGATTGCAAGTTACTGTTAGCCCAAACCGATTGATGTTTGCTGCCATCTGCAATATTTGATCATTCCCACCGAAAGTTGAATAGGATTTTTAACACGTAGAATTAGCAATTCAAAGGTTGACCAATTAGAATCTTTGCATTGCACATTAACATTCTTAATGATGTTATCATTGATTACATACCGAAGCCAATTCTTAACCGCAAATGTCAGCCTGATTGTTACTACCTCTGGATCTGTCTGCATCTTACATCTGCAACAACGTGGAGAATGTGTGGAGCATACCACTTAACCCTTTCAACATGCTCTATAGAAACCTCCCAATAATATCCTTCAGATCTAGCAATTTCAGATATTGACTTCGATACATGATCAGCCCACTGACACTCTTCTGAGTCTTTCGTATTTCCATGAACATGTAATACTCCACCTTCTCTCCTTAAAGCCCTCACAGTTGTGACCAAGCTACATTCACTAGATGGAATGAGACCAAGACAGACTCTATCAGCCACACCCTTAGGAGCTGTATTTCGATTATCTCCTTCAAGCAGGATACAATGGTCAGCCACATAATTTGATTGTAGATTATGTCGGAGTGCTTCAATAGCATGAGGATTCCACTCACATGCATATACAAGTTTTGCCTGGGCCCTGACAAGAAAAGGTAGCACAAAGTATCCAATGCCCGCAAACAGATCTACTATAACCTCATTTTTGCAATTCAACTTGGCCATCCGGAGCTTCTCAGAAAGATTACCCCATGAGAACATGCATTTTGTAGTATAAAAAGAATAGAGTATTCCATTTTCTCGATGGTTGACCCAACCATCATCTCCAACAAGAATCTCTAATGTACTATCTCTTGTACCAGTTGCAGCAATTGGGCCTTGGCGAGTAAGGCGATGAGCCTTAAGTGATTTGGCAACAATTAGCCAGAGCTCATCTGCAATAGAGTTCCACAATATATTCTTGAATGAAGTAGTTGGAAGTATAACAATATCACCAATCCGATCCCACCTTGCTGGCAGTTCATCTAGAAGCTCAGTCGGTAGGCCTTTTTTCTCAATCAAAGATGTTACTGCTTCAGTCATTACTTTCAAAGGAGACATTGCAGCTTTTTTTGTTTCAACAACCTTATCTTCCAGCAGAATAGCACCATATTCATGAAGAAGAGTCAATGCTTCAGAGTATGACAACTTATTTAACAAGTACCCATCTTGTGTAAGTGGTTTTGAAAGTGGAATTTCATTTTCCAGGTCAATTGCATCATCTCCTGAATGACAACTCCTTTCATGAAATACAGCAAAAAGCTCTTTACAGACAGGAAAACATATATGTACACCACCCTCTTCAGAGTATGCCTTCCTTCCTGAGTCTAACCATCCAAATTTCTTCAATATATCCTCACCCTGTTTTGCGTATTTTTTCTCTAGTTGCAAAACACAATGCAATGGAATCATCTGACTTTGACCATTGATGTGAGGCATGTTATCATTAAAATATAAACTTTCATTTTCAGATATATTTGGTAGATGTTAAAGGAGTCCTTGAGAATTTTCAACCTTATTCCCTTTCATCACTTCATTTTGGCCAATCATATGATGTCTTTGGTTTTCAAAAGGCATGAAATCATCATGTGAATGAATTGAATGGAGCAAGCTGACTTTTGCTGGCTCACTGAACTTGGTTCCAAACGCATAGCATGATGCACCACCCCCAACTATGATAAGATCGTCACCGACGACATTGGATGTACTACGCACAAATAAATCTTTACCAACAGAATTAAGGGTAACATGTTTCCATGTACGAAGCTTCAAATCAAGTAAAGCCAACTCATGATAATGCTGTGTTACTGGACACCCACCAAGAACTCCAAAATAATTCTTATAGACAAAAATCGAGTGGGAGAACCTGGCATGTGGATTCCTTCCAGCTGTTATTTCCTTCTTCCACTGACCCGTCTGAACATCAAAGCTATACAGATCCCCAAGTGCTTTCCGGCCATCATATCCTCCAAACATAAAAATCTGAGAGTCAGATGCTACCATTGCATGAGAATGACGTGCATATGGCCAGTCCCCAGATACTGGAATTTCTTTCCATTGTAAACTAATTGTGTTAAGAACATAAAAGGAGGGAAAGATAACATCATCATCAAGCCCTCCAAATACATAAATGTCTGACTCCATTACAGCTGCAGCATGGCGATGCCTGGGAGGAAAGACACTGCCACCACATTGCAGCAGCTTCCAAGAATTCTTAGTTGTATCAAGGCTCCATACGTGTTGTAACAAAAACCTTTGTTTCATTGATTTCAAATTAACCATACTTCCCATCAGGAAACCAACACTTATAAGGAAAATGAGGTACCGGAAAATGAGGTAACTGAAAAAGGAATAACACCAAATGATATTAATGTATTCACCAATATGAAATTATCGATAACACACTGAAATTGCACCGAGATAATCATAGAGAGAAGTTGTTGACTCCGAAAGTAGGCAATATTACCACATCACTCTTGTTGACAACCTCAAATGGTTTCTTTCCTCCAAGAGAAATGTCATGCACTTCCACGTATCTTGGAACTATCTTTCAATCATGCTTTAAGTTCACTTGGAAATGGCACACTTAAATGAATATCAAACTTGACTTGCACAGACAAACTTTTGAATCTTCGGTTAAAACTGAATCACTTTCAATATGTCTGAGTTAATATCTGGGAAAATAAATCCACAGATGAACACAACCTGGACTGATGAACCTTGACCATGATAATCCAGACCAAACTTCTCATAGAACATTGCTTGATAAACTGATGATTCCTCACAAGACCACTTGACCTTGAATAATCATCTCTTGAGAAAATAGACCACTGATACAAATACTTGCAAATGAAGTAATCCCCTGATAGTTTGACCTTAATTACACATGAATAGCTACACTCGATTCCAAGTCATTCTTTTGCCATGAATCTCCCTACAAAACCTTAAACACATAGTGAAGAAGAAACAAACAAATTGAAAAATATTTTTGGTCTTTTGGTTAGAGGTTAGTAAATAGAAACAAACATAAAGCAAGTAATAAACAACAGGGGTGTGAGAACCATATAGTATGATCTTGTTTGTGTATGCAAATGATGCAAATGAAAAGTGGGATCTTAGGGGTAAAAATTAGGGTATTACAGTCGACACCCATAGTGTTCAGGTTTTCGAAATTCCTCATCTTGTCCTCGAGTGCCTTAAACCTCAGACGTGCTTCAGCAGTCAGGTCTCCTTCAGCACCTTTCTGTGAGAACAAATCTTCTTGACGGTCTTCTAACCACGACTGAGGCCCATACAGATTTCTAACACCTGTGTTACTGTTTCCCAGTCCAACATTGACATTAGCTTCAAAATTCCCATTACCGACGCCAGTCGTATTACCATTGAGCCCCATGTTAGCGATCACATTGTCGTTACCACTATCGTTCCCCCCGGTCACAGGGATGCCATTCTGAGGAGTTTCAACAGGTGGAGGGGTTGGAACAGTCCCACCATAGAGTACACCATTGATGTCAACCCTTGAAATCAGAGGCTGGACCAATGTTCTGAGCTGGTCCTGACCGTTGGCGACCACTTGCATGAGCTCCATGAAGCGGTCCATCCTCTCTCGGAGTTCTTGAATGTCAGTCTGCACTTGCTCCATTGCTCTAGCTCGATTTGCTCTGGTCGGATAGCGGTGGATTGGTCTTTGCTAAATCCTGGAACAACCTGAAACAACCTGCATACACAAAAGGGTTAGAAAAAACGACAAAGTGCTCGTTATGCAGATGCTTCATGCAAATGCAAACGTGTGTCTGTGCGTTAGGGAGGTATCACCCCGATCCTAGTGCCTGAGTGCCATTGCTGATAATAAGAAGTCTGAGTCCAGTCATGGAAATAACATCTCATATATATAAAGAAAGCCCATCAAGGCGGTACACAACGTCACTGAGTACAAGCAGAATCAATAGCATGACCTCGACCAACAAGCCTGGTGATGGTCAGCATACAACAATGATCAAAACAAAAGGATTACAAACATAGTCAAGTACGACCACGGGCTCGAAACTCTTCTAACAGATTCCTCATTTCTGCATGATCAGGCCGAGTGAGCAACCCTTCGACGAGTAACTCCCTCCGCATAATAGTGTATTGAAGACCTTCAACTGAGTCTTCCCATGCTCCTTCACTGAAACAATCTTCTAACTTCTGCTTCTTAGATTCAAAAGTCAGTTTGTGCTCCTTCAGGTTAGCAAGAGCCTTGTTGAGCAGGCCTTCAGCAGCATATCTGCGAGCGGTTTCTTCATCAAACCTCTTCTCACTAGCCTTCACCTGGGCTTTCAATTTGGAGATCTGCTGCTTCAGTTTATCCTCCCGTTCTTTACCGTTGGCTAGGGTGGCCTTCCAATGCTGATTAAACTTGGATATTCTCCGGTACGCTTCATCCAAGTGCTGCTTCTTAGTGGCCAGTACGTCATTGACAGCTTTGAAGTCCCGACCCAAGCGCTCACGCTCAGCCATCTGCTTAGTCAAATCCGTCCCTAACTGGTTCACCAGCTCTGTTTGCCTCTTGAAGGAATGGACGGCTTCGCTTCTCTCGCTTCTGAGTTGAGCCAATTCTTTCTCCAGTTCTTCATTTGCCTTCTTCAGCTCATCTCTCTCAGCTAACACCTGATTGTGCTGCTGAATAGGCACGGTAGTAGGCTCTTCAATCACTGGAGGGCTTTCTAGCTTGACAGGAGGAAACGACATCCCTATAATATCTGCTCTGGCTCTGATCCAGGTCACATACGGAGCGTAGGCTTGGCTATTACTTTTTCCCAGCAATGGTTTTCCCCGCTTACTGATACCATTCCAAGCATGCTGAAGCTTAGATAACATATCCCCCTCTAGAAGACCAGTGAGGTACAGAGATTCCTGCACCTCTTCATCCTTCGGCGGGGCTCTCAAAGCATAAGCAAACTGTCGGACCAGCAGAGATGGATTATAATTGATACAGCCCTTTCTGCCTATCAAAGGCATATTCGGAAACCCGCTGCAACTGAAGATAATCTCAGTACCCAACCTATCTCTATCAAACCAGGAAATATCCTCCGCTAATAGACTCATCAAGCGCTCAGACCACTCATCTATGGCTGCAGACGAAGCAAAGGGACCCTTCTTGGGTAGGTGACCATCAAGCCACCTATAGAGCAGGGGCGCACAGCACGAGACATTCTTACCCCTTTTGTTCTCGTTTTTGTAGTGGACGGAATGATAGACATCTCCTATCAAGGTAGGGACTGGATTCCCTGATGCAAAGAGGTGGAAAGCGTCGAAGTCTACAAAGTCGGGCATATTGGGGAACAAAATGATGCCATATATGCACAGAGCGAGGATGACGTTGAACACGACCCAACATCCGTCTTTGGCGCACTGCTGAGCTTTTCCCACTAAGAACTGCAAGGAGAAACCGGGAACCCTGTTCCAACTAGACAAGACCAACTCGGAGGCATCTAGATGAAGTGAAGGAGCGAGACGAGCCAGATTAGGCTCAGCATCCATATGAACAAAAGGCATCTGACTCTTGATAGGCACACCTAACAAATCAGCATACTCCTCTAGTGTAGGTGTGAGAACAAAATCCAGGAAATTAAAACATCTCAAAAGAGGATCGTAGAACTGCAGCAAGGCGTGCAACCCATTCAACTCAAACACAGAAGGTTTAAGAACCAAGCTGAGCAGTTTCTCATAAGCCTTTCTGAATTCACCTCTCACAGAATCATCTGCCAAAGCAATCAAACCAGTCAGCTGAACAACATCAGGAGTGGGGAGCTTGTAGGCCATGGTCTTCCTCAGAGAACCCATAATAGCACAATAGAAGGCAAGAAAACCTGAATCGGGGGAGACGGTACCTGCAACACAGACACACATTAATGATATGCAAATGAGTATGCAAAATAATGCAAAATGCAATCATGCAGCAGGAGATCAAGACGACTGTGTTGTTGAAGAGATGGAGATTCTGTATCAACAAAACCACAATACTGCTCTGTCAAGAACAACCATATCTCTGATGTGAAGAAAACCCTGATATCGGACCATAAATTCTGCTCTGTCAAGAACGAACACACATCTGATAATAAGGACCTCTGATATAGGACTATAAATCTGCTCTGTCAAGAACACATATATCTGATGATGAGAACCTCTGATACCAACGAAACTGATTCACTATCAAGAAAACCAAGTAGTCTGAAGGTTAAGGTTTCCTGCAACAAACCCAACCCTGCTCACAGGTATGGACCTATACTGACACAAGTTCGGCATCCTATGCGGTCATCAACGTCACAGACATTCAAGAGGGATGATACGATACCCAGAAGGTGTGGCATCACCATCTCCTGAAGCGGCCTCACTTAGTTGAATCCCAAATGATCGGTCCCTAGAGTCGACAATCCTCCAAACCAACAACCCCTCAGGCCCAAAGGGCCGGAAAAGAAGTCAACCGGGAGAACCTCGTCTGAGCGTGGATTTCATGAGACACTAGTACCTGCAAAGCAAGCACGCGCCCACTAATTTCCATAACTAATGCTAGGTACACTCAAGCCTGGGTCTGGCTTCTCACTCATCAGAATGCCCCTCCCACAACAACACAGATAATCATATCATACTGAAAATAAAATGCGGGAAATAAAATGCGATAAACAAACACAACCCAACAAGTAATCATACAAGCGCTAGGATGGACTCTCGCAGGGGACGTTGGATCCCCAAACTGACTCGCATAAGGGACGTTGGATCCCAGGAAACTATGAAGTCCCCAGCAGAGTCGCCAGCTGTCGCTTCCGCGAAAATAAGGTGCCGGCAAAACAGAAGAGTCGCCACCTTTCGTTATTTATCTCTCAGAACGGGAAAGGAAACGATCGGAAAAACCTGACGAAGAGGTATAAGACAAGGTCATCGCAACCAATGTCTGGGTTCGGTAGTCGGTTACGCAAGGGGAAGGTATTAGCACCCCTCACGTCCATCATACTCGATGGGATCCATGCTTGTTGTGTTTATCTGATGGGTTTATTTAACTATCTACCTGTCAAGGCCGGTCTGAAAAGAAAAGAAAATGACTCGGCAAAGCGTCTCACTTTATGCCTACGTATTCTCATCAGAGAATGAGAAATCAGAGTCAACGTAGTTCGGCTAACTACGGGTTACCGGGAAGCTGGCTCGCCAATGCGTCAGTATTGTGCCTACGTACTCTCAATAGATATGAGAGATCAGAGCTTACGTAGTTCGGGATAATACGGATTACGGGGATTCAGATTCATCTGTTTTATCGAGTAGGGTTAACAAACAGTTCCAGCAGTTGGATGTACACAGCTCGACCCTTGGAGACTTAGGCGTTACCGTTTGCGGTAGAACTGGGAGTTAACAACACTCTTTTCTTCAGAAAAGCTTCCTTTGAATTACGGGCCCACGAGGCAAAAAAGTTTGAAGTTTGTTTTCTGTCTATTACAGAAGAACTGTTTTTTAGTTGTCTGCAACTAATATCGCACTAGAGACTATGACCTGAGAGTGAATGCGTCGCATGTCACCCAAAGGGTGCCATACTAAACATCCAGACTGTTGAAAAGAAACTCTCCAACAATCCTTTCTCAGATAGCTTAAGGCTCGTAACGTACGACGTCAGTTAACCTTTATTATTGTATTTTAATTTGTTTTGAGATGAGAAGAGAGAACGAACAGGTTCAACTAAGGGGAGACTATCAAGTCCTAATGTTGTCATGTCAAGGATTCATCCTATGGTTGAGGTTTGAAACAGGGGACTCCTAGAAGTTATCATGCATAGGTTTCAACCTAAAGTTCTATCATCACTTCCTTATCAAAGGAAGTGAGATTCCTAGGGGATCATGTCAATGATAAACAGAAACAGATAAAGCCTCAGCTTAACAGTAAACAGTAAACAACTGTAAAATGCATGCAATGCAAGTGAGGGAAGAAATGTGTGTGGGACATCAGCCTCCACAAGCTCATCTCAACCTCAAGCCAGATATGAATAACTGCAATCATATAGGAGAAAATAACATGCTATCAAGCAAACACAATAACTGCAATCATACAGAAGAAGTAAAATGCCATCAAGCAAATAACAAACCACATAGGCAAGGGAGCAGGGCTCTACCGAATACCCGCAAGCAAAGCCATACAGTAAAAGTACAAGCAGAGGGAGCAACTCAACCTCTAGTGAAATCATGCTCATAGCTTAACACAATCTAATCATGAACTTATTCTAATGCATCAAGCAAATCAAACAAGTCACATCAATACAGTTGCACAGAAAGCAAACAGACAAGAAAGAAAGCAGATCAACCACTCCCTCAGCTAAGCTCTCCTCTGACAGCAATCCAGTCCTCAGTCTTCAACTGCTCTTCAAGGCTATCATCTTCAATAGCAAGCATCAACTGGCTTCTTCAAGCTTTCAATGTATCAACTCACAAGTATCAACTTGTTTTCCTCAAGCTTCAGCTCTTTCTTCAATCTCTATTCCAAAGTAGATTCCACCTTCAGGCC
Organism: Lathyrus sativus; assembly: GCA_963859935.3. Lineage (NCBI taxonomy): Eukaryota > Viridiplantae > Streptophyta > Magnoliopsida > Fabales > Fabaceae > Lathyrus > Lathyrus sativus. The sequence goes on from CAWUDS030002744.1 coordinate 138,539, forward strand.
TCAATCCTAATTGCAAGTATCAACTTGTTCTCCAACTTCAAGCTTCAGCTTCTTCATCTGATCTCAACTGGATTCTCTTCACAAGTGTCAACTTGTTCTTCTTCTTCTTCAAGCTCCAGCTCCTTCTTCCTCACAAGTATCAACTTGCTCTTCCTGATCTTCAAGCTTTAGCTTCAATGGCAGTCTTCAAATACAGAGAAGTATCAACTTCTAGCCTCTAATCTTCTTCAAGAAAGGAACTCCATCATCTAGCAAGGGAGAAATATTCATCTAACAAGAGCAAGAGTTGGATGACTGATAGCAGAGTGAAGACCAAAGGTCACCACTAAGCATCCCATCATCAGAGAAAAGGACCCTCAAAGGTTCTACCAACTTGTGAAGAGCCACACATCCTACCAAAGGAGGGATGAGGCCTTTACAAGGGGACCTTACATCATAGGGAAGAATGGAAGTGATCAACATCTTCCATGTTTATGAAGGAAGAGAATCTATCTATAAGCTCTGCCTACAAACCCTAATCTCAACACCTAATCAACACTACACCAAAAGAAGGGAAGATCCTCTCATCCAAGCTTCTTCAAGCACTCCATGGTAGCCCAAGCTTGTCTTCAACACCATCCAAGAGCAAGAGAGGAAAAACCCTATTCTAAGGGAACTAAAGAAGTCATTCTAGTTGGATTAGCAAGTTAGGATCACCTAAAACCTAGTATTAAAGTTAATTCTAACTAAAATACTAAAACCAATTGCAAAACCCTACAAAAATAACTATGGGACCCTAATTCAATCATGAACCTACCATACAAAATTCAGAGGTTGAATCAACCACCAAGTCCTAGAAATAAAACCTAAATCACAAGGTACTAACCATAAACCCTAAAAATGGAGCTCCTAAAGCTTCAACTTAAAACTACCACTTACATTCATCACAAAAATGTGAGAAAAATATAGGGGTAACATGCATATCTATTCTAACTACACACAAAAAATCAAGGCAAAAATCATCACCAAGTGCTCAAACAAAATTCATTAAAACAAGGTATCAACCATGGCCATTTTAATATCAATTAATATTCAACAAATGCAAATAAAATCAAAAATGCATGAAATATTAATATTTTTTATCCAAAAAAAACTAGATTCAATCATGAATCAATGGAAAAAAGAATGAAATTGATTGAGTTAGTCTTCAATTTTTTATGAATTATTTACTAAATCACATGAAAATGATGAAATTAATAAAACAATAAAATGGAGAATATGGACAGAGGGTGTGATCAGCAAACAATTCCCACTAGCTTCGCTTGGGCCCTTAATCCTGGGGGTGCGCATAGCAACTGGGCGTGAGGCCCGTCTGAATTTCAATTCAGTCACAAAAAATAAAACCAGGGGAGGGTGCATTGAGTAAGGATTCATGCTGTAAATCTCATTGGGCTTGGAGATGGGGTGCGCATAGCAAGAAAACACTAAGGCCCAACTCTCCATTTCAGCTTATTCAATTCTCAAATGAATAAAAAATGCACACGCGAGGACTTGAACTCGTGCACCCTTGGCATACGCAGCGAAGAAACAAGCCTGGGATGTTCACTTATCAAAACGCTGTGTTTTGAGGGGAGTGTACGTGGCGCAACGAGGAACCTTGGATCGCTTGACTAAGTCTATTTTTCCACACGCATGGACGTCCTAGATTACGTCTTCAACCTTTTCAAACTCCTGCAAGCTACAAAACGCGCGCGCGAACCAGGGTTGTCAGTGGCTTTTCCGGTCGGCCTCGTCCAACCCTAACTCTCTCTATAATCAACCATTCCACACGATTTCCGAATGAAAGTTGCTCTAAATTTCACCAGGATCCCAACCATACCACTAGTTCATGCTAAAAACGCAGGGTTTGTAAAAACACAATCTCAACCGAAAATGGCATAAACCCTAAATTGTCTCTAATCCTCAAATCAATTATCCAGAATCCATCTATACCCTAGGGGGAACTTAACCACATGCTTCTAATCCATTAAAAGTGCATAATCAGAGAGATATTTCAAGAAATTAGAACCTACCTTGAATCTTGAATTGCAGTGGTTACAAGCCTCAATTCTCTTCCAAACCTTGCAGAATTCTTCAAGGATTAGTGGTAAACGATTCTTGGTGCTCAATTCCTGCTGAAACCCTTGATTCTCCAAAACGAGTTTTCACTTTCAAGCTTTTTTCTTCACCTCACTCCAATGGCTTCTCAACAGAATTCTGCACTAGAAGCTTCCTAACCTGATCATCATCCTATTTATAATGTGTTCTGATGGATTAGAAGCCCAAACTAGGCCCAATTATGGATTTTGGATCTTCACTTTTTCCTCTAAATTTCAACATGGATATGTGCCTTCAAGCCTTGGTCATGCTCTACAATCTTTACAAATCATTCACTTAAGCATTAAGGAGTGTAATGAAGTGATTTTCTCCCTTTGGTTTCAACATATGAAATGTATAGGATATGTTTCTTACTTGTGAAGTAATCATAGAAATGGCTATGTTATGGACCTCAAATAAAAAATGTGGCAATGCCAATCTTTCTAAAACATCAATTCCATTCAAAATGACCACAAATTTGACTTGGAAACATGTTAATCTCATTTATCTTGAATTTTCTCATTTTAATTCATTAAAATGGCTTTTATGTGAAGTTTCTTCAGCCAATGCTTGATATAATCCATATCAATGAACACTTGATGTTTAGACAAGCTAAAAACATCATTTTGAACAACTTTCATGTTGAAAAAATGCATTTGAGACCTCTAAGTTGGTGAAAATGGCCTATGATCACAAATGACCTATAATCACCAGATGTCCAAAACACCCTTGACTTATCAAAGCCATAACTTGAGTTCTACAAATCCCATCAAGGACTTATAGTACTCTCTAGAAAGATAAGAGGATAAGGAACAACATTCATGTTGACCTAAAGTTCATAGGAATCATCCTTCTTGGGCAAAAGTATCATGCAAGTTAGGTAACTTTCAAGCTCCAAATTCACATTCCTCAGATGACTTGTAACTTGTCAAAGCCATAACTTGAGTTCTACAAATCCTATCAAGGACTTCTAGTACTAAAATTAAAGCTAAGCTCATGCTATACAACAATCATGTTGGGGGTAAGATGAGATGACAATCACATCTTGAGCTAAATTGCCTTGAAGATAGGGGTCAAACTAGGGGATTTTACACTGTCAAGCCTTAGAAACCCTAGCTTGAAACTTCTCAAACTCTTCAATCATGATGAGTTGACCTTGGAATCATCCTTATAACATCTCAATGTATCAATCCATGATCACATGACTCTTGGATTAGGTCTCAACCTTCTTCAAATCATCAGTTGACTTAGGGTTGACCCAGTCAAACCCTAGTTGCACCACTCTTGGCTAAGCCTTCTTAATCTTGCACAATGACCTGTCTAGGCCTCAAAGTGATCTTCAACACTTCTCATGAGCTCTCTCAAGACCTCAAGTCCATACTCATGCCTTCAGAATCATCTGATGGCTTTCCACAACTCTCAAGTTAGGAGACACACCCTCTTGGTTTCAACCACTCTTTCTGAGGATCTTTTAACTTCTCTGACAAGGATATCAACCCTTGAACACCTGAATAAGCTTCTTATCTAGCTTCATAGTCTTGTATAGATCTTGATTGGTAATCATACCTCTTGATCTCCTGCACACATGTCAATGAAATGCAAAGGATAATGCTAATGTGAATGAAATGAAACATAAGCTAGGTAAAGAAAAGTTGAGCAAATTTAGGGGTGCAACAGTGTGCAGGCACGCGTGTATGTGTGTGTGTCTGCGCAGGTGTGTGCGTGTGTGTGTGAGTATGCACGTGTGTGCGTGTCAGCGTGTGTCTGCGTGTGCATGCACACGCTTGTGTGTACGTGTCTGCGCAGGTGTGTGAGTGAGTGTGTACATGCTTGCGTGTTTATGTGTG
>CAWUDS030002744.1:147500-150000 GCA_963859935.3 Lathyrus sativus
GTGCATGTGCGTATGTGTGTGTGTGTATGCGTGTGCGCGTGAACACGAGTGTATGCGTGTGCGTGTGTATATGTGTGTGCGAGCGGCGTGCGTTAGTATATGTGTGCGTGCGAGTGTGCATGCGAGTGCGTGTGTGCGTGAGTGTGTGCGCGTGTATGTGCACGCGCGTGTTTGTGTGCACGCGAGTGCGTGTGTACGTGCGTGTGTATGCGTGTGTGCGTGTGTGTATGTGTATGTGTGCGCGTGTGCGTACGCGTGTGTATGTGTGTGAGCAGCGTACGTTAGTGCACACATGCATGCGTGCGGTTGTCTGTGTGTGTAAGTGTGTGTGTACGCGTGTGTCAGTGTCTATACACGCGCGTGTGTGTGTGCCTATGAGTGTATGAATGCGTGTGTGTGTGGGTACGTGCGTGCGTGCGTGCATGTGTGTGTGTGGGTGTGTGCGCGTGCGTGTGCGTGTGTGTAGGGGAGTTAGCATGTGCGCGGGCATCTGTTTGTGTGCGCGCACGTTTTTGTGTATATGTGTGCGTGTGTGAGTGTGTGTGAGAGAGAGTGTGTGAGCGCACGCGCGCACGTGTTTGTGCGCGTGCGTGTGTTTGCACGCGCGTTTGTGTGTGCGCGTTCGCGCGTGTGTGTGTGTCTGTGAGTGTGTGTGCGTGCGTGTCCGTGTGTGTATATGTGCGCGCACGCGTGTATGCGTGCGCTCTTGTTCGTGTGTATGTGTATGTATGTGTGTGCGCACGTGTGTGTGTGTGTGTGCATGTGTGTGTGTGTGTGAGAGAGAGAGAGAGAGAGAGAGTGTGTGTAAGCACGCGCGCACGCGTGTTTGTGTGTGTGTGCGTGTGTATGTGTTTGTATGTGCGCGCGCGCGTGTTTTGGTGTGTGCGTGCACGCATGTGACTTTGTGTGCGCGCGTGCGTTTGTGTGTGTGTTTGTGTATGCACGCACGTGTGTGTGTGTGTCTACTATGTGTGTGTGTGTGTGTGCGAACGTGTGTGTGTGTAAGCGCGTACGTGCGTGTCTGTGTGTGTGTTTGTGCAGGTGTGTATGTGTGTGTGCGCGTGCGTGCGTTTTTATGTGTGTGTTTGGGTGCGGCACGCGTGTGTGTGTGTATGTGTGTGTGCGTGTGTGTGCGTGCGTACATGCGTAAGTGCGCGTGTGTGTGTATGTGTGTGTACGCGCATGCGTGTGTGTGTTAGCGCGCACGCGCGTTTTTGTGTGCGTGTGTTTGTGTGTGTGTGTGTGTGTGTGTGTGTGTGCACGCGCGTTTGTGTATGCGTGTGTGTGCGGGTGTGCACGCGCACGTTTTCTTATTTGTGAGTGTATGTGTGTGTGTGTGTGCGTATTTGTCTGTGTGCGTGTGTGTGTGCCTGTGTGTGCACGGACGTGTTTGTATGCACGCGAGTGCGTGTGTGCGTGTGTGTGTGTGTGTGCGTTTGTGTGTGTTATGTGCGCACGCGTGTGTGTATGAGTGTTTATGTGTGTGTGTGTGTGTGCGAGCGGCGTGCGCAAGTGCATTCGTGTGTGCGTGTGTGTGTGCGAGTGTGTGCGCGTGTGTGTCTGTGTGTGCGCGTGAGCACGCACGCGTATGCGAGTGTTTGTGTGCTTGCGTGCACGCGTGTGTCTGTGTGTATGTGTTTGTGTGTATGTGTGTGTGTGTCTATATGTGCGCGCGCGTGTGTTCGTGTGTGCATGTGTGTCTAAGTGTGCGTGCACACGTGTATGTGTGTGTGTGTGTGGGTGCGTGTGCATGCGTGTGTGTGTAGGTGCGTCCACACGCGCGCGCGCGTATCGGTGTGTGTGCGTGCATGTGTTTGTGTATGTGTGTGCGTGTGTGCGTGTGTGCGTGTGTGTGAGAGCGAGTGCGTGAGCGCACGCGTGCACACAAACACGTCCGTGTGTGTGCATGCGTGTTCGTGTGTGTGCGCGCGCGCGTGTGTGTGTGTGTGTGTGTCTGTGCGTGTGTGTGTGTGTGTCAATGTGTGTATGTGCGCGCGTGTTCCTGTGAGTATGCACGTGTGTGTGTGTGTGTGCGCGTGCGTGTGTGGATGCATTTGTGCATGCGTGTGTTCACGTGCGTGCATTTGTGTGTGTGCGTGCACGTACGCGCGCAAGGGCTCCCGTGTGTGTTTGTGTGTGTGTGTGTGTGTGTTTGTGTGCGTGTGCGTGTGCGCGTGCGCGCGCGTGTGTGTGCATGCGTGAGTGTGTGTGTGTGTCTGTGTGTGTGTGTGTGTATGTTTGTTTTTGCGCGCGCGCATGTGTGTGTGTGAGAGAGAGTGTGTGTGTGTGCGCATGCGTGCGGGTGTGTGTGTATGCTTGTGAGTGTGTGTGTGTGTGTACACGCGTGTTTGTGTATGCGAGTGTGTGTGTGTGTGTGTGTGTACACGCGTGTTTGTGTATGCGAGTGTGTGTGTGTGTGTGTGTTTGTCCGTGGGTGTGCGTGCGTGTGCGCGTGTGTGTATGTGCGCGCACGCATGTGTGTGTGTGTGTGGGTCAGCGT
>CAWUDS030002744.1:157500-162500 GCA_963859935.3 Lathyrus sativus
GTGTGCGCGCACGTGTGTGCATGTGTGTGTGTGTGCATGTGTGTGTGTGTGTGTGTGTTTGTGTGTGTGTGTGAGAGAGAGAGAGAGAGAGTGTGTGTGTGTATGTGCACGCGCGGGTGTGTGTGTGTGTGTGTGTGCGTGTGTGCGTGTGTATGTGACTGTGTGTGCGTGCGCGCGCGTGTTTTGGTGTATGCGTGCACGCATGTGTCTTTGGGTGCGCGCGTGTGTTTGTGTGTGTGTGTTTGTGCGCGCACGCACGCGCGTGATTGTGTTTGTGTCTGCTGTGTTGTGTGTGTGTGTGTGTCTGTTCGAACGTGTGTGTGTAAGCGCGTACGTGCGTGTCTGTGTGTGTGTGTCTGTGCAGGTGTGTACGTGTGTGCGCGTGCATGCGTTTTTAAGTGTGTGTTTGTGTGTGGCACGCATGTGTGTGTGTGTGTATGTGTATGTGTGTGTGCGTGCGTACGTGCGTAAGTGTGTGTGTGTGTGTGTGAGTATGTGTGTATACGCGCATGCGCGTTTTTGTGTGCGTGTGTTTGTGTGTGTGTGTGTGCATGCGCGTTTGTGTATGCGTGTGTGTGTGGGTGTGCGCGCACATGTTTTCTTATTTGTGAGTGTATGTGTGTGCGCACGTGTGTGTGTGTGTGCGTATTTGTCTGTGTGCGTGTGTGTGTGCGCGTGTGTGTGTGCCTGTGTGTGCACGGACGTGTTTGTATGCATGCGAATGCGTGTGTTTGTGTGTGTTGTGTGCGCACGTGTGCGCACGCGTCTTTGTATGAGTGTTTATGTGAGCGTGTGTGTGCACACGTGTGTGTGTTTGTGTGTGTGTGTGTGTGCGAGCGGCGTGCGCTAGTGCATTCGTGTGTGCGTGTGTGTGTGCAAGTGTGTGCGTGCGCGTGTGTGTGTGTGTGCACGTGAGCACGCACGCGTATGTGAGTGTTTGTGTGCTTACGTGCACGCGTGTGTCTGTGTGTATGTGTCTGTGTGTGTGTCTATATGTGCGTGCGCGTGTGTTTGTGTGTGCATGTGTGTCTAAGTGTGCGTGCACACGTGTATGTGTGTGTGTGTGGGTGCGTGTGCATGCGTGTATGTGTGTGTGTGTAGGAGCGTCCACACGCGCGCGCGTGCGTATCTATGTGTGTACGTGCATGTGTTTGTGTATGTGTGTGCGTGTGTGAGTGTGTGTGAGAGCGAGTGTGTGAGCGCATGTGTGCACACAAACACGTCCGTGTGTGTGCATGCGTGTTCGTGTGTGTGTTCGCGCGCGTGTGTGTGTGTCTGTGCGTGTGTGTGCGTGTGTGTATGTGCGCGCGTGTGCGTATGAGTGTGCACATGTGTGTGTGTGTATGCGCGCGTGCGTGTGTGGATGCATTTGTACATGCGCGTGTGTGTGTGCGTGCGTGCGTTTGTGTGTGTGCGTGAGCGTACGCGCGCACGGGCTCCCGTGTGTGTTTATGTGTGTGTGTGTGTGTGTGTATGTGTGTGTTTGTGTGTGTGTGTGCGCGCGCGTGTGTTTGCACACGTGAGTGTGTTTGTCTGTGTGTGTGTGTATGTTTGTTTGTGCGCGCGCGCATGTGTGTGTGTGAGAGAGAGAGTGTGTGTGTGTGTGCATGCATGCGGGTGTGTGTGTGTGTGTGCTTGTGAGTGTGTGTGTGTGTGTGTGTGCACGCGTGTTTGTGTATGCGAGCGTGTGTGTGTGTGTGTGTGTGTTTGTCCATGTGTGAGAGTGTGTGTGCGCGTGTGTGTATCTGCGCACACGCGTGTGTGTGTGTGTGCGTCAGCGCACGCGCGTGCACGTCTTCGTGTTTGTGTGTGTGTGTGTGTGTGTGAGAAAGTGTGTGCACGTGTGGGTGTGTATGTGTGTGTATGCATGTGCGTGTGTGCGTGTGTGTGTGTGTGTTTGTGTATGCACGTGCGTGATTGTGTGCATGCGAGTGCGTGTGTGCGTGTGTGTGGGTGTGTGTGTGTGTGTGTGTGTATGCGCATGCGTGTGTGTGTGTGTGCGTGTGTGTGTGTGTGTGTGTGTGTGCGAGCGGCGTGCGTTAGTGCATGCGTGTGTGTGTGTGTGTGCGTGTCTATGTGCGCGCGCGTTTGTTTGCGTGTGTCAGTCTAAGTGTGGGCGGACGTGTGTGTGTGTATGTGTGTCTATGTGCGCGCGCGTTTGTTTGCGTGTGTCAGTCTAAGTGTGGGCGCACGTGTGTGTGTGTGTGTGCGCGTAGGTATGTTTGTGTGAGTAGGCGTGCGTGCGTGCGTGTTTGTGTGTGCGTACGTGTGGTCGTGAGTGTGTGAGTGTGTGTGTGTGTGTGTGTTTGCGCGGACGCGCATGCTTTTGTACGCGTGTTTATGTGTGTGCGTGTATGTGTGTGTGTACACGCGCGTTTGTGTATGCATGTGTGTGTGTGTGTCTGTGCGCGCGTGTGTGTGTGTGTGCACACGCGCGCGTGTGTTTGTGTGTGTGTGTGCGCGCATGTGTGGGTTTGTGTGTTTGTATGTGTGTGTGATAGAGTGTGCACACGTGTGTGTGTGCGTGTGTGTGTCTGCGTGTGCACGCGCGTGTTTATGTGCACGTGAGTGCCTTTGTACATGCGTGTGTATGCGTGTGTGTGTGTGTGTGCGTGTGTATGTGTATGTGCGCGCCTGTGCGTACGCGTGTGTGGGTGTTGTGTGTGTGTGTCTGTGCGAGCGGCGTGCGTTAGTGCATGCATGCGTGCATGCGTGTGTCTCTGTGTGCGTGTGCGCGTGCTTGCGTGCGTGCCTGCGTATGTGTGTGTGTGCGTCTGTCTGTGTGAATACATGTGCGTGTGTGTGCCTGTGAGTGTATGTGTGTATGTGTGTGTGTCTGTGTGTGTGTGTGTCTGTGTGTGTATGTGTGTCTGTGTGTGTGTGTGTGTGAGCGCACGCGTAGGTGTGTGTATGCGCGTGTGAGTGCAGGTGCGCGCGCATGCGTGTGTGTGTGTAAGTGCGTATGCAGGCGCGCACGCATGTTTATGGGTGCGCGCACGTGTTTGTGTATGTGTGTACGTGTGTGAGTGTGTGTTTGTGCGTGTGTGTGTGTATGTGTGTCCGCGTGTGTGTATGAGAGCGCACGCGTGTATGTGTGTGTGTGCGCGCTTGCATGCGCTCGTGTTCGTGTGTATGTGTATGTATATGTGCGCGCACGTGTGTGTGTGCATGTGTGTGTGCTCGCATGTGCGTGTGTGTGTCTGTGTGTGTGTGTGTGTGTTTGTGTGTGTGTGTGTGAGAGTGTAGGCACGCGTGCGTGTGTGTGTGAGAGTGTAGGCACGCGTGCGTGTGTGTGTGTGTGCGTGCGCGCATGTGTGTTGGTGTGTGCGCGCCCACGCATGTGTCAGTGTGTGCGCGCGTGTTATTGTTCGTGTGTCTGTGCGCGCGTGCACGCGTGTGTGTGTGTCTGCGCAGGTGCCTGTGTGTGTGTGTCTGCACGCGTGTGGGTGTGCATGCGCGCACGCGTGTGTCTGTATGTGTGACTTTGTGTGCGTGCACGTTTGTTTGTGTGTGTATCTAAGTGTGGGCGCACGCGCGCGTGTTTGTTTCGGTGTCTGCGCAGGTGTGATTGTCTGTGTTCGCGTGAGTGTATGTGTGTGCGTGCATGTGGTCGTGCACGCGTTAGTGTGTGTGTGAGTGTGTGCGCGCGCACACGCGTGTGTGTGTTTTCACGCAAGCGCGTGCTTGTTTGCGTGTGTTTGTGTTTGTGTGTGTGCACGCGCGTTTTGTATGTGTATGTGTGTGTGTGTCGGTGTGTGTGTGTGTGTGTGTATATGCGCGCACGTGTATGTGTGTGTGTGTGTGTGTGTGTGTGTGCAAATGCGCGCGCGTGTTTGTTATTGTGTGTGCGCGCACGTGCGTGTGTGTGTGTGTTTGCGTGTGCGTGTGCGCGCGCACGTGTGTGTGTGTGTGTGCGCGCGTGTGTCTGTGTGTTTACACACGCGCGTGTGTGTGCCTGTGAGTGTATGCGTGTGTGTGTGTGTGTGTGTGTGTGTGTGTGTGTGTGTATGCATGCGTGCATGTGTGCATGCATGTGTTTGGTGGGTGCGTGCGCATGCGTGTGTGTGTGTGTAGGTGCGCTTGCACGCGCGCATCATTTTCTGTGTGCGCACATGTTTGTGTATGTGTGTGCGTGTGTGAGTGTGTGTGAGAGAGAGTGTGTGAGCGCACGTGTGTGTGTGTGTGTGTGTCTGTGCATGTGTGTGCATGCGTGTGCGTGTGTGTGCGTGCGTGTGCGTTAGTGCATGCGTGCGTGCGTGTGTGTGTGTGTATGTATGTGTGCGTGTGTGCACGTGTGTGTGTGTGTATGCGCGCGTGTGTGTGTCTAAGTGTGCGCTCACGTGTGTGTGCGTGAGTGTGTGCGAGTGGCATGCGTTAGTGCATGCATGCGTGCGTGGGGGTTCGCGTGTATGTGTGCGCGCGCGTGTATGTGTGTGCACGAGCAAGCGTGTTCTCGTGCGCGCACGCGTGTGTTAATGTGTGTGTGTGTGTGTGAGTGTCTAAGTGTGCACTCACATGTGTGTGTGTACGGGTTAGTGTGTGCGCGCACGTGAGCGTGTGCGCGTGCGTGTGTGTGTGCACGTGCGTGTTCGAACGTGTGTGTGTGTGTAAGCGCGTACGTGCGTGTCTGTGTGTGTGTGTCTGTGCAGGTGTGTGCGCGTGCATGCGTTTTTAAGTGTGTGTTTGTGTGTGGCACGTGTGTGTGTGTGTATGTGTATGTGTGTGTGCGTGCGTACGTGCGTAAGTGCATGTGTGTGTGTGTGAGTATGTGTGTATACGCGCATGCGCGTTTTTGTGTGCGTGTGTTTGTGTGTGTGTGTGTGTGTGCATGCGCGTTTGTGTATGCGTGTGTGTGTGGGTGTGCGCGCACACGTTTTCTTATTTGTGAGTGTATGTGTGTGCGCACGTGTGTGTGTGTGTGTGTGTGTGCGTATTTGTCTGTGTGTGTGTGTGTGTGCGCGCGCGTGTGTGTGTGCCTGTGTGTGCACGGACGTGTTTGT
>CAWUDS030002744.1:180000-182500 GCA_963859935.3 Lathyrus sativus
TGTGTGTGTAGGTGCACTTGCACGTGCAGGCATATTTTTCTGTGTGCGCACATGTTTGTGTATTTGTGTGCGTGTGTGAGTGTGTGTGAGAGAGAGTGTGTAAGCGCACGTGTGTGTGTGTGTCTGTGCGTGTGTGTGCATGCGTGTGCGTGTGTGTGTGCGTGCGTGTGCGTTAGTGCATGCGTGCGTGTGTGTGTGTGTGCACGCGTGTGTGTGTGTGTGTGCGCGTGTGTGTGTCTAAGTGTGCGCTCACGTGTGTGTGTGTGAGTGTGTGCGAGCGACGTGCGTTAGTGAATACATGCGTGCGTGGGGGTTCGCGTGTATGTGTGTGCGCGCGCCAGTGTGTGTGCGCGTGCACGAGCAAGCGTGTTCTCGTGCGCGCACGCGTGTGTTAGTGTGTGTGTGTGTGTCTAAGTGTGCGCTCACGTGTTTGTGTGTGTGTACGCGTATGTGTGTGCGCGCATGCGAGCGTGTGTGCGTGCGTGTGTGTGTGCACGTGTGTGTGTGTTTGTGCGCGCGTGCGTGTGTGTGTGTGCGTGTGTGGGTGGGTGTGCGTGTGTGCGAGCGTGCATGCGTGTCCCTTCGTGTGCGTACGCGCGCACGGGCGTGCTTGTGTTTGTGTTTATGTGTGTGTATATGTGCGCGCACGTGTGTGTGTGCATGTGTGTGTGCTTGCCTGTGTGTGTGTGTGTGTGTGTTTGTGTGTGTGTGTGAGAGTGTGCGCACGCGTGCGTGTGTGTGTGTGTATATGTGCGCGCACGTGTGTGTGTGCATGTGTGTGTGCTCTCATGTGTGTGTGTGTGTGTCTGTGTGTGTGTGTGTGTTTGTGTGTGTGAGAGTGTGCGCACGCGTGCGTGTGTGTGTGCGGGTGTGTGTGTGTGTGTGTGCGTGCGCGCATGTATGTTGGTGTGTGCGCGCCCACGCATGTGTCGGTGTGTGCGCGCGTGTGTTTGTTCGTGTGTCTGTGCGCGCGTGCACGCGTGTGTGGGTGTGTCTGCCCAGGTGCCTGTGTGTGTGTCTGCACGCGTGTGGGTGTGTGTGCGCACACGAGTGTGTCTATGTGTCTGTGTGTGTGACTTTGTGTGCGCGCGTTTGTTTGTGTGTGTATCTAAGTGTAAGCACACGCGCGCGTGTTTGTTATGGTGTCTGCGCAGGTGTGTTTGTCTGTGTTCGCGTGCGCGCGAGTCTGCCTGTGTGCGTGCATGTGGTCGTGCACGCGTGAGTGTGTGTGTGTGTGTGTGTGTGTGTGTGTGTGTGTGCGCGCACGCACGCGTGTGTGTGTTTTCACGCAAGCGCGTGCTTGTTTGCGCGTGTTTGTGTGTGTGCACACGTGTTTTGTATGTGTATGTGTGTGTGTGTCGGTGTGTGTGTGTGTGTGTATGCCCGCACGTGTATGTGTGCGTGCAAATGCGCGCGCGTGTTTGTTATTGTGCGTGCGCGCGTGTGTGCGCGCGCACGTGCGTGTGTTTGTGCGCGCACGTGCGTGTGTTTGTGCGCGCACGTGTGTGTGTGTGTGTGTGTGTGTGTGCGTGTGTGTGCGCGTGTGTCTGTGTGTTTACACACGCGCGTGTGTGTGCCTGTGAGTGTATGTGTGTGTGTGTGTGCATGCGTGCGTGCGTGCATGCATGTGTTTGGTGGGTGCATGCGCAGGCGCGTGTGTGTGTAGGTGCGCTTGCACGCGCGCGCATCTTTTTCTGTGTGCGCACGTGTTTGTGTATGTGTGTGCGTGTGTGAGTGTGTGCGTATGCGCGCGCGTGTGTGTGTGTGCGTGCACGAGCAAGCGTGTTCTCGTGCGCGCACGCGTGTGTCAGTGTGTGTGTGTGTGTGTCTAAGTGTGCGCTCACGTGTGTGTGTATGCGTATGTGTGTGTGTGCACGCGAGCATGTGTGCGTGCGTGTGTGTGTGCACGTGTGTGTGTGTGTGTGTTTGTGCGCGTGTGCGTGTGTGTGTGCGTGTGCGTGTGTGCGAGCGTGCATGCGTGTGCCTTCGTGCGCGTACGCGCGCGCGGGCGCGCTTATGTGTTTGTTTGTGCGCATGTGCCTGTGTGCGCGTGTGTGTGTGGGTATGTGTGGGTGTTTGTGTGTGTGTGCACACGCGTGTATGTGTGTGTTTGTGTTTGTGTGTGCGTGTAGGAGTGCGTGCGTCCTTGTGTGCGCGCGTGTGTGTGCTTGTGAGTGTGCGCGCGCGTGAACGTGTGTTTGCGCGCGCGTGTGTGTATGTTTGAGGGAGAGAGAGCGTGTGCGCACGTGTGTGTGGGGGGGGGGGGCGTGTATGTTTGTCTGCGTGTGCACGCGCGTGTATGTGTGCCCGCGTGTGTGAATGTGCGTATGTGTGTGTGTGCGTGTGTGTGTGTGTCCGCACGTGTGTGTGTGTGTGTGTGTGTTTGTGTGTGTATGTATTTGTGTGCGTGCTCGCGAGTGTGCATGTGTGTGTGTGTGTGTTCGCGTGAGTGTGCACGTGCGTGTGTGTACGCGCGTGCGCGGGTGGATGCATTTGTGCA
>CAWUDS030002744.1:187500-192500 GCA_963859935.3 Lathyrus sativus
CGCGTGTGTGTGCGTTGTGTGTGTGTATGTGTGTCTGTGCGAGCGACGTGCGTTAGTGCATGCGTGTGTGTGAACACACGCGCTTGTGCGTGTGCCAGTGAGTGTATGCGTGCGTACGTGTGTGTGTGCATATGTGCTTACGTGCGTGCATGTGTGTGTGTGTGGGTGTGTGCACATATGTGTGTGTGTAAGTGCGTATGCAGGCACGCGCACATGTTTATGTATGCGCGCATGTGTTTGTATATGTGTGTGCATGTGTGAGTGTGTGTGAGAGAGAGTGTGTGAGCGCACACGCGTGTTTGTGTGTGTGTGTGTACGTGTGAGTGTGCACGCGCGTTTGTGTGTGCGCGCGTGTGAGTGTGTGTATGTGCGTGTGTGTGCATGCGTGTCCGTGCGAGTGTATTTGAGCGCACGCGTGTGTGTGTGTGTGTATGCGCGCTTGTGTGCGCTCGTGTTCGTGTGTATGTGTGCATGCACGTGTGTGTGTGTGTGTGTGTATTTGTGTGTGCTCGCATGTGTCTGTGTGAGAGTGTGCACACGCGTGTGTGTGCTTGTGTGTGTGTGTGTATGTGTGTGCGTGTGCGTGTGCGTGTGCGTGTGCGCGTGTGTATTGGTGTGTGCGTGCACGCATGTGTGGGTGTGTGCGCGCATGTGTTTGTTTGTGTGTGTGTGTGTGTGTGCGTGCACACGTGTGTGTGTGTGTGTCTGCGCAGGTGCGTGTGTGTGTCTACACGTGTGCGGGTGTGCGTGCCCGCACGCGTGTGTCTATGTGTCTGTGTGTGTGACTTTGTGTGGCGCATGTTTGTTTGTGTGTGTGTGTCTAAGTTTGGGCGGACGCGCACGTGTTTGTGTGTGTGTCTGCGCAGGTGTGTTTGTGTGTGTTCGCCTGCGTCTGTGTGTGCATGTGTGCGTGCATGTGGTCGTGCATGCGTGAGTGTGTGTGTGTGTGTGTCTGCGCGCGCACGTGTGTGTGTGTTTGCATGCACGCGCGTGCTTATTTGCGTGTGTTTGTGTGTGCGTGCGTGTGCACGCGGGTTTGTGTATGTGTGTGTGTGTGTATATGCGCGCACGTGTGTGTATATGCGCGCACGTGTGTGTGTGTGTGCAAACACGCGCGTGTGTTTGTTAGTGTGTGAGTGCGGGTGTGTGTGCGCGTACGTGCGTGTGTGTGTGTTTGCGTGTGCGTGGGCGCGCGCACGTGTTGGTGTGTGTGTTTGTGTGTGTGTGTGTGTTTGTGTGTGTGTGTATGTGATAGAGTATGCGCATGCCTGTGTGTGTTTGTGTGTGCGTGTGTGTGTGTGTGCACACGAGTGCCTGTGTATGCGTGTGCGTGTGTGTGTGCGCAGGAGTGTGTATGCGCCCGCGTCTGTGTGTTTGTGCGTGTGTGTGTGTATGCGTGTGTGTGTGTGTGTGCACGTGTGTGTGTGTGTATGTGGGTGCGAGCGGAGTGCGTTACTGCATGCGTGCGTGCGTGTGTGTGTGTGCGCGCGCACGTTTGTGTGTTTGTAAGTGTATGCGCGTGCACGCGTTTGTGTGTGTGTGTGCATGCTTGTGTTTGTGTATGTGTCTGTGTGAGCGTGCACGCGTGTGTGTGTGTCTGCGCAGGTGCGTGTGTGTGTGTGTATGCGCGTGCGTGCCAGCATATGTGTGTGTGTATATGTGTGTGCGCGCGTGTGTCTGTGTGTGTACACCCGCGCATGTGTGTGCCTGTGAGTGTATGTGTGTGTGTGTGTGTGTGTGCGCGTACGTGCGTGCGTGCGGTTGCGTGTGTGTGTGTAAGTGCGATTGCACGTGCGTACCCATCTGTTTGTGTGTGCGCATGTGTTTGTGTATGTGTGTGCGTGTGTGCGTGTGTGCGTGTGTGTCTGTGCGTGTGTGTGCATGCGTGTGCGTGTGCGTGTCTGTGCGTGTGTATGCGATAGTGCATGCGTGCGCGTGTGTGTGTATGCATGCGTGTGCGTGTATGTGCGCGTGTGTGTGCATGTGTGTGCGAGCAGCATGCGTTAGTGCATGCATGCATGCGTGTGTGTGTGTGTATGCGTGTGTGTGTGTGTGTGTGTATGCGTGTGTGCGTGTGTGTGCGTGTGCGTGTGTGCGCGCGCACGCGTAAGTGTGTTCTCGTGCGCGCACGCGCGTGTGTGTGTATGTGTGTGTGTGTGTCTAAGTGTGCATGCACGCGCGTGTGTGTATGCGTATGTGTGTGCACGTGTGTGTGTGTGTGTGTGTGCTTGTACGCCCGTGCGTGTGTGTGTGTGCGTGTGTGCATGCGTGCATGCGTGTGAGTTCGTGCGCGTACGCGCGCACGGGCGTGCTTGTGTGTTTGTGTGTGTATGTGTGTGTGCATGTGTCTGTGTGCGCGCGCGCGTGTGTGGGTGCGTGTGCGTGTTTGTGTATGGGTGCACACGCGCGCGCATGTTTGCATGTGTGTGTGTTTGTGTGCGCGTGCACGAGTGCGTGTGTTCTTGTGTATTTGCGCGCGCGTGAGTGTGTGTTAGCGCGCGCGTTTGTTTTTTTGTGTGTGAGAGAGAGAGAGAGCGTGTGCGCACGTGTGTATGTTGGCACGCGTGTGTGAATGTGCGTGTGTGTGTGACCGCACACGCGCGTGTGTTTGTGCGTGTGTTTTTGTGTGTACGTATTTGTGTGCGTGCACCCGAGTGTGCGTGTGCGTGTGTGCGTGCGTGTGTGCGCGTGCGTGTGTTTGTGTGTGTGCTTGCGCGTACGCGCACACGGGCGCCCGTGTGTGTTTGTTTGTGTGGACGCGTGAGTATGTGTGTGTGTGTGTGCACGCGCATGTGTGTTTCTGTGTGTGTGTGAGAGAGAGAGAGAGTGCGCATGCGCGCGGGTGTGTGTGTGTGTTCACGCGTGATTGTGTATGCGAGTGTGTGTGTGTGTGTGGGTTTGTCCGTGTGTGTGCATGCGTGTGCCGTGTGTGTATGTGCGTGCAAGTCTTCGTGTATGTGTGTGCGTGTGTGTGCGCGCTCGTGTGTGTATGTGTGTGTGTGTGTGTGTGTTGGTTTGTGTGTGTGTGTGTGAGAAAGTATGCGCACGCATGTGTGCGTATGCATGTATGTGTGTGTGCGTGTGTGTGTTTGTGTGTGCACGTGCGTATGCATGTGTGTGTGTGTGTGTGTTTGTGTGTGCACGTGTGTGATTGTGCACGTGTGTGTGTGATTGCGTATGTGTGTGTGTGCAAGCGTGTGTGTGTGTGTGTGCGAGCGGCGTGCGTTAGTGCATGCGTGTGTGTGTGTGTGCGTGTCTTTGTGTGCGCACGCGTTTGTTTGTGTGTGTCTGTCTAAGTGTGGGCGCACGCGTGTGTGTGTGTGTGTGTGTCTGCGTAGGTATGTTTGTGTGTGTTCACGTGCGTGCCTGCGTGTTTGTGTGCGTGTGCGTGTGGTCGTGAGTGCGTGAGTGTGTGTGTGTGTGTGTTTGCGCGCACGTGTTTGTGTGTGCGTGTGTGTATATGTGCGTACATGCGCGCGGGTGTTTTGTATGTGTCTATATGTGTGTGTGGACGTGTGTGTGTGTGCGTGCGTATTTGTGTTTGTGTACGTATGTATGCGTGGACGTGTGTGTGTGCGTGTGCGCGCATGTGTGGGTTTGTGCGTTTGTGTGTGTGATAGAGTGTGCGCACGCGTGTGTGTGTGTGTGTATGTCTGTGTGTGCACGCGAGTGCATTTGTACGTGTGTGTGTGTGTGTCTGTGTGTGCGTGCGTGTGTATGTGTATGTGCGTGTGTGCTGTGTGTGTGTGTGTGTTTGTGCGAGCGGCGTGCATAAGTGCATGCATGCGTGTGTGCGTGTGTCTGTGTGTGCGTGTGCGCCTGCCTGCGTGCGTGCCTGCGTATGTGTGTGTGTGTGTGCGTGTGTCTGTGTGAATACACACACGCGTGTGTGTGTGTGAGTGTGAGTGTATGTGTGCGTGTGTGCGTACGTGCGTGCATGTGTGTGTGAGTGTGTGCGCATGCGTGTGTGTGTGTGTGTAAGCGTGTACGCAGGCGCGCGCACATGTTTATTTGTGCGCGCACGTGTTTGTGTATGTGTGTGCGTGTGTGAGTGTGTGAGTGTGTGTGAGAGAGAGTGGGTAAGCGCATGCGCGCGCCCGCTTTTGTTTGTGTGTGTACGTGTGTGTGTGTGCACGGGCATTTGTGCGTGCGCGCGTGTGAGTGTGTGTACATGTGTGTCCGTGTGTGTGTATGTGAGCGCACGCGCGCGCGTGTGTGTATGCGCGCTTGTGTGCGCTCGTGTTTGTTTGTGTGTCAGTGTGCGCGTGCGCGCGTGTTTGTGTGTCAGCGCAGGTGTGTATGTGTGTGCGCGTGTGTGTGTGCGAACGTGTGTGTGTAAGCGCGCACGCGCGTTTGTGTGTTTGTCTGCGCAGGATTGTGAGTGTGTGTGCGCGTACGTGTTTATGTGTGTGTTTGTGTGCGCACGCACGCGCGCGTGTGTGTGTGTGTGTGTTTGTCTGTATGTGTGCGTGAGTGTGCGTGTGTGTGTGTGTGTGTTTGTGTGTGCGTGTGTGTGTGTCTGTGCACGAGGGCATGCGCGTGCGGGTTTGCATGCGCGCACGCGGGTGTGTGTGTGTGTGTGTATGTGTGTGTGTGTGTCTATGTGTGCGTGCGCGTTTGTTTGTGTGTGTGCGTGCGCGTTTGTTTGTGTGTGTGTGTCTAAGTGTGGATGCACGTGTGTGTGTGTGTCTGTGTGTGTGTGTGTCTGCGCAGGTGTGTTTGTGTGCGTGCGTGTGTGTTTGTAAGTGTGCGTGTGTGTGTGTGCGCGTGTGTGCATGTGTGCGTGTGGTCGTGCGTGCGTGAGTGTGTGTGTGTGTGTGTGTGTGTGTGCACACACGTTTGTGTGTTTGCGCGCACTCGTGTGTTTGTGTCCGCGTGTTTGTGTGTGCGTGTGTGTGTGTGCATGCATGTTGGTGTGTGCACGCGTGTGAGTGTGTGTCTGTGCGTGTGTGTGCATGCGTGTCCGCGTGTGTGTATGTGAGCGCACACGTGGGTGTGTG
>CAWUDS030002744.1:197500-200000 GCA_963859935.3 Lathyrus sativus
GGTTGTGAGTCTCTGTGTGTGTGTGTGTGTGTGTGTGTGTGTGTGTGTGTGTGTGTGCACGCGTGTTTGCGTATGCGAGTGTGTGTGTGTGTGTGTGTTTGTCCAGGTGTGTGTGTGCGTGTGCACGTGTGCGTATGTGCGCGCACGTGTGTGTGTGTGTGTGTGTCAGCGCACGCGCGTGCACGTCTTCGTGTGTGTGTGTTCGTGTGTGTGTGTATGCGCGCGCACGTGTGTGTGTGTGAGAAAGTGTGTGCACGCGTGTGTGCGTATGCATGTGTGTGTGTGTGTTTGTGTGTGCACGTGCGTGATTATGCGCAGGCGAGTGTGTGTGTGTGTGTGTGTGTGTGAGTGCACGCGCGCGCGTGTGTGTGTGTGTGCGCGTCTGTGTGCTTGTGTGTGTGTGTGCGAGCGGCGTGCGTTAGTGCATGCGTGCGTGCGTGCGTGTGTGTGTGTGTACGCATGTTTGTGTGCGTGTTTGCGTGTGTGTGTGTACACGCTCATTTGTGTATATGTGTGTGTGTGTGTCTGTGGACGTGCGTGTGTGTACTTGTGCACGCGCGCGCGTGTTTGTGTGTGTGTCTGTATGTGTGTGTGGACGTGTATGTGTGTGTGCGCGCATGTGTGGGTTTGTGTGTTTGTGTGTGTGTGTGTGTGTGTGATAGAGTGTGCGCATGCGTGTGTGTATGTGTGTGTGCGTGTGTGTGTTTGTGTGTGCACGCGCGTGTTTGTGTGCACGCGAGTGCATTTATACGTGCGTGTGTGTGCGTGTGTGTGCGTGTGTATGTGTATGTGCGCGCCTGTGCGTACGCGTGTGTGTGCGCTGTGTGTGTGTATGTGTGTCTGTGCGAGCGATGTGCGTTAGTGCATGCGTGCGTGTGTCTGTGTGTGCGTGTGCGCGTGCCTACGTGCGTGCCTGCGTATGTGTGTGTGTGTGCACGCGTGTGTCTGTGTGAACACACGAGCGTGTGTGTGTGCCTGTGAGTGTATGCGTGCGTGTTTGTGTGTGCATATGTGCTTACGTGCGTGCATGTGTGTGTGTGTGGGTGTGTGCGCATATGTGTGTGTGTGTAAGTGCGTATGCAGGCACGCGCACATGTTTATGTATGCGCGCACGTGTTTGTATATGTGTGTGCATGTGTGAGTGTGTGTGAGAGAAAGTGTGTGAGCGCACACGCGTGTTTGTGTGTGTGTGTGTGTGTGTGTACGTGTGAGTGTGCACGCACGTTTGTGTGTGCGCGCGTGTGAGAGTGTGTATGTGCGTGTGTGTGCATGCGTGTCCGTGCGAGTGTATCTGAGCGCACGCGTGTGTGTGTATGCGCGCTTGTGTGCGCTCGTGTTCGTGTGTATGTGTGCATGCACGTGTGTGTGTGTATGTGTGTGTGCTCGCATGTGTCTGTGTGAGAGTGTGCGCACGCGTGTGTGTGTGTGTGTGCGTGTGTGTGTATGCGTGTGCGTGTGCGTGTGCGCGTGTGTATTGGTGTGTGCATGCATGCATGTGTGGGTGTATGCGCGCATGTGTTTGTTTGTGTGTGTGTGTGTGCATGCACATGTGTGTGTGTTTGCGCAGGTGTGTGTGTGTGTCTACACGCGTACGGGTGTGCGTGCGCCCACGCGTGTGTCTATGTGTCTATGTGTGTGACTTTGTGTGGCGCTTGTTTGTGTGTGTGTGTCTAAGTTTGGGCGGACGCGCACGTGTTTATGTGTGTGTCTACGCAAGTGTGTTTGTGTGTGTTCGCCTGCGTGTGTGTTTGCATGTGTGCGTGCATGTGGTCGTGCATGCGTGAGTGTGTGTGTGTGTGTCTGCGCGCGCACGTGTGTGTGTTTGCATGCACGCGCGTGCTTATTTGCGCGTGTTTGTGTGTGCGTGCGTGTGCACGCGGGTTTGTGTATGTGTGTGTGTGTATATGCACGCACGTGTGTGTATATGCGCGCACGTGTGTGTGTGTGTATGTGCAAACACGCGCGTGTGTTTGTTAGTGTGTGAGTGCGGGTGTGTGTGCACGCACGTGCGTGTGTGTGTGTTTGCGTGTGCGTGGGCGCGCGCACGTGTGGGTGTGTGTGTTTGTGTGTGTGTGTGTGTGTTTGTGTGTGTGTATGTGATAGAGTGTGCGCACGCCTGTGTGTGTTTGTGTGTGCGTGTGTGTGTGTGTGCACACGAGTGCGTATGTATGCGTGTGCGTGTGTGCGCGTGCGCAGGAGTGTGTATGCGCCCGCGTCTGTGTGTTTGTGCGTGTGTGTGTGTGTGCACGTGTGTGTGTGTGTGTGTATGTGGGTGCGAGCGGAGTGCGTTACTGCATGCGTGCGTGCGTGTGTGTGTGTGTGTGCGCGCACGTTTGTGTGTTTATAAGTGTATGCGCGTGCACGCGTTTGTGTGTGTGTGTGTGTGTGTGTGTGTGCATGCTTGTGTTTGTGTATGTGTCTGTGTGAGCGTGCACGCGTGTGTGTGTGTCTGCGCAGGTGCGTGTGTGTGTGTGTGCGCGTGCGTGCCAGCGTATGTGTG
>CAWUDS030002744.1:205000-230000 GCA_963859935.3 Lathyrus sativus
TGAAATTGAAAAGTGATTTGGGAGATCCACAAATCCAAAATAGGTCATCCAATATATCATTTTGATTGGAAAAACCATTTTGAGAAGATTGGTTTAAGTAGAATTTTCATTTGAGGCTTAAAAGATGAGGTTCCTTTGGAAATTTGTTACTTAAGAAAGAAGGCAATGTTAAAAAACCCTACACAAGCAACAAAGGGCCTTGTTTTTCACTTATCCTCATTCAATAACTCATGTAAGGAGAATTTGAGACCAAAATAACAAGGCATGGCATATGAGATGAGATAACCATTTTGGAATATCATGGAACTTTCAAGAAACTTCCACATCATTCTAGATGAATCTAGAGACATCCAATGATTGTTATTTAAAGAATGCCATGAAGAGAATTCAAGGTTGGTGATAGTGATTGAAGTCAGAGGAAAGAGAGAGGGAGAGATAGCCATTGAAGCCATTTCTTCAATTTCAAGCAAGTTCAAGTTTCTTCCACATCAAGCATTCTCCTTCACAAGCATTGCAAACAGAGATCATAGCACCACAAGAGGATCATCTACAAGCCATTGCAAGCCCTGAATCGTGCTCAACACCACCTCATCTCCTCTTCTTGACAGGTTCTTTCTCCATCCATTTTCTCTTAAATTATGAGGCATTAGTTAGCATTCGATGCATAGAATCATTGTGCTAGGATAGATGACCAAACCCTGGTAGTTACAGCCCATTCCATTGAGTTCCATGACAGGGCATACAATCTTTAATTCTCAAGAAATGATTGGATATGGAGTTTTAGTGATCAAGACTTGGTTTAGAATCTTTAGGGTAACATGTAGAGCATCTGTCAATCATTAATTCGAAGCTTGGTGAAGGTTGGTTACAACTGGTATGGGGGGATTTTCATTTGGACCACGACATTGTAGGGCTCTGTTAGAACAATCTAGGTTGGATCAAGAAATTTGGCACGTGTGATCTTGTTCTCCATGATGAGAGGATCATTTTTCATCTTTGAATCGTGAAAAAATATTGAGAAACGAGGGAGATACGATGGGTGGAAGGTCTGTGCATGGAGGCTGTTATGAAACCCTAGGGTTTGGTCCAAGGTTGAAGACGGGTTCGTGGCCGTTAGATGGAAGTCAAGGGATTGACTGGAGGGAACGATCCAATGGTCCACGTTTGAATCAGAATTGGAGGGAAGAGAGCTAAATGAAACGCATCGTTTCATTTAGCTGAGTGACATTGGGCTCAGCTTCCGCCTGCTAGACACACCCCCGTGACTGAGGCCCACAACCATAACACGTGAAACCTTTCCTTTTCCCACCTCCCTGCGTTTTTTTTATTTTTGATGAATCATTTTCTGAATTGGATGGGCCTTGCGCCAATTGTTAAATGCACCCCACCTTTGAGCCCATCATTAAAACTGAACTGAGCGAAGTTACTAACCTCACCCCTCTCCCGTTTCATGTTATTTTAATTCTTTTAATTTCTTTTTAATATTTCTCTGTTTTGTATAATTCATTAAAAATAGTTAAAAAATGATTTTTCAATTCTTCTTTTTTCTGTGAATAGGTTAAAATGAGTAGAAAATTATAAAAATAAAATTGAGATTTTATTTTTAGGTTTCATATTTTTAGTAGATTTTTCAATTAAATAGCTTTTTAATTGTTTCATTTTGATATTTGATTTTGTAGGAATTGTTTTAGTACTTTCCATTAATCTTTTTTACCCATTCTTTTTGGTACAATTAGATGTTTAGTCATACTTCCCCATAGGATTTTTTCTAGATTTTTTAGAATTAATCTTGATTAGTTTAATTAGGGTTGACTTAGGATAGTCTAATTAGGGTTTAGAATTGTGCATAGGTGATGATTCATTTTCTTTGAGCAAGTTTTATCTTGATTTTTAGGAAGAAACCTTTATAGATGTTATGAGAAGGTGTTGAGGACCCTTGTGAATATTTGTTAAATTTTTCCCCATTAGTTTAGTATTTTTTAGGTATTTCCTGAGATTGCCTATTAATTTGGTTTGTTCAGTGGGTTATCTGTTCGTCTGTGGGGTTCTTTCTGAGGAATTTTGATGAAGGGCTTGGGTTGCCTTGAGGATATTGATGGTGAGCATCATAAGGAGAAGCTTGTAGATCAAGATGCAGAGACCCAGAGCTTGGCTGATGCCCTGTTGGTGAGGTTTGAGAGCCTGAAGTTTGAAGGAAGTTCATGGTACTTTCCTGAGGAAGGCACTATGAATGACTTTCATTCTTCCTTCTCACCTCTTTCTTAAGTATCCAATGATGTTGGAGCCAACTTGTGAGTTTAATTTCTCCTGAGGAGGAATGTAAACTGATCACATGTTGTTGAGCCACATGGGATACAATTCCTAAGTGGAAGCCTCCTAGTACTTTCCTGAGGAAGGTCCTATGAGTCTATTCACTTAGTTCCACTAGTTGATCTAGGATTTCTTAAGTATCCAATGATGTTGGAGCCAACTTGTGAGTTTAATTTCTCCTGAGGAGGAATGTAAACTGATCACTTGTTGTTGAGCCACATGGGATACAACTCCTAAGTGGAAGCCTCCTAGTACTTTCCTGAGGAAGGTCCTATGGGTCTATTCACTTAGTTCCACTAGTTGATCTAGGATTTCTCAAGTATCCAATGATGTTGGAGCCAACTTGTGAGTTTAATTTCTCCTGAGGAGGAATGTAAACTGATCACATGTTGTTGAGCCACATGGGATACAACTCCTAAGTGGAAGCCTCCTAGTACTTTCCTGAGGAAAGTCCTATGGGTCTATTCACTTAGCTCCACTAGCTTAAATAGGATTTCTTAAATATCCAGTGATGTTGGAGCCTGCTTGTGAGTTTAATCTCTCCTGAGGAGGGATGTAAACTGATCACAGTGGTTGAGCCACATAGGGTATGACTCCTGAGTATACACCTCCTAGTGTTCTCCTGAGGAAGACATTATGAGTATGATTGCTTAGCTCCCTTTCTTTGGTAAGCTTATTCTGAAGCTTGAAGACTGGGAATGAGTTCTCCTGCCTAGGGTTCTGCTTGAGAGTTTTTGCTTAGGTTTGTTTAGATCCTGTGATTAGGGTTAGGATTAGAGAGTAGATGATTCTTTCTCAAGGGTGTTTTGTTTGCCTGATGGCACTTCATTTCCTTTATTTGATATTGCTTGATAGCATGTTGTTTATTTTCAGTATGATTACTGTTATTTCATGACTGGCTTGAGGTCGAGACGAGCTTGTGGAGGCTGAAGCCCCACACACATTTCCTCCCTCACTTGCATTGCATGCATTTTACTGTTAAAGCTGATGTTTTTGTCTGTTTCTGTGTATCATTGACATGATCCCTTAGGACTCTCATTTCCTCTGATGAGGATTTGATGATAGACTTTTAGGTTGAAACCTATGCATGATAACATCTAGGAGTTCCCTGTTCAAACCTCAACCATAGGATGAATCCATGGCATGATAACAATAGGACTTGATAGTCTCCCTCCTAGTTGAGTTTTATCTGTAGTTTCCCGAACTACGTTTGCTCTGATCTTTCATACCAGATGAAAGTACGTAGGCATAGGATGCGATATCCTAGCGAGCAACCTTTCCCCTCATAATCCCGTAGTTAGCCGAACTACGTTGACTCTGATTTCTCATTCTCTGATGGGAATACGTAGGCATAAAGCGCGACGCTTTGCCGAGTCATTTTTCTTTTCTTTTTTCAGCCAGCCTTGATAGGTAGATAGATTATAACCAACCCGTCCAAGTAAACAAACAAGCGAGGATCCCGTCGAGTACGACGGACGTGAGGGGTGCTAATACCTTCCCCTTGCGTAACCGACTCCCGAACCCAGACAATGGTTGCGATGACCTTGTCTTACCCTTTTTCGTCAGGTTTTTCCGATCGTTTCCTTTCCCGCTCTGAGGGATAAATAACGAAAGGTGGCGACTCTTCTGTCATGCCGGCACCTTATTTTCGCGCAAGCGACAGCTGGCGACTCTGCTGGGGAACCAAGCATCTAGGGACTTTTCCCATCCCTTATGCTGGGACCGTTTCCCATCCCCTACGCGAGTCAATCCTATCGTTTGTGTGTTTGCTTGTTGGGTTGCGTTTATTTATCGCATTTTCACTTCCCGCACTTTACTTCCCGCATTTTATTTCCCGCATTTTATTTCCAGTTCGATATGATTATCTGTGCTGCTGTGGGAGAGGGATGTTACTGTGAGTGAAAAGCCGGACCTGGGCTTGAGTACACACCTAGATATAGTTGCGGAGAAGTAGTAGACGAACCTGTCTGCTGAGCAGGCACAGTTCCCTACGAAAATCTGCGCTCAGACGAGATTCTTGCAGAGGTGCTCCTTTCCGGTCCTGAGGATCTGAGGGGAGTCCAGACGTGAGGATTGTCGACTCTGGGGACCGATCATTTGGAAGTCAGCTAAGAGAGGCCTCTTCATGACTTGACGATGCCACTCCTTCTGGGAATCGTATTGTCACTCATGAATGTCTGTGACGCTGACGACCGCATAGGATGCCGTACCTTTGTCCGTGGATTAGGTCCATCATACCTGTGAGTGGGTTGGGATATTGCAGGAAACTTTGACCTTCAGACCACCTGGTTTTCTTGACAGTAGATCAGTATGTTGAGTTCTCAGTTGCAGATATGTTCTTGATAGAGCAAGGGTTTGATCAGAGGATCTTATCATCGGGTATTTGTCTGTTCTTGATAGAGCAGGCTTTGATCAGTGTATTATTATCAGAAGTTTGTTCTGGAGGGAGCAGATTTTTGAGTGAGGTCTGAAGATCTCATCAGCGGTTGTTATTTGTTCTGGATGGAGCAGATTTTGAGTGAGGTCTGAAGATCTCGTCAGCAGTTGTTATTTGTTCTTGATAGAGTAGATTTTGAGTGAGGTCTGAAGATCTCGTCAGCAGTTGTTATTTGTTCTTGATAGGGCAGATTTTGAGTGGGGTCTGAAGATCTCATCGGCAGTTGTTATTTGTTCTTGATAGGGCAGATTTTGAGTGGGGTTTGAAGATCTCATCAGCAGCTGTGCATTTGTTCTTGAGAGGGCAGATTTTTGATTTGGGGTCTGAAGACTTCATCAACAGATATTCCTTGATCTTGCATCCGGGGTCTTTATTATCAGGCCTTCGTTCTTGTCAGAGCAGGATTTTGATCTCGATCCTATCAGATGGTTATTCTCAGCAGATCAGATCAGTGGTTTTACACCGGGGTTTCCTTCTCATCAGTGACTGTTGATACCGAATCTCCACAGCAGCCACCGGGATATATTATTGCATGACTGCATGTTGCATTAGCTCGCATATTCATGTTTGCATTCCATTAGCATGTGTCTGTGCTGCAGGCGCGTTTCGTACCCTGATTCTGGTGTCCCGAGCAATATGAGATATTTTCTTCCATGAATGGATCCAGTCTTATCACTGCATTAACACTATGTTGGCACGTTGACACCAGAATCAGGGGTGATCTCCTAAACGTACAGACACCCATGGCATTAGCATAATTCATCTTGCATGACAGAAGCCGGGGCTTGTCTTCTAACCCTTGTGTTTGCAAGGTTTGACTCAGAATCAAGCAGCTCAGATTGATGGAGCAGGTACAAGCTGAACTGGGGAAAATCCAAAGCCAGCTGGGGCAGGTCATGAATGACATACGGGCAGTGCGTCTGGACCAGCAAGTACTCAGAGAGGAGAATCAGCAGCTGCAGAATCAGTTAAGCTTTCTCATGGGAGTGGTGAGGAGTATGCTAAATAAGGAGAGTGGTCAAGCACCCAAGGTGGAGCCCAAAGTGCTTCCCCCATTGCCGTCAGTTCCACCTGTGCTGAAGCCAAGTGAACCTCATAGACAGCATGAAGCTCGAGGCCTGTCTCGTCAGCAGCCGCGCCAAGCATCTCAGAATAACCCTGAAGGTTATAGTCAAAAGAAGAAGCTACTGGATAGAACTGTGGACCCACTACCAGTGAGTTATGCCCAGCTGTTGCCACTATTGGTTCAGAACCGTGTTCTCAAGCTTCGGACCTCAGATCCGCCAGATGATGTGTCACCAGACGTTGATCTCAGCATGCATTGTGATTTCCACTCAGGAGCACCGGGGCACCATGTTGAAACATGTAAGGCTCTCCGGAATAAGATTCAGGACCTGATCGACTCGAGGACAATTAGGCTTGTGCCGGGCGGCATGAGAGCATCGGGAAAGTTTATCCCCTACCCTGCAGGAGAGGTGGATGATTCCACTCCTTTGCCCGAAGCTGGGAAAGATCTTGAATACGTCCCGCGACCTTTGGTGACTGAATCGCCTCGCTCGCAGTTCCTACCTGGATCAAGTTCAAGGACACAAGCGCCTAAACAAGGGACCTTAGCCACTCAGAAACGACGACCTCTTGCTCCTGGGCGGAAGGAATACCAACACCGGGATCACAAGAGACCTCGCAACCACTTGGAACGAAGGAATGCTTCTTCCCATCTAGTGCCTGTGCCGTATAGCCAGATTCTTCCACAGTTGATTCAGAAGTATTTGGTTGAACCGAAAGCTCTCAAGCCCGTGCCAGAGCCTTACCCTCCAGGGTACAATCCTCATGTTCAGTGCGGTTACCATGGTGGATCTCCGGGGCATTCAACTGAAGATTGCAAGGCTTTCCAGGCGAAAGTGCAGCAATTAATCGACCAAGGGTGTATTTCCTTTCCAGGTGGAGTCTTGGTTGTGCGTGGCGACCTCTCAGCTGTTTGAGCTCGTAGATTCAGAGGGTTGTTTCCAAAAGCCAGTGATCCAGACAGGCAGACGTCCTCAGCATTGGCAGTCCTCGGACTTTTTACCATTTTTGCATTTTGTAGTTTCTTTTCTGTTAGTTACTACCTGCTTTAAACATTGTATGTTTCGAATGGTAATGATAATAAAGTGACTATGCATTTCTTCTGAATTAGTTATGTCGTTGTCACTCATTTACTGCATTGCACTGACGCTTGCATTTTATTTACTCCACTTTATTACTATGATTAGCAATGAGCGGAGGGAGGATGATGAAACTGAATACTGATAACCGATGATCGTATTGCTTTCAGATAAAACTTAGCCGATGACGTACAAGGCATTGTTTCAAATCCCTAAACACCGGAGAGATAAGGAAGAGAATCCCTTGTTGACCACTTCGAGCCGAGAAGTAGGAGTTTCTTTCGGAATTTTTAAAACCCTCATATCTTAACCTGGGGCAGGGTAGTTGTCAGTTAGCTTGATCGAGCGTTCAAGTCTTACAGAGGAGTGTTGTCCTTCGAGGATCAATCACATTCCTCGCCAGAGGTCGTACCTCATCAACCACAATGGTTAAACCTCACCAATCAGGAGTGAGACAGTTATAATCCTTTCGGAGCAATCAAGACAACCAGTGTCGCACGACTCGTTCCAAAAGAAAAAGAAATAAGAAAGCCCGCTAAGTAAAAAAAGAAAAGCTAAAAAGCAAATACTTAGGCAAAAATCAGGGCATCCCGCTGGACTGCAAAAGAAAAAATCGAAAAGAACTCAAAAGGAGTCAGTCCAGGCAAAAATTAGGGAATCAAAAAATGAATGAACGAAAAAGAAAGGATTATAAAAAAGAAAAATCCTCGAACAAGGACGAAGTCGTGTGGATGCAGACACCGAAAACGAAAAGGAATAACTGTCACTCCGAAACACCTTGTGAGTTCTTTAACCAGTTGTTCTCGATGTTCAACATACCTCTCGAAGAGGCGAGCGCTCGACCCAAGTTGACTGAACTTTAGGATCGGAGAACATCACGTAGAAGGGGTGGGTACAAATCATAATTGGAACCAAATATCCTTTGTTTCACGAACCGTGAACCCGACCACGATACAACCCTTAAAAGACCTAATTGAGGCAGGGTTTATTCTGAGAGCGCAT
Source organism: Lathyrus sativus (assembly GCA_963859935.3). NCBI lineage: Eukaryota > Viridiplantae > Streptophyta > Magnoliopsida > Fabales > Fabaceae > Lathyrus > Lathyrus sativus. The sequence goes on from CAWUDS030002744.1 coordinate 212,894, forward strand.
TACGATAAGGTTGAGTAACCTGACTCCTTCATGATTTGCTAATCATACCCTTATCGCATTTTTCACTGATCGCATCAGCACTACGTTTGAACTCTTGAGTTCATTCGTCACTCACTAGCATGACACGTAAATGAGTGACAGTACAACATTTTTTCGAAATTTGCATGAACACTGCATTAAAATTACTATTCGTGAATAAACAATTTTAGTTGCAGGTTAGTAGCTGATGCGAAGGAACTTCAGCAAGGAATAGTCAATCAGGACTGAATCGCCAGAGGTCTGGATCAGAATGGTGTGCTTTGAAACCCTGTGAATCTGGGGCAATGACTTCCAGTAAGCCTGGAATCAGTTTGTCTGAGGACAAGTCCCGGAGCATCAGTTGATTATGGGGCAGTTTATGCAAAAAGCAGTTGATCGGAAGTGAATCTTCTCGAGACCCAATCAGGGGCAGTTATCTGGAATCCTTGCGATTTAAGGGCAGATCCCTCCAGTGTTCGATCAGAGCATGTTGAGTCGCTCATCGCTCGTTCAGGGGCAAACTACTTCAGAGATATTGAAGCCGACCATGCTGAAAGTTGATTAGTTGAGGATGAATCCTCCCGTTGTGCAGATGCTGGGGCAAGCCCTCTGAAGATTGTCTTGTTGCCAGTTGTTTTCGGCTCAGAATGAATTATTCCCAAAGGTCAGATTGGGGCAAGTTGAAATGCACTGGGGCAAGTTGTTCAAATGAGTTTGTTCACCCTAGCAAGAATTGAGTATCGGGGAATCGTGTCGTTACCCCGTCAAAATCCGAACCTTCTGAAGAAGCCTTGCGGTCATTGAATTGCTATCCTACAGCATAACCTGTTACTTGACTCCATGATTGGTAGCCTGTATTCCCTGTGTTGGCATTGTTGAATCAGGATTGTTTCTCCGCAGAAATGTACGGTTTGAGGCCGTTCCCCCTGTACAGTTTGAGACTACAGCAGATTAAGATGACGTTTATCCCTCATCAGATTAGGGTCAAGATTGCCCTCAGTAGACCAGGATTGATATCCCCGAAGCGGAGCGAGTCCTCCTTCTCCGGCAGAGTTCAGTAATCTCTTCTCCGCAGAATCGGAATCAGAATAGTGAGCATTGATATGTTTCCCCCAGGTAGAGGTGATTCTCTTCCCCAAGCAGGCGCATCCTGAAGGAATGTCACCTCATCGGCTGAACCAAGCACCGAAGAATGATTTCTCTCCCCAGCACCGGGTCACAAGTGCAGATTTCAGAGAAATGTTTGGGAAGCTGAAGCTCGTTCTTCCCCAGCACCGGGTCACAAGTGCAGAGTTCATAGAAATGTTTGGGAGCCGAAGCTCGTGTTTTCCCCAGTAAAGTCACCGAAGCAGGTGTCTTCCCCCGCACCGGGTCACAAGTGCAGGTTTCGCAGGAGGCTGTTTGTATGCCGAAGGATGCAGTAACTGATGGTGCCAGACTAAAGTCTCCAGCGGAATTGAGATTCCTCACCAGAATCAGGCTCTCTCCTGAAGATGGACGATTCCTTCTTCCCCAGTAGAGTGTTGGGACAGCTGATGTTGTATTCCCCGGCAGAGTTGTACTCTCCCCGAAGTCAGGTGATCCTTTCCTCCCCAGCGGAATTGAAGTTCCCCATCAGAGTCGTACTCTTCAGTGAAGTAGAATGATTTCTCTCCCCGGCTGAGTCCGCAGAAAAGCAGAATCCTTGGAAGTTGATCAGATCATGATCAATTCTCCCCAGCAGAGCATGGGGCGGCTGATGCTGCATTTCCCCAGAGTCGCACTCTTTCCAGCGAAGCAGAATGATTTCTCCCTCCTCAGCCGAGTCTGCAGATGTCCAAGGGATCCGAATCCTTGGAAGTTGATCAGATCATGATTGGTTTTTCCCCAGTGGAGTGTTGAGCAGCTGAAGTTGGCTCCCCACAGAGTGGTCATCCCCAGAAGAGTAGCCGAGACGGCCGCGCATTTCATTCTCGCGATTGATATCAGCAGATCCAAGTTCTCGTAGAGCTTCAGCCCCTGCAACAGTCAGCTGAAGTTGTTTCCCTGCAGCAATTCGCGGAAGATCAATTCCCTAGACAGAGCCTAATTGATATTGGCGTGTTCACATTCTCCTCAGCAGGATGATTCCTCTACCTGAGTGGTTCTTTCTCCTTGACAGGAGGATTCCCCCCTCGGCATTTATTTTGCTGACGGGATCGTATCATTGTGCATGACTGCATAGCATGCAACACTGCATGGCATTATGCATGATTGCATAGCACTGAGCATGATTGCATGGCATTTAGCATAAATACATATCATTCCCACCGTGTGGGGCATAGTGCAGAAGCATACACATCATAAACATGATCTAGGTCATTATCATCCTTGTTGAACAGGTGTATCCCAAAAAGACCGGTTGCTCAGGACGATTCTTGATGTTCTCCCCAGCCAGGTTTTTTCTTAGATGATTCTAAAAGACCCCGGTGTGATCCCCGCAGTTCGCTCGCTCAAGATGATTTTTGAGATCCCCAGCGAAGTCTTCGGTTCAAGATGATGCTCGAATTCCTCAGCAGGGCCGTTTGCTTAAGATGACTCTTAAGACCTCAGTACAGTTTCCCGAGTTGTTTGCTTAAGATGATTCTTGAGCTCCCCAGTAGCATCCGCAGCAAGAGTTGCCCAGGAAGATTCCTGGAAATACCCAGCAGAATAAAGTCTCCAGAAAGGTTATCAGTGCAGGATGATTCTTGGAAGCGCCCGCCGGAATTGTTCGTTCAAGGTGATTTCTGGAACCCCCAACAGAGTGGAGGGCTTTTCCCCAGCAGGTGGTTGGCATTTCCCCAGCAGCAGGCAGGTAGATTGATATCCCCAGCCGAGCACAGTCATGATTGGCAGATGAAAGGTTCCCCCAAACAGATCCCGAAGGATTGTCCAGCAAGCTGAAGTTTGTTTATCCCACAAGTTTGAGAACTTAGTGACATGAGTGTCTTGTAGCCCGAAGGCTATGTTCCCTAAGAAGGGTCGTTCCCAGAAAGCCGTTCAGAGCATTTATCGCTTTCCCCGTGCAGAAGTACTTGCTCCCTAGTAAAGTTGGTAGGAATCGTCTGAGTGAACTCTTTCGTTTTTCTCCAGCAGTTGTTGAAGTCGTTTGGGTGAACTCTCTCGTCTTTCTGCAGCAAAGTCTACAAGGTTGTTTGGGTGAACCCTTCTTCCTTTTCCCCAGTGAGTCGTCAGGATTGTTTGGGTGAACCCTCATTCCTCTCTCCTCAGCAGAGTTGTTAACCTGGTGATTATGTCCGGTGACCCAGTATGTTTGCTTTTAATTAGCAACGACTTGACAGGATGTCAAGTGAGTAGCAGCGTGATATGTCTGCTCCAACAACGATGTCTAATCTGAAGATGGATGTCGTAAAGCGCCCGAAGGCGATATCAGAAGGTTCCTGTGAAGCCAGATTTCCGTGTGGATGAAGCAACGGGTGGCTGAATATAAGGTTCCAGGGTTGTAGATACAACACAATGATCCGTGTGAGTCTGAAGACCAAGTCAGTTATCCTGAGGTGATGATTGAGTGCGATCAAGGGAATGATACGTCTTCTGATTAAAGTCAAAGATGTTTCCCCAACAGTGATGTCTAATCTGAAGATGGATTTCATAAGCGCCGGGAGGGCGATACCAGAAGGTTCCTGTGAGTTCAGATTTCCTTGTTGATGAATCAACGTGTGGCTGAGAACAAGGTTCCAAGGTTTGTATTCAAGTGATCCGTGGTGGCCTGAAGACCAAGTCGATTGTCCTGAGGTGATGATTGATTGCGATCAAGTGAATGAAACGTCTTCCGATTGAAGTCGAAGATGTTTCTCCAGCTGAAGCGGAGTTTTGCCTGAAGGCAAAGTGTTTGAATCCCCGTAGAGTCATGAATGGCTCAGGACACCATTTCTCTGGCTGAAGTCACAGATTTCCTAAGCTGAAGCGAAGGTGCCTAAGGGCAAGGTTATCCCCAAGGTTATGAATGACCTAGGATTCATTTTTCGGACTGAAGGCCGAAGTATATCCCTGACTGACGTCTCGGATACTCTATAGCAGAGGCGGAGTTGCCTGAAGGCATATCCATGTATCCTTGAAGGTCAAGGACCATTTCTTTAGACTGAAGTCGAAGATACCTCCTGCAGAGTTGCCGACGGGCAAAGTTTACATCCTTGAAGGTCAAGGATGTTTTTCTAGCTGAAGCTGGAATAGCCGACGGGCAGGGTTTCATCTTTCTTCAGAAATACTTGAAGATCCTCTAGCTGAAGCTGGAAGTGGCCAGGGGCCAGGGTTTCATCTATCTTCATAAGTGCTTGAAGATCTTTTCTAGCTGAAGCTGGAAGTGGCCAGGGGCCAGGGTTTCATATAGCTTTGATGTTGAAGTTCTACGGCGGGCAGTGTGCAGCAGTATTCCGATATTCGTCATGGTTCTGAGGGTGAACCCCAGATCAGAGTGTGCTCGGTTAAGTCTCTCCTTCCCAGCGGAGTAGCTTCAGGTATGTAAGTGTACTTTTTTGTTCCATTCACCAGGGGTGAACCCCAGGTCAGATTATGTTTGTTTCAGGCAGCAAGGTTGGATGTTTGTTTGACGGCAATATCAGACTCCTTTAAATCCCCAACAGAGATGATGTTTGGACGACGGCGATGTCGAGTGTCTCTCAGATTATGTTTGTTTCCGGCGGCGATGTCAGATCAGTATTTCTCCAGCTAGTTGTTGAGCGGCTAGTGTTGCAGTATTCGAAGATTTGTTCCCCGCAGAGTACCGTGTGCTTGTGCAGTTGGCAAATTTTCGGGTTTACCGATATTCAACCGTCTCGTACCTTGATTGGTTGAGAGCCGTTCGCGTCTCACCCAGTCAGGTCCAAGCCGTTTGAATAGGGGCAGCTGTTGCACCCCAAAATTTGACCAACATTTATTCATTCATTGAGTGTTTGAAAGTTGATACCTTCATCAGAAAGTTCAAGAGGTCCTCAGAGGAGTCGGTTGAAACCAGGGTTGTGTGCTTCACAGTTTGAGAGTTGTGAGTGCTCCTCAGATGATTCTGAGACTTTGAGAATGAACTTGATGTTTTGAGAAAGCTTATGAGATGTCTTGAAAGCCATCATGAAGCCCTGAGAAGTCATTATGCAAGAATTCAGAAGATTCAACCATGAATGGTAGAATTAGGGTTTTGACTGGGTCAACCCTAGATCAGCTGAAGATTTGGAGAAGGTTGAGACTCAATCCAAGGGCCATGAGATCATGGAATGATGCATAGAGATGTTATAAAGATGATTCCTAGACCAACTCATCATGATTGAGGAGTTTGAGAAGTTTCAAGTTAGGGTTTCTGAGGATTGTCAGTGGAAAAACCCTAATTTGATCCCTATCTTCCAGGCAGTTTTAGCACTAGATGTGTTTGATATCTCATTTTCCCCACAACATGAATGTTGTATAGCTTGTTCTAAGCTTTAATTTTAGTGGTGGAAGTCCTTGATAGGAGTTACAGAGCTCAAGTTATGGTTTTGACAAATTGCAGGTCAGCAGAGGTATGTGAATCTGGGTCCTTGAAAGTCACCCAACTTGCAGACAACTTTTGCCCTAGTAGGTTGATTCCTATGGTTTCTTGGTCAACATGAATGTTGAAGAGGATGTTCTTAGCTTTAATTTGAGTGGTAGAAGTCCTTGATTGGATTTGTGGAACTCAACTTATGGTTTGAACAAGGCAGGGGTATTTTGGTCATTTGTCAGTTATAGGTCATTTTAGCCAATGCCTAAAACTCCTATTTCCAAGCCTCAAATGGAAAAACTCAAAACATGAAAGTTGCTCAAAATGTGATTTTAAGTCTAGAAAGAAGGTCACAAATTGATGAAAAAGCTCATAGCACAAGATTCCATGATTGGTCCAAAATGAACTAAAAAAGGCTTATAACTTTGAAAAGTTGAAATTGAAAAGTGATTTGGGAGATCCACAAATCCAAAATAGGTCATCCAATATATCATTTTGATTGGAAAAACCATTTTGAGAAGATTGGTTTAAGTAGAATTTTCATTTGAGGCTTAAAAGATGAGGTTCCTTTGGAAATTTGTTACTTAAGAAAGAAGGCAATGTTAAAAAACCCTACACAAGCAACAAAGGGCCTTGTTTTTCACTTATCCTCATTCAATAACTCATGTAAGGAGAATTTGAGACCAAAATAACAAGGCATGGCATATGAGATGAGATAACCATTTTGGAATATCATGGAACTTTCAAGAAACTTCCACATCATTCTAGATGAATCTAGAGACATCCAATGATTGTTATTTAAAGAATGCCATGAAGAGAATTCAAGGTTGGTGATAGTGATTGAAGTCAGAGGAAAGAGAGAGGGAGAGATAGCCATTGAAGCCATTTCTTCAATTTCAAGCAAGTTCAAGTTTCTTCCACATCAAGCATTCTCCTTCACAAGCATTGCAAACAGAGATCATAGCACCACAAGAGGATCATCTACAAGCCATTGCAAGCCCTGAATCGTGCTCAACACCACCTCATCTCCTCTTCTTGACAGGTTCTTTCTCCATCCATTTTCTCTTAAATTATGAGGCATTAGTTAGCATTCGATGCATAGAATCATTGTGCTAGGATAGATGACCAAACCCTGGTAGTTACAGCCCATTCCATTGAGTTCCATGACAGGGCATACAATCTTTAATTCTCAAGAAATGATTGGATATGGAGTTTTAGTGATCAAGACTTGGTTTAGAATCTTTAGGGTAACATGTAGAGCATCTGTCAATCATTAATTCGAAGCTTGGTGAAGGTTGGTTACAACTGGTATGGGGGGATTTTCATTTGGACCACGACATTGTAGGGCTCTGTTAGAACAATCTAGGTTGGATCAAGAAATTTGGCACGTGTGATCTTGTTCTCCATGATGAGAGGATCATTTTTCATCTTTGAATCGTGAAAAAATATTGAGAAACGAGGGAGATACGATGGGTGGAAGGTCTGTGCATGGAGGCTGTTATGAAACCCTAGGGTTTGGTCCAAGGTTGAAGACGGGTTCGTGGCCGTTAGATGGAAGTCAAGGGATTGACTGGAGGGAACGATCCAATGGTCCACGTTTGAATCAGAATTGGAGGGAAGAGAGCTAAATGAAACGCATCGTTTCATTTAGCTGAGTGACATTGGGCTCAGCTTCCGCCTGCTAGACACACCCCCGTGACTGAGGCCCACAACCATAACACGTGAAACCTTTCCTTTTCCCACCTCCCTGCGTTTTTTTTATTTTTGATGAATCATTTTCTGAATTGGATGGGCCTTGCGCCAATTGTTAAATGCACCCCACCTTTGAGCCCATCATTAAAACTGAACTGAGCGAAGTTACTAACCTCACCCCTCTCCCGTTTCATGTTATTTTAATTCTTTTAATTTCTTTTTAATATTTCTCTGTTTTGTATAATTCATTAAAAATAGTTAAAAAATGATTTTTCAATTCTTCTTTTTTCTGTGAATAGGTTAAAATGAGTAGAAAATTATAAAAATAAAATTGAGATTTTATTTTTAGGTTTCATATTTTTAGTAGATTTTTCAATTAAATAGCTTTTTAATTGTTTCATTTTGATATTTGATTTTGTAGGAATTGTTTTAGTACTTTCCATTAATCTTTTTTACCCATTCTTTTTGGTACAATTAGATGTTTAGTCATACTTCCCCATAGGATTTTTTCTAGATTTTTTAGAATTAATCTTGATTAGTTTAATTAGGGTTGACTTAGGATAGTCTAATTAGGGTTTAGAATTGTGCATAGGTGATGATTCATTTTCTTTGAGCAAGTTTTATCTTGATTTTTAGGAAGAAACCTTTATAGATGTTATGAGAAGGTGTTGAGGACCCTTGTGAATATTTGTTAAATTTTTCCCCATTAGTTTAGTATTTTTTAGGTATTTCCTGAGATTGCCTATTAATTTGGTTTGTTCAGTGGGTTATCTGTTCGTCTGTGGGGTTCTTTCTGAGGAATTTTGATGAAGGGCTTGGGTTGCCTTGAGGATATTGATGGTGAGCATCATAAGGAGAAGCTTGTAGATCAAGATGCAGAGACCCAGAGCTTGGCTGATGCCCTGTTGGTGAGGTTTGAGAGCCTGAAGTTTGAAGGAAGTTCATGGTACTTTCCTGAGGAAGGCACTATGAATGACTTTCATTCTTCCTTCTCACCTCTTTCTTAAGTATCCAATGATGTTGGAGCCAACTTGTGAGTTTAATTTCTCCTGAGGAGGAATGTAAACTGATCACATGTTGTTGAGCCACATGGGATACAATTCCTAAGTGGAAGCCTCCTAGTACTTTCCTGAGGAAGGTCCTATGAGTCTATTCACTTAGTTCCACTAGTTGATCTAGGATTTCTTAAGTATCCAATGATGTTGGAGCCAACTTGTGAGTTTAATTTCTCCTGAGGAGGAATGTAAACTGATCACTTGTTGTTGAGCCACATGGGATACAACTCCTAAGTGGAAGCCTCCTAGTACTTTCCTGAGGAAGGTCCTATGGGTCTATTCACTTAGTTCCACTAGTTGATCTAGGATTTCTCAAGTATCCAATGATGTTGGAGCCAACTTGTGAGTTTAATTTCTCCTGAGGAGGAATGTAAACTGATCACATGTTGTTGAGCCACATGGGATACAACTCCTAAGTGGAAGCCTCCTAGTACTTTCCTGAGGAAAGTCCTATGGGTCTATTCACTTAGCTCCACTAGCTTAAATAGGATTTCTTAAATATCCAGTGATGTTGGAGCCTGCTTGTGAGTTTAATCTCTCCTGAGGAGGGATGTAAACTGATCACAGTGGTTGAGCCACATAGGGTATGACTCCTGAGTATACACCTCCTAGTGTTCTCCTGAGGAAGACATTATGAGTATGATTGCTTAGCTCCCTTTCTTTGGTAAGCTTATTCTGAAGCTTGAAGACTGGGAATGAGTTCTCCTGCCTAGGGTTCTGCTTGAGAGTTTTTGCTTAGGTTTGTTTAGATCCTGTGATTAGGGTTAGGATTAGAGAGTAGATGATTCTTTCTCAAGGGTGTTTTGTTTGCCTGATGGCACTTCATTTCCTTTATTTGATATTGCTTGATAGCATGTTGTTTATTTTCAGTATGATTACTGTTATTTCATGACTGGCTTGAGGTCGAGACGAGCTTGTGGAGGCTGAAGCCCCACACACATTTCCTCCCTCACTTGCATTGCATGCATTTTACTGTTAAAGCTGATGTTTTTGTCTGTTTCTGTGTATCATTGACATGATCCCTTAGGACTCTCATTTCCTCTGATGAGGATTTGATGATAGACTTTTAGGTTGAAACCTATGCATGATAACATCTAGGAGTTCCCTGTTCAAACCTCAACCATAGGATGAATCCATGGCATGATAACAATAGGACTTGATAGTCTCCCTCCTAGTTGAGTTTTATCTGTAGTTTCCCGAACTACGTTTGCTCTGATCTTTCATACCAGATGAAAGTACGTAGGCATAGGATGCGATATCCTAGCGAGCAACCTTTCCCCTCATAATCCCGTAGTTAGCCGAACTACGTTGACTCTGATTTCTCATTCTCTGATGGGAATACGTAGGCATAAAGCGCGACGCTTTGCCGAGTCATTTTTCTTTTCTTTTTTCAGCCAGCCTTGATAGGTAGATAGATTATAACCAACCCGTCCAAGTAAACAAACAAGCGAGGATCCCGTCGAGTACGACGGACGTGAGGGGTGCTAATACCTTCCCCTTGCGTAACCGACTCCCGAACCCAGACAATGGTTGCGATGACCTTGTCTTACCCTTTTTCGTCAGGTTTTTCCGATCGTTTCCTTTCCCGCTCTGAGGGATAAATAACGAAAGGTGGCGACTCTTCTGTCATGCCGGCACCTTATTTTCGCGCAAGCGACAGTGTGTGTCTGCGCAGGTGTATTTGTGTGTGTTCGTGTACGTGTCTGCGTGTTTGTGAGTGTGTGTGTGTGTGTGCATTCGTGCGCGTGGTCGTGCGTGCGTGAGTGTGTGCACACGCGTATGTGTGTTTGCGTGCACACGTGTGTTTGTGTCCGCGTGTTTGTGTGAGCGTGTGTGTGTATGTGTGTGCGAGTGGCGTGCGTTAGTGCATGTGTGTGTGTGTGTGTGCATGCGCACGCATGTGTCTGTGTGTGTATGTGTACGCGCACGCATGTGTCTGTGTGTGTGTGTGTGTGTCTGTGTGTGCACGCACACGTGTGTCTGTGTGTGTGAATTTGTGTGTGCGTGTGCGCGTGCGCGCGTGTGTGCATGTGCGCCCGCACACATGTGTCTGTGTGTGTGTGTTTATATGTGTGTCTGTGTGTGCGTGCACGCGTGTGTGTGGGTGTGTCTGCGCAGGTGCGTGTATGCGTGTGCGCGTGCGTGCATGCATGCCCGCGTGTGCGTGTGTGTGCGCGTGCACGTGTGTGTGTGTGTAGGCGCGCACACGCGTGTTTGTGTTTGTGTGTTTGCACAGGTGTGTGTATGTGTGTGTGCGTGCGTGAGTGCGTGTGTGTGTGCGTATGTGTGTGTGTGTACGCGCGCATGCGTGTGTGTGTTTGCGCGCACGAGCGTGTTTGTGTGTGCGTGTTTGTGTGTGTGTGTGTGTGTGTGTGTGTATGTGTAGGTGTGTGCATGCGAGTTTGTGTATGCGTGCGTGTGCGTGTGCGTGTGTATGTGTGTCTGTGCATGTGTGTACGTGCGTGTGCATGTGTGTCTATGTGCGCGCACGCGCGTGTGTGTGTAGGTGAGCCTGCGCGCGTGTTAATGTTTGTGATTGTATGTGTGCATGCACGTGTGTGTGTGTGTGTGAGTGTGTGTGTGTTTGTGTGTGAGCGTGTGTGTGCGTGTGTGTGTGTGTGCGTGCGTGTGTATGTGCGTGTGTGTCTGTGTGTGCGTGGGTGTGTTTATGTGCAAGCAAGTGCATGTGGGTGGGTGTGTGTGTGTGCGCGCGTGTCCTCACGCGCGTGTGTTTGTGTGTGTGTGTATGCTCACGTGAGTGTGTGAGTGTGTTCGTGTGCACGCGCGTGCTTGTTTGCACGTGTGTGTGTGTGTGTGTGTGTGTGTGTGTGTGTGTGTGCGAGCAGCGTGCATTAGTGCATGTGTGCGTGCGTGTGTGTGTGTGGGTGCGTGTGCGCACGCGTGGTTGTGTGTGTGTGCACGCGCGTATGCTTTTGTGTGGGTCTGTGTGTGCGGGTACGTGTGTTTGTGTGTGTGTCTATTTATACGCGCACGCGTGTGTGTGGGTGTGTCTACGCAGGTGCGTGTAGGTGTGCGTGCGTGCGTGCATGCCTCTATGTGAGTGTGTGCGTGCACGTGGGTATGTGCATGCGCACGCGCGCGTGTGTGTTTGTGTGCGACTGCGCAGGCGCGCGCGCGTGTGTGTGTGAATGTGCGTGCATGAGTGCGTGTGTGTGTGTGTATGTGCGCATGAGTGTGTGTGTTCGCGCGCACACGCGTGTTTGTATGCGTGTGTTTGTGTGTGCGTGCGTGCGTGTCTGTGTGTGTGTGTACGCGCGTTTGTGTGTGTGTGTGTGTATGTGTGCATGTGCGTGTGTGGACGTGTGTGTGCGTGTGTGAGTATGTGCGCGCACGCGTGTATGTGTGGTTGAGCCTGCGCGCGTGTTCATGTTTGTGAGTGTATTTGTACACGCACACGTGTGTGTTTGTGTGTGAGCGTGTGTATGTGTGTGTGTGAGTGCGTGCATGTGTGTGTGTCTGTGTATGCACGGGCGTGTTTGTGTGCACGCGAGTGCGTGTGTGCGCGTGTGTGTGTGTGTGCGTGTGTGTGTATGCATGCGTGTGTGTATGCGCGCGTGTGTATTTGCATGTGTGTGTGTGTGTTTATGCGTGTTGGTATGTATGCACGCGTGTGCGTGTTTGTCTGTGTGTGTGTGTGTGTGTGTGTGTGCGCGTGAGCGACGTGCGATAGTGCATGCGTGCGTGTGTATGTGTGCGTGCGTGTGTGTGTGTATGTGTGTGTGCATGTGTATGCGCGCGCGCATTTATTCGAGTGTTTGTGTGCGTGCGCGCACGAGTTTGTCTGTGCGTATGTGTGTGTGTCTGTGTGTCAGCGCGCGTGTGTTTTTGTGTGTGTATAAGTGTCCGCGCACGCGTGTGTGTGTGTGTGTGTGTCTGCGCATGTGTATGTGTGTATATGGATGTGTGTGCCTGCTTGCGTGTTTGTGTGTGTGTATGTGCGCGCGCGCAAGCGCGCATACGCGCTCTTGTGGGTGTGTGTGGGTGTGCGCGTATGTGTGTGTGTGTGTGCGTGCGTGCTTGCACGTGTCTGTGTGTGTGTGTACACGCGTGTGTGTTTTTATGTGTGCGCGCGTGTTTGTGTGTGTGTGTGTGTGCGCACGTGCGCGTGTGTGTGTGTTAGTGTGCGCACGCGTGTGTACGCGCGTGTGTGTGCACACGGGTGTTCGTATGTATGTGTGTGCGCACGTGTGTGTGTGTGTATGTCTGTGTGTGTGAGAGAGAGAGTATGAGCACGCACACGTGTGTGTGTTTGTATGCCTGTGTGCACGTGTGCGTGTGTTTGTGTGCGTGTGATTGCATGTGTGCACGCGCGCGTGTGTATGTGTGTTTGTGTGTGAGAGAGAGAGTGTGCGCACAAGCGTGTGTGTGCGCGCGAACACATGGGCGTGCGAGCACTCGCGCGCGCGTGTTCGTGTTTGTGTGTGTGTGTGTGTGAATTTGTGCGCGCACGTGTGTCTGTGTGTGTGCATTTGTGTGCGCGTGCACGTGTGTGTGTGTGTGTGTGTGTGTGTGTGTGTGTGTGTGTGTGTGTGTGTGTGTGTTTGTGTGTTTGTGTGTGAAAGAAATTATGCGCACGTGTGTGTTTGTGCATGCCTACGCGTGTGTGCGTGCGTGTATGAGTGTTTATGTGTGTGTGTGTGTGTGTGTGTGTGCACGTGTGCGTGCCTACGTGTGTATGTGTGTGTGTGTGTGCGAGCGTCGTGCGTTTGTGCATCCCTTCGTGCGTGCGTGTGTGTGTGTGAGTATGAGTGTGTGTGTCTGTGTGTGTGCGCGCGCACGCGCGCATATGCGAGTGTTTGTGTGCATGCGCGCACGCGTGTGTCTGTGTGTATGTGTGTGTGTCTGAATGCGCACGCGCATGTGTTTGTGTGTGCGTGTGTGTCTAAGTGAGCGTGCACACGTGGGGGTGTGTGTGTGTGTGGGTGCGTGCTCATGTGTGCGTGCACACGTGTGTGTGTAGGTGCATTTGCACGCGCGAGCGCGTATCTGTATGTGTGTGCTCACGTGTTTGTGTATGTGTGTGCGTGTGTGAGTGTAGGTGAGAAAGAGTGTTTAAGTGCACGCGCGTGCGTGTGTGTGTGTGTGTGCATGCTTGTCTGTGTGTGTGTATGTGCGCGCACGCGTGAGCTTATGTTCGTGTGTATGTGTGCACGCACGTGTGTGTATGTGTGTCTCTGTGTGTTTGAGAGAGAGAGAGTCTGCGCACGCGTGTGTGTCTGCGTGTGTGTGTGTGTGTCAGCGCACGTGTGTATCTAAGTGTCGGTGCACGCGTGTGTGTGTGTGTATGTAGGTGTGTGTGTGTCTGCGCATGTGTATGTGTGTATGTGTATGTGTGTGTGTGTGTCTGCGTGTTTGTGTGTGTGCGCGCGCGCAAGCACGCACACGCGCTCTTTTGTGTGTGTGTGTGTGCGCATGTATGTGTGTGCGTGTGTGTGCGTGCGTGCTTGCGTGTGTCTGTGTGTGTGTGTGTGTGCACGTGTGTGTGTTTTTACGTGTGCGCGCGTGTTTGTGTCTGTGTCTCCGCGCACGTGCGTGTGTGTGTGTGTGTGAGTGTGCGCACGCGTGTGTAGGTGTGCTAGTATGCACGCGCGTGTGTGTGCGCACGGGTGTTCGTATGTGTGTGTGTGTGCGCACGTGCGTGTGTGTGTGTGTATGTTTGTGTGTGTGTGTGTGTGAAAGTGCAAACACGCGCGCGCGTGTGTGTGTGTATGCGTGTGTGCACGTGTGCGTGTGTCTTTGTGTGTGTGTGTGTGTGTGTGAAAGAAAGTGTGCGCACGCGTGTGTGCGTGTGTGCCTGCGCGTGTTTGCGTTTGTGTCTGAGTGTTTATATGTGTGTGTGTCTGCGCACGCGTGCGTGCCTACGTTTGTGTGTGTGTGTGTGCAAGCGGCATGTGTTTGTGCATCCCTTCGTGCGTGTGTGTGTGTGTGTGAGAGTGAGTGTGTTTGTGTGCGTGCGCACGCGCTCGTATGCGAGTGTTTGTGTGCATGCGCGCACGCGTGTGTCTGTGTGTATGTGTGTGTGTTTGAATGTGCGCGCGCATGTGTATGTGTGTGTGTGTGTGTGTCTAAGTGTGCGTGCACACGTGTGTATGTGTGTGTGTGGGTGGGTGGGTGTGTGGCATGTGTGTATGTAGGTGGATTTGCACGCGTGCGCGAATATCTTTGTGTGCGTGCACGTGTTTGTGTATGTGTGTGTGTGTGTGAGTGTGGGTGAGAGAGAGTGTGTAAGCGAACGCTCATGTGTGTGTGTGTGCGTGCTTGTCCCTCTGTGTGTATATGTGCGCGCACCCGTGTGTGTATGTATGTGTATGCGCGCACGCGTGAGCTTGTGTTCGTGCGTATGTGTGCGCGCAAGTGTGTGTGTACGCACGTGTGTGTGTGTATGTGTCTCTGTGTGTTTGTGTGTGTGTTTGAGAGAGAGAGAGTCTGCGCACGTGTGTGTCTATGTGTATGTGCGTGCGTATGTGTCTGTGTGTGTGCGCGCGCGTGCTTTGATGTGTGCACGCACACGCATGTGCCTGTGTGTGCGAGCGCGTGTTTGTGTGTGAGTCAGTGAACGCGCGCACGTGTGTGTGTGTGTGCCTGCGCAGGTACATGTGTGTGTGCGGGTGCGTGCGTGCCTGCGTGTGTGTGTGTGTGTGTGTGCTAACGTGTGTGTGTAAGCGCGCACACGTGTGTGTGTGTCTGTGCAGGTATGTGTGTGCGCGCGCGTGCTTAGATGTTTATGTCTGTGTTTGTGTGCATGCACGAGTGTGTATTAGTGTGTGTGGGTGGGTGCGTGCGTGAGCGTGTGTGTGTGTATGTGTGTGTGCGCACACGCATGTGTGTATTTGCGAAAACAAGCGTTTTTGTGTGCGTGTGTTTGTGTGTGTGTGTGCACGCACGTTTGTGTGTGCGTGTCTGTGTGGGTGTGCGCGCGCGCATTTTCATAATTGAGAGTGTATGTGTGCGCGCACGTGTGTGTGTGTGTGAGTGCGTGCGTGCGTGCGTGTGCACATGTGTGTGTTTGTGTGTGTGTGTGTTTGTGTGTGTGTGTGTGTGTGTGTGCGTGTGTGTGTGTGTGTCTGTGTGTGCACAGGCGTGTTTGTGTGCAACCGAGTGCGTGTGCGCGTGTGTGTGCATGTGTGTGTGTGTGTGCATGCATGCGTGTGTGCGTGTGTGTGTGTGTGTGTGTGCGCAAGTGGTGTGTAGTAGTACATTCGTGCGTGTGTGTGTGTGCCTGTGCGTGTCCGTGTGCGCACGCATGCGTGTGTCTGTGTGTAAGTGTGTGTGTGTCTGTGTGTGTCTAAGTGTGCATGCACATGTGTGTGTGTGTGTGTGTACGCGTGCGTCTGTGCCTGCTTGCCTGCGTGTTTGTGTGTGCGTGTGTGTCTGTGTCTGTGTATGCACGCGCATGTTTGTGCGCACGCGAGTGTGTGTGTGCGTGTGTGTGTGTGTGTGCGTGTGTATGTGTGTGTATGTGCGCGCATGTGTGTGTGTGTGCGCATGTGTGTGTGCCTGTCTGTGTGTGCCTGTGTGTGTGCGCGTGTGTGAGAGCGGTGTGCGTTAGTGTATGCGTGAGTGCGTGTGAGTGAGCGAGTGCGCGCGCACGAGTGTTTGTGTGTTTGGGTGCGCGCGCACGCATGTTTCTGTGTTTGTGTGTGTGGGGGTCAGTGCGCGCACGTGTGTGTGTTTTTGTGTGTCTGTGTATGCACGCACGCGTGTGTGTGGGTCTGTCTGCACAGGTGCGTAAATGTGTGCGCGCGTGCATGCGTACCTGTGTATGTGTGTGCGCGCGCACGGGTGTGTGTCTGTGCAGGTGAGTGTGTGTGTGCATGCGTGCGTGCTTGATTGCGAGTGTGTGTATGTGTGTGTGTGTGCGCGCACGCGTGTGTGTGGGTGTGTCTGCACAGGTGCGTAAATGTGTGTGCGCGTGCATGCGTACCTGTGTATGTGTGTGCGCGCGCACGGGTGTGTGTCTGTGTAGGTGAGTGTGTGTGTGCATGCGTGCGTGCTTGAGTGCGAGTGTGTGTGTGTGTGTGTGTGTGCGCGCACGCGTGTGTGTGTGATTGCACGCACGCACGTGTTTGTGTATGTGTATGTGCACGCGCGTTTGTGTATGTGTGTGTGTGTGTGAGTGTCTGTGCGTGTGTGTATATGCGTGTGCGTGTGTGTGAATGTGCGTGCACGCGTGTATGTGTCGGTGAGCCCGCGCGCATGTTAGTGTTTGTGAGTGTATGTGTGCACGCACGGGTGTGTGTATGTGTGTGTGTGTGTGTGTGTGTTTATGTGTGTGCGTGTGTGTGTGTGCGTGTGTGTGTGTTTGTGTGTGCACGGGCGTGCTTGTGTGCACGCGAGTGCGCGTGTGCGTGATTGTGTATGTGCATGTGTGTGTATGCATGCGTGTGTGTGGGTGTGTGCCGCGTGTGCGCACGCGTGTGTGTTTGCGTTTGTGTGTGTATGCGTGGATGTGTGTGTGCGAGCGGCGTGCGATAGTGCAAGCGTGCTTGCGCGCGCGTGCGCGTGTTTGTACGTGTGTGTGCGTACGTGTGTGTGCGAGTGCGCACGCGCGCGTATTCTGGTGTGTGTGTGTGTCTGTGTGTATGTGTGTGTGTCTGTGTGTATGTGCGTTTGTCTGTGTGTGCGCGTGCGCGTGTTTGTGTGTGTGTGTCTAAGTGCGCCCGCACGCGCTTGTGTGTGTGTGGGTGTGTGTATCTGCACATGTGTGTGTATGCACGTGCGTGCGTGCCTGCGAATTTGTGTGTGCGCGCGCATGCACGCCCTCACGCGCACGCTTGTGTGTGTGCGTGTATGTGTGTGTGTGCGTGCGTGCTTGCGTGTGTGTGTGTGAGTGTGTGTGTGTATGTATGTG